>JAFEMH010001451.1:152500-471620 GCA_022495995.1 Adenophora triphylla var. japonica | reverse complement strand
CATGACATGGTTGATGGAACAAGTTAAGTCCATGCAAGAGATGTTTGAGAAGGCGAGGCACCAAAGAGGCGGCATACCCCGGACCACGGCTGATCCCGACCAAAATTGTCCTCTTCCTCCAAAATTCGGATGCACGAGATTGAAAAGTTGTGCTTTGGCACCGATTGTCCCCGGACTCACATTGAAAGCTACTGCTTTGCCATGAGAGCCAAAGATTGTACACATCGGCAAATGGCCGAACCATTTTCGGTTGTCATTAAAGGGTTCGACTCTTAGATGGTTCTGCATGTAGCAAGCCGAGAGGCCGAGCCACACAGGGACAGAGATCGAGGAAGCATTCACAGGAAAAGTATAAGGCTTGACTTGAATTGGGAAACCGGTAGGAATGACCTACAAGGCACTCTACAACGCCCGAGATGAGCCGGTAAGTGAATTCTCACAAAGAGATGGAATTGGAAGCTTAGTGAAATGATGACCTATTTGGCGAATGAAGAGGAGCGGATGGAAATCTTCAGAAACCTTGCTTGAAACCTCAGCTATGGGTCCAAATTGGCAATTACTATTATCCTGACCTCAGGGCAATGGTAAAATGTGGCACCAAGTTTGAAAATGCGCTTCAACATGGCTGAAGCCACGAGGCGACCAACTCACTGCCGCTGCAAAGCACCGGTTTCAAATGCGCACGATTTGTTGTTACATTCTTATAAAGGAAAGAAACGAGTTTGAGGCGCTGCTCATCCCGATTATATTCGAGGAATAGAGAGGGTTGGACCAAAGAAATTCCAAGCCAAGTCGGCTGCCAAAGCCAGAGACCTCGTTCTATCTTTTGAGAAGATTTCGGAATGCCACTAGAAAAAAAGTCTTCGACGGTTTGGTAGGCCCAGAAGGACTCATCCCGGACCTTTGGAAAGCGGAAACGAGAAAGAACCCCAGTGTCGGGATGGGTGACGAAACCAAGGCCAAGCTGCTTGCCGCTTTCCACCATGAATATCAAATGGGCATAACACCAATGATTGCACCTACACGAAGTTCGATCTCTCGCTTTGATTGAAGAAGCGCAGGCTTGGAGCCGCCTCGGGGTCCTAATGTGGTCAGAATCCTCTTTCACAGCCTTTAACAATCAAGTCAACGTGATCGGAGTCGGAGAAGACAAATGCGGTCGAGTTTTGGGAGATCAGATCATAGACACATCCACGGAAATTCAATGTTCCTTATCTTGAATTACGAAAAGGAGGGAGTGGAAAGATGCGATTAATGTCCGCTCGCCGCCAGTGGAAGGGCGACGGTTGGACCTATAATAGGAGCTGATTTCGTTAATGTTGTTATCCGAGCCGAGCCTGCTGCTTTTATGATATCGAGCCGGTGACCGTAGCGGTCAAGATTACGGAAAGAAGAAAGGCTCACTTATGAAGATTGAGAGTTTGAAGTAAAAACAAAGCTATGTTAGTGAAAGTCTCTTCGGAGACCCTTCAATCACCCGTGATGAGCATAATGTGTTTGTGATGGCTCTTACTACCACCGAGAGATCGAGTCCCGACCCCCTTTGTTTGGGAAAAAGGTGGAAAAGAAGAGTGAAGCAAGCCGAGGAAGACTTTTTGTGATGAAAAGAAGAGTTTGTCTCTCGAGATCTTTGAAAGTACAAGCTGGTCCTACTATCCCGAGGAGGTACAATATGGATGCGGTCGGATTCGAGAAATGAGCTCGCGCCCGAGATCAGTCGGAGACATCTCGGGAATGGTGTCGAGCAAAAGCGATGATAGTCGCGGGATGCACAACTTTTACGAAGAATGCTTGACAAGGCTGCCTTACCCCACGAGGGCACACGACGGGGAAAGGAGTAAACCCGAGTCAACCCGCGTCAAACACTTAGCAAGTCAATAAGTAGTGTAGGGTCGAGTCGGTAGGTCAAAGAGTCGGTTGAGTCGGGAATCTTTGAATTCCGATCCTCGAGTCATCCGAAGGCCTCGCGCTGAGGATTATGAACATGTAATCAATGTCATCTTTCCACTTTGCTTTGAATGAAATGACGGATCTTTCACGAGTATCCTCTTATTGCCAACTTAACAAATGATAAATTAACTCAAAACTTAACAACAGTTAATAATGAATCATTTGAACAAGATGCAAACACACTAAACGAACAATACATTAAAGAAATCTTTAAGCGGGTTACGAGAAAAGAGGAAAATAGGGCCCAAGTGCCGAGGAGGTTTTGACAAGTGTTAACTTAGATGCTTGTCGAGGAACCTAAAGAGACAGATTGGAAGCTTCTTCCGGGGGTTGAAAGGATAGGCCAGTGGTTAATCTGCCTTTCGAAGAATACATGGGCGTCTTTGCGTGAGGTTCGTACGAGGATATCTTAGGGGCTGGAAACAGGTTCAATAGTAGAAACACGAATCCCTCTAGCACCGGATGCTAAGCCGGTGAAGCGGCGAGGAAAATCGAAGCCGAGAATGGTCTCTACGGGTCAAAGAAGAAATTGAGAAGGCTCTTGCGGGTAGGATTCATCGGAGTCATCGAATATCAGACATGGTTGTCCAATATTGTGACCGTAACCAAGGCAAATGGGAAGGTGCGTTCTTTGTGTAGATTTTCGGGATGCGAGACAAGGCCGGCCCCAAAGACGATTACCCCTTGCCAAACATAGACATCTGGTGGACTCCATTTGCACTTGACTCACGAAGTCAAATCCTTCGTTGACGGCTTTCCAGGCTACAACCGAGATCAAGATGTCCGAAGAAGACCAAGAAAAGACGGACCTTCGCCACACAGTGGGAACTTGCTTGCTATACGGTAATGCCATTTGGGCTCAAGAACGCCGGGGCTACTTATCAAAGAAGAGGGCGGCGACCGCGCTTTTTCATGACATGATCCTGAGAGATTGAGGTCTACGTCGACGACATGATAATTCGCTCCCAGGCGAGGATGGGCGGCACTTTGTTGACTGCGAAAAGTTCTTCGAGAGGCGAGACAACATTCCATGAGACTAAACCTGCTAAATGCACCTTTGGAGTGACAAGGGGAAAAGTGCTTGGGTATATGGTCACGGAGCGAGGTATCGAAGTCGACCCCAGAAAGATCAAAGCCATTATGGACATGAGGCCACCTCGAGCCAGACGAAGTCAAAAGCTTTATGGAGCAAGCTGCGGTACATCGGCCCAGTTTCGTCAACCGGTTGACCACTATGTGCGAGCCCATCTTCAAGCTCGCTGAAGAAGAATTTAGACACGAGAATGAATAGAAGAATGCAGGGATGCCTTTGACCGAGATCAAGGCGTACTTAGTACATCCTCGTCTTATGCCCCCACATGAGAGAAGCCTCTTCTTCTCATCTCACTTGTCAGCTGATATGGCGGTTGGGGCTATGCTTGCTCGGGAGAAGAAAGACTCTCGGGTAGAAAATGCCATTTACTTTGTCGGTCGGAAGGCTGGGGAAGTGAGCTCAATTACTCGGCATGTGAAAAAGACTTGTGCGGGGGTAGATGCGGGTAGTCGGTAGGCTGAAGCATTATATGCGAAGCCCACCATGTGAACTTGGTCTCGAAAATGGACCCCATCAAGTACATCTTTGACAAGCCTTCCCCTCTCGATGCATCTAGCAAAATGGTCCTTCTTCTTGGCTGAATACGACATCCAAACTACATGACCGAAAGGCCGTAAAGGGTCAAGCATTGTCGACCATCGGCAGAATTTTCCTAGTAATGAGGACCGTGGGCACGAACCCCAATTCCCGAGATGAAGGGATCTTTGTAGTCGAGCACGAGGACCGATGGTAGCTTTTCTTTGATGGAATTGCTAACAAAAGAGGAAATGGCGTAGGGATGCTCTTGGTTGACCCGAAAGATGAGCACGAAGCCCATAGCCCTTAAGTTGAACTTCCACCACAAACAATGTTCTTTGTGTCTGGCTTTGCATTCTTTGGTTTAGAAAGCGCGCCTAGAAAGGAATGTCGAGGAGCTCGAAGTTTATGGAGACTCGGCCACGATCATCAACCGGGTCTCCAGCAAATGGAAGGCTTGTGGACCCTAATCTTCAGCGGTATCATTGCCCGTATGGAGGAGTTATTTGGACGGTTGGAGAAGTGACTTTCCACTACTTACCAAGGGAAAAGAACAGAATTCGCGAGATGCCCTAGCTACTCTAGCCTCCTTGGTAGAGATCCCACAGGAAAAGCCATAAAACCCTTGAGTGGGTAGAAGAGAAGCCGGCCTTACATTTATGAAGTAGACTTGGGACTGAGCCTATCAAGGAACCACAGGTACAATCAAATTTACCGGTTCTGAAAGATGGAGAGTCGGCTTTCGAGGAGATGAAGAAGAGCGGACCGAAAGAAGGTGTCAAAGCGAAGAGCTTGCAAGCCACTAAAAGGTTGGCCTCCCATTATGTCATTTTAGGAGGCAACTTTGTACAAGAAAGCGGTACCAAGGACCACTCCTCTTGTCGTCACTCAAGAAAAGGCCAAAGAATTGATAGTGAAGTCACAATGGTCCACTACGGTCCTCATTATGAATGCTAGAGCCCTAATGTAAGTGATCCTCGGGAATGGGTTACCTCTTTGGATTTCCATGGAGACGGTGTGTCCCGGCATGTCCCAAGCGTGCGACAAATGCCAACGGTTTGCCAACCTCAACCATCTCCGCCTCATGACACATGTCTTGCATGACGACTCCTTGGCCGTTTGCAACTTGGGGTATTGACGTGATAGGGAAGATAGCCCCCGACGAGGAAGCAATGGGCATGAATTTGTGTTAGTAGCCGTCGACTACTTCACCAAGTGGGTAGAAGGCCAAGTCTACAAGGTCCTCACTTCCAAGAGGGTGGCCCGGTTTATCAAGGAAAACATAATGTGTAGATATGGGGTGCCCAATGAGATCATTTACGATAATGGGTCGCACTTTGAAGGAAGGCTGCGATAGGTTCTTGTCGAGAATTCAGAATCACTCGCCACAAGTCATCCCCATACGGACCTCTGGACTAACGAAGCCGTGGAAGGCGCTAATAAGATGCTCGAACGGATCATACGGAAAATGGCCACCGTGGTCGTGATTGGCCCAAAAAGCTGCACCTGGCACTGCGGGGCTACAAACGTGCGTCGGAACGGCCGGGAGAAACTCCTTTTGCCCTAACTGGCTACGGGATGGAAACAGGTGTTACCGGTGGAGTTGGAAATCCCGTCATTAAGGGTCCTCCTAGAAAACAGTGTCAACGAAGTAGAATGGCTACGTAGTCGGCATGATGAGTTGGCCACCTTTCGATGAAAGAAGGCTAAAGGCCATGGAGCACACCCGAGCCAACCGGAGGCGAATGGCGAGCATTTGACAAAAGGTCAAGGCCGGGGACATCAAGAGGGTGACTTAGTATTGAAAGTGAAGCCCCTACCGAGAGACAACCCCTTGGGAAAATGGGAACCCGTTTGGATCGACCCATATGTGGTGCAGAGAAGATACTATCGGGAGGAGCCATGAAACTTGCAGAGACTTTGGGACGGCAATCCCTTTGTCCACCTAGTCAACGGTGATAAGCTCCGAAGGTACTATGTCTAAAAAATATATATATATAAATAAAGAAAATAAAAAAAAAAAAAAAAATCTAAGTGCAAAAAGAGTAATACCCAGCTAGGCTGAAAACCCAAAAAGGGCGGTCTAGGCAAAAAACAGGGTTGCACATAAAAAAAAAGAGAAAGAAGAATCTTAGTGCAAAAAGAGTAATGCCCAGCTAGGCTGAAAACCCAAAAAGGGCGGTCTAGGCAAAAAACAGGGCTGCACATAAAAAAAAAAGAAGAAAACAAAAAAAGAGTTCACCAGAATGAACTACGAAGACCTGAGCCCCTTAGTCTTTCTTGTAAAAGGGGAACGTAGGCAGCCATTTATGGTTCGGTCTAAACAATAAAAAAAGGGCGATCAAGTTTCCATGAAATGCGTCCTAAACAATAAATAATAAAGGGCAATCAAGTTTTCATAAAACGGGTCCTGAGCAATCAATAAGACATCTGAAATTTCCATGAAATTGTGTCTTGATTAATTTCTAAGATAATATCTCTTGTTCATTAAAAGTTAAAAACTTCTTGATGAGTTCAAGCACGGTCTACTCTTGACTCTGCTAACCTGCTACAAAGATCTAAAATTCAATAAAATGCCTAATAAACTACTATGTTTGCAAAATGGCAATAAGGGAATCCTAAGAAAAGATCTGTCAGTCGTCATTCACTGAGTCTTCTTTGGTCTTCTTCCCTTTACCTCGACCTCGTCGAGTTTTCTTTCTCTTCTTCTCCAAGATGTCGGTCTCCCTCATCCCGATCTCCGGTATCCTCACTGGAGCCTCCATCAAACCGGTGTCAATAAGTGCCCTCTCAACACGGGCACGAGTCCGCACTTCCTCCCTCTGAGCCTCAGTCAAGGGAGCGACTTCAGAAAGCCTCTTATATCGAGCCTCCATATCTTTGATAAGGTCACCCGGCCCAGGTTATGGTGACTCGCCTTAGCTCCGATCTCCCTCGAGTCTGCTTTCGAGTCACCGTCGGCCCCAATAAGGCGCGCCTCTCTCCCAATATGACCTGAGTCACTCCCATCTCCCTCTCGTACCAATCCAAGTAGACCGTAGTCAAGATGGTACTCTTCCTGCTCCTGAAGATAGCCCTGGGTGGGAAAGCAGTGTATGTCCAAGCCCTCGAGAAGAATGAGAAGCTGGCTGGATCCCTCATATCTAATGGCACCACCTCCATGGTACGGATGTCCTCCCAATCGCCCAACGGCTCCTGTAAGGCCCCGAACTGCCTGGATACCAAGCAGGGTATGTAGAAGGATGACCAGCAGAACCCTGGAACCCTCACTATATAGGACTCCTGAAATGTCCTCCTGGTCTGCAGCCTCCAGTGAGGTACCCACCAGCGAATATCCGAAGTGGATAGCTTAGCCATCATCAGCTCCCAGTCACCCTGGTCCTGCTGTCGAGGTAAACCCCTCCGGGAAATCACCCAAGGGCACTGAGTCGGCAAAGCCCCGAGCCTCTCCTGCAGCCACAAAGTCAACACGGCCGGACTCCCAGACCTCATGAAACGGTCTCCTCTAGCCATCCTATCAATGCCATGCAGGGTCTCACCCAAAACCAATGGGACAATGTCCTTCCCAGCCCTGCAATCCCTAACCATGTCCAAGAGACCACCGTGTGAGATCCCCGCGGACTCGGCGGTGAGCGAGAGAAGAGAATATGCGAGAGGATAAAGGCATCCATAGCCACCGTGGTCGTAGCCATATCCGGAGACCCGAACCTGCCGAGGATATCGGAAGGTCAATCTGTCGGAGCCATCATCATCCCCTCGGCCTCTCCCGGAGATATGTGCGAGAAAAGATGCCAACTTTACTGCCACCGGCACATCTCCGATCAGAGGAATCGATACAGCCTTAATTTGCGGACTTCCCAATCAAGGCTCGGAAGTCTTCATAAGTTGGGACAAGCTTATTGTAAGAAAAGCAGTAAACGTTTCTCCGGACATCCCAAAACCTTCTTCTTTGCTCTCAAAAGGTCCTAATCGGGCGGGAGATCCCTTAAATGCCATAAAGATTTGATCTTGAAGGTAGAATCGAACAGCCCCTTGTGAGATTGAAAGTTATATCTCACCCAAGATTGAAGATCGGACAGAAAGCGGTCTCTTTTCCCCCTTTGCAATCTAACGGGCTTCTCCATTGCAAAATGATCAAAGTTGATGTCTTTGGGTCAAATATGTGCTCACAGGGAACAGTTGGGACAAGTCTAGAGTGAAAATGAAATGAAATGGCCAAGCCTTGGTTTTATTCTAAAAATAACCGGTCAGACAGAACTGTAAGCCGCACGGCTTCATTTGCTCTCAGGTCCTGACCGCACGGCTTCATTTGCCTGATGTGAGAAAAAATCTGCAGCAACCAAGTTGCTGCCCAAAGGGAGTTTTCACCCCACTTTTCCAACAGAAACCTGTACAAAAACATATCCAAACATTAACCATGCAGTTATGTGTCATCACAAATCATTTTGGCCCAATTTCAGCCCCAATTCCAAGCAAAAAACTGCCCCGAGGCTCAAGTAATATGCAAATTCATAAAGCATAAATTAAAAAAGCACATAAAACATTAATACATTGTTTTCGCCCCATCGGCGCCCAAATAAAGCAAAAAAATAAACAAGTTTTGCATAAAATTGTTCATTGTTTGTTTTTCCTCCTAAATCAATTCTAGAGACCTCCTAGGCCTCCGATTCTTCCTCATCATTACTCAACTCATAAAGGCTCGCCTCTCTCATCAAGTCCTCACTGTCGCTCACATCAGAAAGATGAACATTCACATGTTCATAATCAGCCAGATGCTCCAAGATGCCGGCATTGGGTCCCCTTCCCCGAGGCATGGCGCTAGAGGAGTACTCTGAAGCCGATGAGGTGGATGCCGCGCCCCCTACATGCCTCCTTTTGCGCACAGGCTCCTGCACGTTTGCTGCAGCCTTGGAAGCGCAAGCCAGCTTCTTCAAAAGGGATTGGCATACATCTTTCCAGCCCCTATTCTGTCTGACTAAGCCGTCATAAGTCCGAGCTAGAACCTGAGAAAAAAAGAAAAGGAAATCTCAGAAAATCTTGAAATTACAAAAAGCAAAGAAGTCTAAAAAAAAGGGAAAAGACCCTAAAGTGTACTTACGGTCTTTGTCCGGTGGCGAGTATAATGGGGCTCCGTAGTGTCGAGACGGTATCCTGAACCTCCTCGGTACCCATTGACTACATAAGAAAGATGAGCGGGAGGCATCGGCGGGTCGGTAGGCTCGGCCTCCCCATATCCACAGTGACGGCCCGGCTTCACTAGCTTACGTGGCATCCTCGGTCTGCTCACAAAGATAGCATAAGGGGTAGCCATGTCAAAATACTCCTCAGCTGCTACACCTGCCTGATATCTCGCTATATCGTCTGCCGACCAATCCCGGGGCTGCAGCATCCATGCTGGAGGATCAAGAGGAGTAATGGCATCCAATGAAGGGACATGGCCATGCTTGCCTGAAAGCGGTCCCGGATAGATGACATCACATGTCGGCCGGTCAACCATCGCCTCTATCTAGTCGCCTTCACGGCCTCCCCTAGCAGAATCTCTGGATATCTCCCCCAAGGGTAAAAGTCCACCCCATCGTGCCCATCTCTGTTGATAACTGGCCTAACCATCTTGTAGTCAAAGGTGATCCGGGTCTTCCCGGTGAACTTATCCCTCGCATCTCCCCTCCAGCGGACCATAGCGGGAAAGATGGTAGCATCACTCTGTTGGTTCCACGGAAAGAACCTGATCACCTCGCAAAACCAGACCTGCATGTTCAAAACATCAAAAAGACCATTTTCTCTCATGAAAGTCTCAAAGACAGAAAGTAAAAAGAGAGAAAGGAAAGTGAGACTACCTCAAGAGCAAAAGAGAAGCAATCCATCGAAGCAGCCTTATTCCGGCTGTACATATCCCAGCCTCGCCCCAAGAGACCGTCCCAATCCCATCTACATCCTCCAAGGAGTCGAGAAGGCAAGTCATAGCCAGCGTCCCAGAATTAGCAAAAATGGTGACTGACAACATCAACCACACAAAAACCCTCGCAAGCTGGGAGGCAGTCACCTCATTAGCAACAAATTCCTGCATGCAATTCTGGACTGCCACCTCGACATTCCTAGTCTCCATCCCGAGACCCTTAGGAATAAGCTCAAACCCAACCAAAGCTCTAAACTCCTCCGCCGTAATATGGTTCCTCCAGGTCACATGCCTCCCGGTGAACTGCAGAACAGTGATAGCAGTGAAATCTGCAGGCGTCACTGTCAGCTCCCCCCAGCTAAGGTGAAAGCTGTGGGTGGTATCCCACCAGAACTCCGAGAGGGCCTGGATCAAGCCCTTGCTCTTCGAGGTAATGTGAATACCTTTGCCAATAGCCTCGATGAATAAGTCCAGGCCGGTAGCCCTCACTAGCTGCTTAGGGTTCACCCCATCTTTCTCAAAATCAGGCATCCTTTGCCACAGCCTCACTGCAATCTCGGAAGGCCCCCTAGACTTGTTCTCCTGTAGACAAGCACAGCAAAAGTAACGTATCAGTCCTTCACCTCATTTCAAAAGCATGCATATATTCAAAAGTGCACATGTTTTCAAAAGAAAAGCATTCAATAAATTTTTTCTAGCATCCTCTGCATGAAAAACGTGTCTTTCATCACTTGAAACACATCGTGTCAAGCACATTTCTCTCCTAAGCACAAAATCAAAATTTTCAAAATTATTTGCACATAAGCATTAATTTTTTTCTCAAAAATGGCATGCATGAATCCTTTTCATCATCCAAAATCCTGTTTTAGCATCCATGATCAAAATTTGACCTAGTTCTAGCACATGCAAGGACTCTAGTCACATCTTAGAAAATTATTTTCCCAATTTATTTTCAAAAATGGGTCATTATTTCTTAAGAAAATTGCACATGATCGTTAATCTTATTAGCCTCATAGGTTAATCATTAATATTTCAAAATCATCATCAAAAATCCTAGGAAAATTCGAGAAATTCCTAAAACCCGAGTCAAGCCCTAGAATCAATCAAAATTCAATCAAAATCGACGGAATTGAGCAAATTAAGAATGCTTACCCCAGCAGATTGAGGATTCGTTGATTTGTGCTCCCTCTGCCGGGTAGAGCTCAGATGGAGGCGTGAGGAAGTCATACTTCCTCTCCGTGCGGACAAGCTCTTTCCTCCTCCTCAGCGGCCTCTGAGATGTTTCTTCTTGCTTGCCTTGGCATAGGATTCCCCTTCGGATCCATTTCAATCGGTAGAAGCAAAGGGAATTGAAGGATTTTGAAGAAATTCTCTCCCTCCTCTCTCTCTTCCTCGGAAGTAGATGGGCGGCAACAATGCCCAATGCCCGTTCAAATCTGTTTTAAATAATCTGGAAAAATCGGACTTCTAGCCGTACGGCTTCTTTTGCCGATCTCACGCCGGGCGGCTTCTTTCGCCACGAGCGAAATTACAACTTTGCCTGGACTTCCACTTGGGCGCATAATCCTGTTATCCTTTAACTAGGATAACTTCATTTTCCAAAGGATATCCGTTATCTCTAAGCAAATAGGCTTTCTTCCCCGGTCGCCTCCGTTACTTCCGTTATAACGGAATGACGCTAGGTGACAACCTCAGAATTGTCGAACTCTAAACTTAAGCTACCTCATCACGAATAGAAGTACGCTCAAGAACTCTAAACTTAAGCTACCTCTATCACGAATAGAGAAGTACGCTCAAGTTCTCTAAACTTAAGCTACCTCTATCACGGATTGAGAAGTACGCTCAAGTTCTCCAAACTTAAGCTACCTCTATCACCCAGATTGAGAAATGCGCTCAAGTTCTCCAAACTTAAGCTACCTCTATCACCCAGTTGAGAAGTACGCTCAAGTTTTCCAAACTTCGGCTACCTCTATCTCCTCGATAGTGATGTAAGCTTTAGTCACCTCGGGTGACAACCTCCATTAATTGTCAAAACCTCAAGGATCCTAAACATCGTTCCTAACTATCTAGTGATGCTTGAACTACGATCGAGGCTTGATTCCTCAGGATACGTAGGTAGCCTTTCATAAAAGGTCCAGCCATCCGACCGCGGTGGTCACCCTATGCCATCATCGCTCCTCGGTGGTGAGGCGGCCTTTCATAAAGGTCCGGCCATCGAGACCACATTGGTCACCTCTTTGTCATTCATCACTCCTCGGTGGTGAAGTAGCCTCATAGAGGTCCAGGATATCCGGCCACATCGGTCACCTCTAGCATATCCCCGGTAGGATCAATCGCTTTGACCTCCTAGGTCACTTTCTCTTCTATTTTTCCCTAGCAAGAGACCGGCTTCTCTCCGCTATTCCCTGCGGATCTTTTCGAACTACGGCTGGCTTGATTCCTCAGGGATACGTAGGTAGCCTTAGAAGGTTCGGCCACTCAAGCTGTCTTGGTCACCTAATACGTCTCGGCATTCGCCGAGATCGGATCCTTTTCTATCGACAACCCCGCTCACCACAGAAGTGGCGTTGCCGAGGGCTTCTGTAAGTACCCAAATCGCTCATGCCTTAGGTTAATTTTCGGTAATTCCCGAACTTTCCTAAAGTTAGGAACAATTGGGAAGCTGTTAGAACCTTCTAAGGGATGAAAAGATTAATTGGAATTAAAGAAACACGTTTTTCTTAATACCAAAAACCTTCTAGAAGTGCCACCTTGCATGATTCTAGAAACATCTTTGAGTCACGCGAGGATAATGCCACACGGCTGCATTAGGAGGGAACTCCTAGCCGCACGGCCTCATTAGCCTTATCCAGACTGCCAATAAATAGAGCCCTACTCTACCCATTAAAAAAAAACAAGAATTACCACACTCAGCTCCAAAAGCTCTCCCAAAACACTGCTGCGAAATTAGGAAGTTGAAGAGTGCCAAGAAGCCACCTCCCTCCTCCTTGAAGCCTCCAAGAAGTGGTCCCCCCGCTAGGCAAGAATCCAAAGAAGAAAAGGTCATCACCATTGGTAACCTCTCACCCCCTTTCCTTGCATTATAATGCCTATGTGATATAATTGCTCTTTGTATTTGCATATTGCTATTATCTTGCTTGGGACTTGATATTTGTTGTTAAAGATCCTATCTTTATTCATCTAAATCATATCCCCTTCCCCCTTTGCATCATTTGCATAAAATAAGCATCATTTGCTCCTAAAAATTTAATCTTTACAATAAAGGTGCATCCTTTGCACCTAAAAATCCATGCTTTCCATTAAAAATGCATCCTTTGCATATAAAAATCATGTCTTTACAATAAAAAGTGCATCCTTTGCACCTAAAACCAATTTTCACATAAAATGCATCATTTGCATTAAAAATCATCTCTTTACCATCAAAGTAGCATCCTTTGCTTTCAAAATGTCATCTTTGTGCATCCTTTGCATATAAAAATACTAATTTTCCTCATAAAAATGCATCCTTTGCATAAAAATCCTTTCTTTACATCAAAAAGCATCATTTGCAAATCAAAAGCATCCTTTGCACCCAAAAATGTCATCTTTTCATTAAAAATGTCATTTTTACATGCATTCCCCCATGTCCCCATTAGCAACCTTCGGAGTGGACCGGTGTAAAGATCCCATCTTTACATCATTTCTTCCATTAAAGGTGTCACAATTTCTTTAGAAAGGGATAAACCACTTGAACCTATATCTCGATAATCGCTTGAGATGAGCATGATAGCTCCTATATAAGCTCAATCGTCTCAAGGCGTAGGATTGATGGGCTAAGGTCACTCCTTTCCTAAAGAACCCCATTTTGGACTATAAAAGAGAGTCCTTCTCTCGATCACGCAAGATCCAAGGTCAAATAGCGATGATCACAAGTCCAAGATGAGGACGGGATCAAAGTCCCGAACACATAAAAATCCAAGGAATCCCGAGCGACAACCAACTAAATGGTTTGTACGTCCAAAAGACAACTTGGGACATCCCCCCCTCTCATTTCAACACATGCATACAAGAAAGCACGCAAGCAAGCACGAAAAATGGAATCTAGGGAGACTTGCTACGGCAAGGCACCTTGGGTGAACGACGATCCGTTCTTCCCAAGGGGTAACTTAACCTCCGAACCCTAAAATCCTTTTTTTCAAAGTTTTGAGGAAATCAAAATGGCGTGGCGACTCCGTTTTTTCAAATTAAACCGGATGTTTTCAAACTCGCGTGAATCCGATCTAAAAACAAAAATTTAGAATTTGGGCACACATTCCACGGTCCCACGTTGTGTCGGGTTTTGTTTAGGTATCATTACTTATTATTAATTTCAAATGCAAAACATTTAGTGTAATTTGAACGTTGCGTCCCTATGCTTCCCCAAGGTATAGTTCGCGTAAATAAAGGATTAGCCTTTCCCAGTTGTTCTTAGGATTTAAATCATTGATTTATACTTAAAGATAAATAAATTGTTTGCACGAGTCTGTTCTCTCGTTTCTTCTCCCTCTCCCAGTATTTCCTCTTCTTTCCCTACCTTATAAACCCATATCTACCCTCTGTAGCGGAGACAAGTTGGGAGCGTGTTACGATGCACGTGGTCTTTGGGTTCCTATCTTGAAGCATTTCCCGCAAAGCTTTTATACGTTCCGCTATCAGAGATGTAGGTGCAAAAGATATGCCATCCGCTCGGTTGGAATTCTTCCTACTTCGGGCGGCTAGAATTGAATGATGCGTCGGTAGCGAGTTGCGAGCTGCTCTTGAAGCCGCCATGGTTCGTGAATGTAAGGCTCAATTGCTGGCCCAAATTGCTAAAGCTTGAGCGGAAGAGACTCACGCTAGATTTGTGGAAGCAATGCGCATCAGGGGTTACGATAATTCGCCACGAAGATGGATCGTATGAAGAAATCATCAAGGCCGGCGGTGTTGATTACGGGAATGGAGATGCAATGAAAGGGGTGAATGAAGTTGGACAAGATAAGATTACGTCCCCGATACCTCATGTGGTCCAAACTCGGATTGAGGGTGAGCGGCCCAATCCACTGAGGCTTTCGGTATTCCTAATCAACTTTGATGTGAAGAGTCAATACCGGCCCAGATTCCGAAGGGTCATGCCATTATTTTACTCAGAAAGGATCACTGCTATTCCACCCTGACCAAGTTCCCCTGCAAGGAAGTGCTCCGTAACCACCATTGAGTTCATATGGTTTCAGCTTGTCACCCCCGCATGATCAGCATTCAGGACCGACCTCATATGTGACTGTGAATCAGATGTCTTTTATTCCAGCTGTGAACCCTATCCGAAGGGACGGCAATACCCGGGTCCCCTCCAAAGAAAGTTCGAACGGAAAAGAAGAAAGCGTATTAGGGAAAGGTAGGGATGTCAATAAATAAATTTCTCAAGGTTTTGGTGAGCGGAGGTTTGGTTCAGCCGCTAGTTAATTATATCCCTCTTCATCACAATGAGAACCTAGATCCGAGCAAATATTGTGACTATCACAAATATTCGGGACATACCACCTGTGCTTGCATACAGTTGAGAATGATCATTCAAGAACTCATTGATGAGGGAAAGATCGAAATAGGTTCCCAGGAAGGAAGCAATATTCAGGATCTCCGTCAGTTTCCACCTCGCAAGAAGCGAGAATTTGATGACTTGGGAATAACAACTGAGGAAGCTTTTAATGGGTTGATGCGAAGAGGAATGATAAAGCCGCTTGATAATTACCATCCCACCAAGCACAATCCGAATTTGGATCGCAGTAAGTATTGTTACTATCATCGATACCACTGGTCATGCCACCAACATTTGTGTTCCCTTGAAGATGTTGATTCAAAGGATGGTTTATGAAGGTAGAATTGAAAAAGCTCCTCCTAAAGTGGCCGATAATCCTCATCAGCATTTTCAAAGCTTCCCCATATGAAAAGTCAGTCAGTCAGGCGTCATAGGGTCTTAGATGGTTTTATCTTTCTAGTAGATGTTTGTTTTTATGATTTGAGTCTATTACACCCTTGTTATGAGTCTTTTATTTCAATGAATAAAATATTTGTTTCTATTCTTGCTAGACTCGAGACATTACTTGTGCACCCACATTACATTTTATTGAAATGGTTTTATTCTACATAATCACTTGTCTTTGCTCATGACTAATGCTTTGAAATGACTAATGTTTAAATTGATCAGAGTGAGAAAATCGGCTGATATCCCCATCTTGCGTCCCATATGCTCACATCTCTTTCATAATCTCGTTGTTCGATGAATTTGCACGGATCTTCCTCAAAGTAAGCTTGAGCAAGCAAATGAAGGCTCAACATCGTTCAGATCATCCGGTAGGGAATACGGTTGAAACCTTTCACCCCTAGAAAAACCTTTACCTCACCCTCACTAAACAATACCCTTTCATTTCAAGATCGGCACGTTTTGAAACCCATTTAGCCATCACCAGAAGAAGAGGGACTATCCTCGAGGCTCCCGTGATTCAAAAGAAGAGTGACCGTCTCCAAGCTCAAGAACGGCAGAATGCATTGATTCATCCTGGGGACTAACTGAAATTCTCCTCTCAAAAAAAAAAAAAAGAGAGAGACAAAAATACAAAAAATATATATAAAGAAGAAAAGAAAGAGAGCCTAGTCCCCAGCGATCCTCTCGAAATCAAAAGTCCAAGGATTCGGTTGTTACTCAAGAGGAGTCTCAGAGTGAATAAAGAGACAGCATGGATGTCCCCTCATCATTACCTCTAACCAATTCCGGCCGTCCTCTCGATTTTAGAGGATATTCCCACTGCCTTAACCAATTCCAAGTCGTCCTCTCGATTTTAGAGGACACTCCCAATACCATACCCTTACCTTTGACCAAAGCCAAGATTGACCTCTCATTCTTAGAGGCATTAAAGATATTTTCCTCACCTTAGAAATCCCAAACACATACCCAAAAGCCAACCTCTCATCTTTAGAGGTTCAGTCAGCAAAAAACCCTAGCCGACCTCTCGTTTTAAGAGGTCATGATATCCCAAATCACCCAAGGGCCGATTGAAACCCCGAGACCCAGTCGCAGTTCCTCTTGGGATAGCGGTTTCATTTCAATATCGTCGAGATCTAAAGCAGATTATTGCTTAAAGAGGAGCTAAGCCTATCCAGGCTCAAAGGACCGTCAAGTGAAGATTGTGCAAATTCCATCTGTTCGTTTGATGTTTTATGTGAGCATATTTCATTTCTCCTCCGCAAACACTTGTCGTGGATGTCCCACTGGGGCTTCGCATCTATGTCTCCCATCGACACTCCAAGAGGACATATTTCTAAATTCCCAAAATCCTCGAAAGTCCTCAACATCCCCGAATTTCACCGTTCATTCTTTTCATTCGGGATAAGCCGAACTATGGCGACCTAAGCTCCTCCCAAGGAGGGGAACGTAGGCAACCGTCACTGGTTCGGTCGAAATCACAATCAAATCTCAGAAAACCTGGTCTCCTCAAAGGCCATCCCTATACACAGATCCTTCGTTCCGTCTTTCCAAATTTGATCTCGATATCAGTAGGTTTTCTTCCCAGGATTAATTGGAATATTTGTTCATATCGGCTTTGGCGGTTGACTAACCCGAACATCAATAAAGGGTTTTAAGCAGCCTTGTGATCATCACGAATAAGACAAGTTTTCAAGTGTCTCGGTAAGTCTTCTTCTCTGCATTCATAGGAAGATAGAGCTAAACACTGTTTCGGTCAGCAGGGGCTTCCATACACCTTTCCCCACCATGCGATGCTTATACTCTCCCAAAAGAGTCAAACCCAAAAGCGAGAATGTCATATACAAGCTCGGGATCCATTCCTACCATTCGAAAAATATGCCCCTGCACGTAAACACTTCTAAATCTTGTCCGCCGTGATTGGTGAAGCTCGAAGAACGATCTCCTCTTGGGTTACACGACGTTTTGAATGCAATAAAAAGGAGTGTCAGACTGGGGCTTGGTCAAAGAAGAATACTGATGGGTTCATTTTGCACAAGAACACCAGGGCTGCCTTTTGAATCTTACCCCCCCGGGAATGGATTGGTTACTTAAAGAGGTTACTCCATTTTGGGGCTACTGAGTCTCATGCCCTAGGCCAATGAAGAAGTTTTGAAATATTGGGAAAGTCTGATGTCGAAGTCACACTGCGTGACTCGTGGTGTCACGCGACATAAAGTGTCCCAGCTATCCTGAGTCGTGCGACATCCTGTTACCATCACCAGACATTAGTGATTTGCAATCTGATCAATACCAGGGCATGCCCCGACTTGTCTTCAAAACAACAAAGTCACCCTGCAAATATCATGGGAGAGGGATTCATTTAGACAGCATACACACTCACCCTCCATATACAAGCCAATCCCCAAAAGCCATTCATACTTATGCCATTGTCATTCAAAAAAAAAAAAAAGAGCCATTCATTGTCATTACCCCAAAAGTGGACTCGTGCAGACAATAAAAATAACGTAAAAGGCTAGCAACAATGTACTGAGTCTAGGAAAAGCAAATAAGTTCTTAACAAAATAATAAAAAAAAAAGAGGAGAGTGTTTGTTCATTTCTTTGCAAGAGAAAAGGTGCAATAATCAAAAGAGCAATGTTTTGATACAAGGGGCTACTCCGAACCATCGTCCTCAGAAACGTAGCCACCATCGTCATCAGAGCTATCATCATCACCATCAGCGTCATCACTGCCCTCTCCGTCTGCATCTCCCTCCTCAGAATCTAAATCAGTAACGGGATCGTGGTAAACAATGGGGTCATCTCGAAAGAGCTCATGGACATCGTGAATAGATGTGGTCTCAATCTCGTAAGGGTCGCTAATAGTATCACTATTATACTCGGGACTAGGTGGACGACGAGCAGTCTTGGTCCTGGGCCTGTGTGTGTCCTCAGCAGCCATATCGATCCGAGATCTCTTCCTGCTAGGCAAGCTGGGTGTGGAATCATCATCATCAGAATCCCGAGCCAGACATCGCTCCCTCCAGTATCGAGCACTCCTATCCAGCTGATCAATCATATCCATGGCTCCAGTATAATGGCGAGCAAAGCTCCAGTAAATATCAGCAGAGACCTGGTACAATCAAGCAGAGGAAGAATCAGAAACCAGTCATCATGAAGGACAAGAGTTTTAAATAGGTCAAAGCAATAAGGAAAGAGAGGACAGTTACTTACAGATCGTGTACCCTCCGGAAGCTGAAAATAGGGAAAAATCTTGCTAATGTCAAGGGGAGCTAGTCTCAAACAGTCTCCATCCTGAAAATCAACGAATGAAGGAGGTAAGGGAACATCCGCGCATACCCGGTAGAAGGGCTGCACCACTGAACATCCTGTCTCGGAGCCACCTGTGGAGATCTCAACCTCGTCGCCACGAAAACTCCATAATTTCCATCATCCTCGGTATAATTAAATGCAGCCTCCCCCTGGATCAAAGAAGCCACATCCTCCAATTTCCGAGGAAACCAAATGTCAGTCGGAGGATCAACTAGGACTCTAACCATCTTTGCCCGAGTGTCTTTGTCTGTAAACCCGCTCTCCCAAATATAAAGCGTCCCCAGATAAACCTACCAACAACTTGCGGCACTCAGTCAAATGCAAGGCATGTCCAAGTTCAACATCAGCATACCGATCCCCCCAAGGAAACAAGCTCAAACTCAGGGATTCCTCTGCAAGCAAACCGGGGTATCGGGATAAGAAGGCTGTCACACGTCCTCACGGTGTCCATTGTCCAGAACCTTCACCCGAGCATCCTTCACCCAACGTCGCGGAGCGGGAAACATAGTGGCGGAGTCACGCCTCCCCGCCCGCCAAGCATAACGGTAGATAATCTCATAAGCCCGGACACGGAAAAGAGAAATCAGAGCAAATCAGATTGATAAAAGAGGGACAGAAAGAAAATAATGCAAAGGATAGACTCAGATTGGGAAGTACCTCAAAAGCAAAATGGCAGCAGTTGAAGGACTTAGCCTCCCCCTGCTGACATCGTCCAGAGCCAAGTACAGCTCCGCGAGTCCAGCCTCTCCCCAGAACAAAGTCCCAACAACATCCCAGTCTCTCAAAAGCTCCAATAAAGAGATCAAAGCGGAAGATGTGGCATTGATGAAAAGCATATCAGAAAAACCAATCCACAGAAAAGCTCTAGCCAGTCTCAAAGCTCTCAGCCTGTCCTCCTCCGTATCTGCCACCTCAGCTGGATAATCCTGACTCTGCTCAACCAACTGACCATGAAGCTCCCCAAGTTCATACCCGTTCCCCTTCTTGCCCCTGGGAACAAAACCAATCAGCTCCGTGAAGTATGCCTCGGTGGGAGGCTGTGGATCATCATCAAGAGCAGGATCCTCTAAATACAAAGGCTCATCAGTGAAAGGAAGGCCCGTGATGGCAGTAAAATCGTAAGGAGTGACAGTTGCCTCTCCCCAGGAAAAATGGAAAGAGTGGGTAGTCTCCCACCAAAACTCTCGGAATGCCCTCACAAGCCCTGCACTCCTCTGGGTATCCCCTATGCCCCTCGCCATCTCAAAGAAGTGACCAAGCCTGGAAGCATATATCAAGCCCTTAGGCAAATGCCCTAACTCCTGGCTACCTGGCAAAAGTTCCCATAGCTGACCAACAACCTCCGGGGAGCCTCGGGTACGCAACTCCTGCAGGTAAACACAGCACAGGTATGAATATCCCAAATTTTTCAAAAAAGAAACATGTCAATAAATTGTCCCTAATTGCAATTTCATACCTCGCCAAGAAAATTAGGGTTAAGGCAGTTAAACAAGCATTCATGATTTCTCATAAACCCATAACTATGAAGCAAGCCCAGAATTTCACAGGTAAAAGCTCAAACAGTTCGAAAAATCAATTGTTCAAAGAGGCGAAAAGTAAGGTTTTCAAAAAATATCATTTTTTTCTTCCCTGGTGCAGAAGTATGTTCCCTGAGTTGAGGATAAAAATCTCCTCGCACTGCTTGAGGAACGAAGGGCCTTTGATTCCGTAAAGCATTCTTCCTCCGAGCAGCCAACTGAGCTTGGGAAGGGCCTTTCTTCGTGGGTCGAGGTTTACGAGGCATGGTTGCAAGATCAAAAGCTTAATCGATACCCTAATCTCCTTTGGTTTCACTCAAAATTGTGAAATTGGATGTTTTTCTTCTCAAAAACCATCGGCCTCCCTCTAAAAATGTATTTCAAAATGAAGGTTGTTTGCTGTTTTAAAGGACTGTCCATTTACCTTATGAGGTCGTGTGACAAAGTGTGTCCCTAGGCCAAAAATTTCCAAAAAAAAAAAGCCCTGTTTTTTGGTAATTAACACTTTGATCCTTGTAGTGTTTCGAGTGTTGCTTTTCCCCCACAGGTACAGCAGTTAACTGAGCAAATCTCAAAGATTGTCCCTCAAAGCAAAGCCGAGACAAAAAGTCTGTGTCTATCTGAATCTCCCCAGCAGGGCGCATCAAAATCAATAGCCCCACCGTCAACCGTCAATAAGAATCCGCTGCCCAGCAAGCAAAGTCCCCGGCTTACCAAGCAAAGCTCAGGACACAAAAGTCAACCATCACCAAAGAAGGCCCCGCCACCAAAACACCAACAAGAATCCGCTGCCCAGCAAGCAAAGTCCCCGTCACAGCAAGTATGGTCCCAGACCAGAGCCAACAGTCAACGAAAGAGGGCCACGCCGCCAAAGAGTCAACAAGAATTCGCTGCCCAGCAAGCGAAATTCCCATCACATCAGGCGAAGTCCCAGACCCCAAAGCCAATTGTCAACAGAGATAGGCCCCGCCGCCGAAGCACCAACAAGAATCCGCTGCCCCGCAAGCAAAAGTCCCAGACCCTAAAGCCAACAGTCAACAAAAGACCGCCCCGCACCCGTCAAACGTCAACAACAATTAGTAGCATAGGACCCTCCGACAGCTACATCTATCCCCAGCAGCATAAACAATAGCATCAGTCCCTCCGGCAGCTACAGATTTCATAAAAGGGGTGACAACCACACAGTCAGAAAGGGGTAACAACCACATAGTCAGAAAGGGGTGACAACCACATAGTCAGAAAGGGGTGACAACCACATAGTCAGAAAGGGGTGACAACCACACAGTCAGAAATTGGGTGACAACCGCACAGTCAGATGTTGGGTGACAACCGAACAGTCAGTTGTTGGGTGACAACCGCACAGTCAAATATTGGGTGACAACTGCACAGTCATATTTTCGAACTATGATTTGGCTTGATTCCCTCCCTGGGATACGTAGGAATCCTTTATCAAAAGGTCCAGCCATCCGATTCACCATCTCACCGTCTAGCCTTCCGCTTTATTCCCCAGCCGCTCATTGGGATTGGGTCTTATTTTATCGACAACCTCACTTATTCCATAAGTGACGTTGCCGAGGGGCTCTGTAAGTACGCCAATCCAATTCGCGACCTTTCCAGATGCATTTTAATATGATAAAATTGCATTTAGGGGCATTTTGGTAAATTCCCGGTCCATCCCGAGACTTTCGAAAACATTTCATAAGTTTCACGCGAAGGAAGTACTTTTTTGTACTTTGCTCAGGCTAAGGGACCTAAAAGGAATAAATCTGTTTTGGACTTTTTAGGTATTATCCAAGAAGGTTCCAGAACCAAATTTGGCACCAAAAACGGTTATGGTCACCTTGTGTCACGCGACAAGTCGAAGCATGGAAAGTGGTTATGTTACGCCGTGGGACACAAGGCTACCATGGACTGCAGCTATAAATAATACCCTACCCCTCTCAGTTTTAGATCCGAATTTCAACCTCCTAACGTAAATCTGCACAAATTACCCCAGAAACTCTCTCTCTCTCTTCCTCCCTCACAAAAACTACCCAATTCCCCTCCAATTCATTTACCTCTCACCTTTCTTCAACCCAATTCCTCTCCTACTTCCCCCATATACTTCAGATCTTCCAATTTAGCTCTCAGTTCGTGCTTAGATCTCCATTCCAGAAGCTGAATCGAAGACTCCTACACCTAACTTGGTGTAAGAGTTGAGGACTACAAGGGTAACTAATCTCTCCTTCTCTCTCTCTCTCTCTCTCTCTCTCATTTATTTGTTTAATTGTTCTCCCTTCTTCTCCACTTGATAATCAGACTCCATCTGCCTCAGATTATCAAGTGGCAACTGTAATCTCTCTGTTTAAATCGTTTATACTTGAGTCCAATTGCTTGCTTATGATGTGATCTACTTAGATTTGCAATTTGGATGTCAAGGGAGTGTGGATCTCCCATATCCACACTCCTTTGATCAATTCGTATCTAATTCATGTTGTTCTTATTGATTTTGGTATAATTGTTGTGCATCTGTTAGATCTGCATCTCAGTTTGTGAGGTACGATGGTTACCCTATGTCACGCGACACACTTGGACATGAGGAGTCCTGTGTCACGCGACATGTCGTGACCATCTGCAGGGACCATGTTTCAGTTGTAAGTTGATTTAGTTGGTTATTTTAACATTCAGTAATGTGTTCATGTTGTTTAGTGCCTAGATCTGGTTTTAATTGTAATTTTGTGTTCATCTAGAGATTCTGTGAACAGTTAGTTGTGAGTCTCTGCAAGGTGACCGTTTATGTCACGCGACATATTTGGACACGGGAGTCCTATGTCACGCGACATAGATGATCCTTTGCAGAGGACCTGATTTCTTTTGTAATCTATTCTTATTTTTTATTTTTTTTGAGGCTTGCCCATCTCGAGTCAAGCCCCTTTTTTTGTGTAAGTCAAATTACTAACAAGTCCATCAATTCTCTGAAATTCCCTTAAAATCCCCACCCCAGAGGCGCCTAATACTAACTAGGGAGGGATAATCATCCACTCTAACCCTTGGGGAGAGTCGAACCCAGGACCTCCGTGTTGGTGTCCCAGTGCTCTGGCCATGTAATCTATTCTTATTGCTGTAAAGGGAAGTGGCCTCCCGGACAATTGGTCTACAAGTTGTAATGATCTTGCCTATTCAATAAAATTCATGTTTATCGTACTTACCTATTATCATCGTTTGCACGTTCTTTTGAATTATTTGGATGTCTAAATTAGAAAGACTCGGGACGGACGAGGCGTGTTGGGTGAACTCTTGGTTCTTCCCAACACGTAACCTGACCCCCGAACCCGTTCTCTTTCAAAAAGGTTTTTCAAAGTGCACCTCTAAAAGCATGGCGTGGCGACTCCTTTATTTTTCTTCTTCCAAATTTCGGCGAGCGCGCATTCAGGTATCAATCAAATCTAATACAAAATAGGAGGGTTAAAACATGCATACCCAACACAGTCTCTCTCTCTCTCTCTCACACACAGACACCTCTATCTCCCCGATCTCTCTCCTTCTCGCCGATCTCTCTCTTTGAAGCAGAACATGCTTGATTTTACTGTAATTGGCGAGCGGCTAACATTGTACCAGAATAATGGTTTCGCCTCTCAAATCCTTGCATTTCGTTTGATTTTGTTTTATGTACATATGCTTACATGCTTTGTGTTATAAAAATTGACCCCTTTTGGATTTCTGTTCAGTTCTGTTTGAAAGCTTTCTGTATTTAATTGGAATTTTTGTACTCCCTCCGTCCCGCTACAAATCACACACTATCCTCTTTGGGCGTCCCGCTACAAATCACACACTTCCTAAAATGGCAAAGAATCTTTACTATTCCCTCCACTCATTCTCTCTCCTATTTTACTTTTACACTCACAACACTTTCTCCATTATTTTTTCCTTAATTTGCGTGAGTACAGTAACTGAGTGATTTCTAATGGGACGTAGGGAGTATGCATTAGTGATGTGATGAATTAGGGTTTGTATTTGCAAAAAGTATGGAAATTATTTTTGTAGCTTTGTAGGATAGAAATAGAGGTGTAGAGGTGCTGAAAGGATTATTTCTCTGAGAAATTCAAGTTATAATAGACTATTTTAAACTGAAACGTTAGCTCAATTTTACATTTAAAGACCAGAACAAATTCATATACTCATTTTTTTACATCTCTCTTTCGCAAATCAAAATTTGGTGGATATTGATGACTTGGAAATGTTGGATTCTCCTCCTCCGTCTGCTCCTAACACTATTAGTTCACGTAATCTCATGAAGCTGAAAGTGCGTTTGAGTAGTGACGCTGATAAAGCAGATGATTTATCATCCTCACTACTCAAATGCTCTTTCAACTTAACGAGATTACCAAGAAAGTCACAAGCAGTTGGATTCTCGTGAAGCTAAAAGTGCCCTTTCTTATTCATTGTTTTCTTGTAGTTGTAGATACAGAAACTATGTATGTACATGGATCCATTTTGTTTGTCTCAAAATGTTAGTCCCATTAACAAGCTTGAATAGTCAAATGCACCTATCTTTGTGGGAGAGAGGGAGAATATTATGAAATGAATATGTTGTTGTCTTTTTCTTCTTTTAGTTGGATCAGTTTTATGCTTTAAAATGTTGATTTACTTGTGCTCTGGGTGTAGAAATTTGTTTGGATCAGTTGCATGGATTTCAAGAAGTTGGACCTTCAGGTAATTTATAATTAGTTCAATTCGTTTGTGTTTTCCGTTTTGTAATTTCAATTGCTTTGTTGGGTGTTCGATGATATTTGAACTGCTTCAATTCTGCATTATTTTTTCCTGTGAATTTCATCCTTTTATTTTCAGATGGAGCAGACAAGAAAGTTAAATTCGTTTCTTCTTATGTGTGTAATTTTTTGATTGATTGCTCTGTTGGGTGCTCAACGATCTCGATTTGCTGTTAAGTTATTTGAACAATTTGCTTCTATTCTACATGTCATTACGGTTGAAATATCTTGACAACAAATTAAGACCCATTCGGAGTTGAATAGATTGCTTTTATCTTGCTATTAAATCTTTGGATTTCTTTCTTACGAGTTTTCCTCTCCGTTTTAGGTTATTTGAGTAATGTAGTCTTATTGGAATTATGGTCTTTGTTTTCATTAGATTTGGTTGTGCTATTTTCATTCAGGGTAAAGAACCATGTCATTGCGCAAGGGAACCAAGCTCAGTTGTTAATGGACCATTCTTCAGGTTGCACACCCTCTTTTTACTTAGATTATATTTCAACGATGATTTATATTAGGCGACTGAACATTGTTTTATTTTTTTTACATGTGAGTACGCATTCAAGTTGTCTTGCGGCTAATTAATTTAATTTGTTGTAAATATAGGTCTTTGGATTTTCCTCAGCTCGAATATGGCTCTAGATTTTGAATGAGAATAAAATTGCCTAACAAAGCAACCAAAGGAGTTATTACTTATTACAACTTTCTATGCAAGTATTAGGGTATTCTTTCTTTCTTTCATGCTCATGATTTTGTTGATCCTGCACCTCAAAAATACATTTATTTTCTCTCCGTCCTAAAATAAAATTTTATTTTAAGTTAATAGTGCACGGTATGGATTGAAGACTAAGGTGTTTATAACAATTGTTGCAGTTAACATCAAAGCCAGTTAATCAACAATACGCAGACCACAATGAGCTTGACTTTGAATTCATCGATAGCAATGGGATGCCTTATACTCTAAGCACTAATATTATCACAAACAAGATACAACACAGGGAACAACAATTTCATCTCTGGTTCGATCCCACTGCTGATTAGATTTGGTTGTGGTAAAAACTATTTAGCTAATTTCTTTGTAATTGTGTAAGTTAGACTAGTAAGTGTGTTTTGTACTATGCTTTTTTATTTTTTATTTTGTCTAGTGTTTGGATTGACTTGTTTGACTTGGACTCCTTAGTTTGAAATTTTGAGATGGTGTTTTACATTACAGACTTTACAGTAACCAGGTCCAGAACAGAAGTGGCCAAGTGTGTAATAGTCTAAATTGGCATATGGCCGTCTGTGCTGAGGTAGTAAAATAATCGAATACTTTTAACTTTGGATTGTCCCATAGGCCCGAAGGCCCGGAGGCCCGATGGTCACATGGGCCTGGCTTGACATTTCCTAGGCCCACTAATGTTTAGGCCCGACCCGGCCCGACCCGTCATTAAGTGAAGCCCGGTGGGCTTGGGCCGGGCTGGGCTGGCCCGGCCCGTTTGACAGCTCTACTTATGGATGATTTTGATTCTATCTGGGAAGATATTGATGATAGATTGACAATTTCCAGGATGGTGAGTGAGGTTGTTACTAAGGGTATGGTCAATGCATTTCAGCAGAAAGCCTCTAAGGAAATTGTTGTGAAAGAATTCGAGGTAGCCAGGTTGAAAGAGTTTTTTTTAGGAATTTGAGGTTCTTTTGGGTGTTTTATTTTAAGGTTTAAGTTGATTCAACCAGTTTGAATTGTTGTTTGTATATAATTTTGATTTGTGGTTGTTGCTCTGGTTTTTCTGGGATTTGGTAGCTGCTGTTGAAATGATTTTGGATCCAAAAAATAACCAATTCAAGGTTCTACATTCATCAATGTTAAGTTATTTGCCAAATACCGGAAAATATTTTTAGAAAAACATTTTCAGATTTACCAAACAAGTTTATGTCATTTTCCGGAAAACGTTTTCATTTCCGGAAAACATTTTATGTAAAACATTTTTCGTGAAACAAATGGAGCCTTAGTATAAAAAAGTGCCAGTGAAAACGAGTGCCAGTGTATATAGGAATCCTTGCTTTAGGGTCCAGCTATTTGACCGTCCAGGTCACTTCGTAAGGCATCTCCCCAGATTGGGATCCTTATTTGTTTCGACGACCCCACTTCCTCCGTAAGTGACGTCGCCGAGGGGCTACTGTCAGTACCCAAATTCGGTTCGTAAAAATACTTTAATTCACACTTTCCAGATTAACGGGATTTTTCGTGACTGTCTGGATCCTTCAAAATCAAAGTGTATTAAAAATACGTTAGAACACGTGAAAAATATTACTTTTCAAAAAACACGCAATTTTCGGGACTGTTCCGACATTTATTCGGACAGTTATTTAAAAAACTTGTTTTACTTGCTTAACCAGCAAGTCGACCAATGGTCAAATCAATAAATTAAAATGCCCAAAATGCCCTCAACATGAAATAAAGGCCAGCCGGCCTGTTTCGCAAATTTACAGCCTATAAATACAGCCTCAGTCATTCAGTAAATGGTCCAATTTTTTTAACCCTTCTGCCTCTATACCTCGATTCCAGCGTCCCAATCTCCCCCAAAGTCTCGGAAACTTCCTCGATTTGCGTGAAAGTCTCGTTTTTCCCAAACAAACACCATCCAAAAACTTTTCAAACACTTTTCGTATCCATTTTACGATCCCTCGGAAGATAGAGTCAAAAAACCTACCGATTGGTAAACTCTCCTTCTCAATCTAAACTTTCATCCCCTTTTACGTCTTTTTTGCTATTTCTGTTCTGATCAAACTCTTCAAAATGTAAACATTACTTTGTCTCCGAGTCAAGAGATGACCCTCTCTCTATTACTCTTCTCTTTCGAAAAGAGTAATTTAGAGTTAAAATGGGAGATCTTGACTCGTTATTTGTCATTTTATCTTATTATGTCATTTACCGTCCGAATCGTTTGATTCGTTGATATTGTCATTTCCATTACATGTCATTTACCGTCCGAATCGTTTGATTCGTTGATTGTCATTTTAACTGTCAGGATCATTTGATTAGTTGATACTGTCATTTACCATCCAAATCGCTTGGTTTGAAGATCGTATTTACTTTAACATCCGAGTCAAGAAATTGACTTGTCGATCGTCATTTCATTACTGTCGATTACTTTAAACGTCTTTTCTTTACTATCATTTTATCAAAAAAGGGGTAACGTTATAATGCCCGACTCATGTCAAAATACCATTCATTTCTAAACCCGCCATTCAAACTCATTTTTAAGTAATACACAAACACACACACGCACAATTTTCGAGAAAGGTAAGAAAGACTCGTCAATACGAGGCGTTTCGGGTGAGCACAATTAATCTCTTTCTGAGGCGTAACGTGACCTCCGAACCTAACAATCTCTGTTCAAAAGCCTTTTTCAAAATTTTGGCTCATAATAAAAATGGCGTGGCAACTCTCTTTTTTCCTTCCGTGAAATTCAAACTGTTCGCCGCTCTTGCGATCTCGAGCGAAGCCGACGCGTCCGAGCTCCGTCTCGGACTGGGGGTAATTTCAACGGTGAACGGTAAATAAGAAACCTAGTACAAGGTTTCTTGAGTAAGGAAAATATAAACGCATTTATTTTTCCTATCGAGTTTTTTAATTCTTATTTTTTTTCTAGTTGTTATGAGTTGGTGCTTTGACACTTGTTTCATTTTTAGATATCCTGTCTGTTTTTTTTTTTTTTTTGAATTGAAATTCATTTTTTGGTATGACTGCTAATATGAGTGTTTATATGATGAAGCCATTCAATGACAAAGGTGATTTTTCGATTTGGTAAAAAAATGAAAGACATTTTGATTAAAGAAAAAGTTTTCAAAGCTGAAACTCAACAATTTGCTTAATCGGATAAACAAGAATTAAAGGTTGAAATTGATGAATGTGTTTATTCTTCGATTATTTTGAATTTGTCTGCCTCTATTCTAAGAAAATTTGATAAACATGATAGTGCTAAAACTCTGGGATAAAATGGAAGAAGTATATGTTGAAACATCGTTACCAAGTAAGATGTATTTGCTTGAGAAGTTCTTTCCGTTTAAATTAGACTTGAACAAAGACATGGATGATAACATTGATCAGTTTACTAAACTTGTGCAACATATTAAGCAAACCAATCATAAAAATAATTATGAATATACTCCTATTGTGCTCTTGAATGCTATACCTGACTCTTATGCTGATGTTAGATCTGATATTAAGTATGGCAGGAATGATATTGTACTTGATAATGTGATTAACGGAATTAAAAGCAAAGAGTTGAAATTAAAAGTTAATAAGAGTAAATCAACTGTTGGTGAGGTTAATGTGAGAGGACGACCGACTCAAATGACTAATAATTAGAATAAGTAACATGATAAGGCTGAATTAAGTAAGAATAATGAGTGAAAAATAAGCAAGTTTAGATCTAGTAAAAGTAACGGGAATGTTATAACTGTGGCGAAACGAGTCATTACTGGAAAGAATATCCTAATCCTAAAAAAATGTTTGTGAATCATGATCTGTAAACTGATTGTAATTTTACGTCTAGTGAAGAAGAACATGTTGTTTTTTATGGTCACTGGAATTGTGGTGAATTATGTTCATTATTTGAAAAAAAATGGTTGTTAGATTCTGCATGCACATTTCACATGACACCTGATAAAAACATGTTTCATACATATACTGAAATGAAAATTGGATCTGTTTCCTTAGCTAATGATAAAGAGTGTCAAATTGATGGTTTTGGAGACATTTATCTCAAATTTGATTATGGATTTTGCTCAACTCTGAAAGATGTGCGACATGTGTCTGATTTAGCTAACAATCTCATATCATGTGCATCTTTGGAAAATGATGGATTGAGGGTAAATGGGGTAGTGGGTGTATGAAAATTTTAAAGGGGTATTTAATGATTTTCAAAGCTGAAAAGATTAGAAACTTGTATGTTTGCACTGCTGAGCCTATGTCTGATTATGCTAATATGGCTAAGGAAGATAAAACTGATTTATGTCATAAACGACTAGGATACAAGAGTAATAAAGGTTTAGATATCTTAAACAAAAATGGTGTTTTTGGTAAGGATAAAGTTTCTTGTATGCCTTTCTGTGATTCTGGTGTAATGGGTAAACAACATAAAGTGTCATTTTCTAATTTCCCTAATCCCAATCATTATACTAGTAAATAAATTCTTAAGTATTTGCATGCTGATGTGTGGGGCCCTGCTAGTGAGGCAACTCAAGGTGATAATAGATATTTCTTATCTATAATTGATGACTTTTCGAGAAAAAAAATGGATGTTTTAAATGAAACACAAATCTGATGCTTTTGATAATTTCAAAACTTGGAAAGTCATAATTGAAATCAAACAGGTAGAAAAATTAAAGTGATTAGGACTGATAATGAACTTGAATTTTACAATCATGATTTTGATAATTTTTCCTTGATAATGGGATTAAAATGCATAAGATTGTGCCTTATACACCGTAACAAAATGGTGTTGCTGAACGTATGAATAAAACTATATAGACAGAGTTAGAACAGTGCTTGCTACTTATGGTTTGTCCAAACGTTTTTGGGGTGAGGCAGTAATGAAGGTCGCTTATCTTATAAATAGGTCCTCCTCTGTTCCCTTAAATGGTAGATGTCCTGAAGTTGTTTTTTCTAGAAAACCTATTGCTTATGCTAATTTGAGGATTTTTTGTTATGCTGCGTATGCCCATAGAAATATGATAAACTTGAACCTCAGACTGTGAGGTGCATCTTCTTGGGATACCCTAAGGGTGTTAAGGGGTACAGATTATGGGTAAGGGAGGAACCAGGTTCCAAAGTGATCATTAGTCGTGATGTTATGTTTAATGAAACTGAATTTCCTTGCTCGAATAATGTGTCTCCCCCTCCCCCTACTCCAAATACGGTGGATCACTCTTATGTGCATATTCCCTCTATTGATAATGAGCTTATTGCACCAAATTGATCATTAGCTGTGAGATTTTAATCGTTATTACAAAACCGTACATGAGATTTTCATCTCATACGGCTCCTTGAAGGTCACAAATAAATCTAAGGACCCGTTCACTATTATTTATTTGGATATCTTTGTAGGATAGATAGAGGCAAAATCTATCGTAAGGTCCCCAATTAGACAATGCAATGCATCTGCTATATTTATAATAAAAAAAGTGCTTCAAATAATTCTAAAGATATATCATTTGGATTGGTGAAAACACATCCGTCAAATACCCCCAAACTTATATTTTTCTCTACTCGAGTAAAACAAAACTAAAAATAAAATAATAAACTAATAACTACTAAAACAAAGGAAAATATTTGTTGGATGTTCAAACCATATAATCGATTGTTGGCCAAACAAGTCTCAGATATTTACAACTCACATAATCTACAAACATTATTATGAACATGAGATTACAATTACATGGAAGAATATAACTTATGATTCTCCACCACATCATGAAAATATGAATGAATAATGGAAATATCATTGTCACCAAACTAAGATATTTTATAGGGTAACTTGTGTTATGCTCTAAACTAATGATGATAAGATAAAATTTCTACACAAGGACACTCATATGCATGTTAACCACAACTGTCAACCCGACTACTCTTTAGGGACCAAAAATGAATTTAAAGCTTGTAATGTAACGCAAAAATGTGGGTTGGGTTCACGATTACAAATGAAGATAAGGACATACGAAGTCAAGAAAGTGAAACTAGAAAGTATTCAAAATATATCCTCATTTGAAGTTATCTCTCCTCTCAATAACACCAACTCATGATTCAACCCCCAAACTTAAAATTTTGCGTATTTTCACACAAATGATTGATCACCTTTCTTTCCTTTGGTCACTTTCCACTTCAACATAAGATAGGGCAAGGCTTTTCAAGATTTTTCTTTTATTTTATTTTGCTTTGCATATATATATATATATATATATATATATATATATATATATATATATATATATATATATATATATATATATATATATATATATATATATATATATATATATATATATATATATATATATATATATACATATCACGAATAATACCATGTATTAAACTTTGCTCAAGCCCCTATTTTGAATCCAATACATAACCCTTTTTTTGTTGGATTTTAAGTATGGCTTCTCAAGAACTTAACTGGAAAACTGACGGAGAATTAACGGAGATTGGAAAACTAGGAGACAAGTCGAGTCTTGTATTGTATACAATCTCCGTAAGAGTTATTTGTCCCGCACCGGTGCTTACGGTTAGATAACAAAACTCTCGTAAGATAAAACGACTTTATAAACAATCAATAGGAGCACTCCAAATTGATTGTTCTAACGAACAACACAAAGTTTGAAACTTGGACTTTGAAGGAGGTATGCAACAAGATGCAAATGAATTGATTTGATTAGACTATCTCAAGAGGGTTTTGGAAGACTCAAAATCTGTATGTATATAATTGAAATTCGGAGGGAAACTATTTAAAGAAAGTTAAAGGGTTCATGACTTTTCCCACGAAAAGGTGCCAAAACTGTTCAGAATCTGCGTACGAGCGCGGCCGCCCTGGCCTTTAGCGCGACCGCGCTAGCCTGACGAGAACCAGGCCAAAATTCACTGAAATTCAGCGTGACCGCCCTAGGCAATGGCGCGACCGCGCTCAAGTCTGGTGACGTGCCTTTTGGAACAATTTCAATTCAAGTTAATTTGGACTGACCCAAGCTAACTTTTAACCCTTTAATTTAAGTTTCGTTAAGTTACAAATCACTAGTCATTAATTTCTCATTCACCAGGAAATGGTTTTGAGACAATAAATGAATTATATAATCTACAACAAATGTAGATTACCATTTGTAACAAGTTTCGTTAACAAATAACGAACTTTCGTTAGAAACCTAGATCAACGTTAAGTTAAACTTAACTTTCCGTTACCCATTTCCAACATTTTTTTCTTTTCATTACCACTTTCCACTCACCCATTGATTTTCCAAAACATAAACCACAATTCTCATTCATTCATAGTTTCACTTTCTTGAAAAGGTGAGAAAATAGTGTATACGTTTGAAAGGTAGGATAATGTAGGTACAAAAGAAGACGAATGGTGGTATAAGACAACCTCCCACTTTATGAGAGATTTCATTCTTTTTTTTTAAGCTCAAAAGGGGTTCTAGAAAAAATTTATAAGTGACTAGAAAGTTAAAGGCTCACAGGGTTCAAAGAAAATAGTCATATAATCACTTCCCGAATAGCCTATTTGATGTATTATTGACAGTCATGCAAACATGTTCTAGGGAACCCGAGAATACCAAAGTGATCATATAAAGGTTTTCTAAGTTGGTAACAATGATCAAGTTTATAGTATGAAAGTGAAAGGTGGAGTTATCATATTTTACATGTTTCTATGCAATTATATCTCCATATTGATAATAAAACTCAAGATTTTAAAATTAAAACACTCTCAAATCATCATAGACTTTAGCAAACATCCCAAAATATGAAAAGAACACTTTTTTTTTCTTTTTTTAGGGTGACACTATATACACTCCCCTATAAATTCACAAACTCGGAGAGATATCTACCCCAAAACTCAAAACATGTTATGTCATCATAGTAAAGAGAACTAAAACATGTCTTAGATTCAAAGGATGATATGACACAACAAACTAATAAAATAAAGCAAATAAAGCATATCTAGTTGAGTTGCCTTCCAATAAGTGCATTTAATTAAGGTCGTTAGCCCGACTTTGCCCACGTTTAGACTTCACTTTTCGTCCTTTGGCCCACTTTGCAGTTTCACGGGTCCTTACTTTCAGCTTATGCCCTATATATATTCATTGCATCATCAAATCATTTATTGCCCAAGGAGATTTTTGACATTTTTGCTTTTTGGGCTTCTTCTCTTTCGAACCATTGCTACTTTTTCCACCCTAAAAAATAGGCGGGGGCACAAGAATGATGGAGAAATTACCTTTCACACTTTCAATGGTATGAAGAAGGTCTTCATTGAGGCATTGTTCGTTGCTTGGTCAGATATAATCACATCAACATAAACGACCTCATCATCTTTTAATTTCTCTTCCACCCCATCCTTTTCACAATCAACATCAACAACAATATCCCTAACATGAGAAGGAGAGTGAGTCGGTATTTCTTCACTAATGAAATCATCCTCCCATTCATACTGTTCAGGAGGGATTAGACTAGTATCTTGCTCACAACCCCTCAAGGCTTCTAACATTTTTGTAACTTTTCATTCCATCCTACTTATGTCTGCACCAAATTGTTATTGTTGTTGAAGATGTTCCTCCTTTAGTCTTGTCAGAGCCTTCTCCCATGGTTGCTTTTTAGGTTGTGGTGGATCATAATAAGGTGACTCATAATTGTTCTATGTATGGTTTGAATGGTTTTCCCACCCTTGTCTATAAGCATTGGTGTAATAAGCATTGGTGGAATAAGCATATTGTGATTGTCATGGCTGGAATGAACTCCTGTCTTGTACCTGTAGAGAATACTCAGGAAAATATGCCATACACGGACAATTAATAATAGTATGATAATAACACCACAATTAGCACATGCCTCTTGCACATTGTAATTAACAATTTTTTTGTGCAACAAGAATGTCTAACTTTTTAGATGTATTAGCTACTGGTCTGCTCACTTTTAGATAGGTCAATTCATCATCGATGCTCATTTCATACATCCCTCAAAGATTATCTCTCACCTTAATTTTAACCAACTAAAAAAAAGGAAATTAATAAAAGAAAACTATTTCAACTAAAAAAAATAAAATAAAAAAAGAAAACTATTTACACTACAATAGAAAATTAATTTGTTCAATCACAACAAGTCCCCAGCAACGACGCCAAAAACTTGATGAATAATTTCTCCCTCTAATTAAATTTACCTATCAAGTGCACTAGCTATCACTGTAGAAATCTGAAATTGCAAGGGTCGAATCCACAGATACTCATGGATAAATAATTATATTTTAATAGTGCAAGAAGTAACCAGAAAGGGTTTTTATTTGTTTGATTGATTAAACCAGGAAAACAAGAATTAAAGCAAATAGCATGAAATAAATCAAGAAGCCAAGAGTTTTATGAATTGGGGTTAATAACAATTATCAAGTTATGTTTTATTTCTAAGGGGAATCTCATTCAAGGGTTTGTTCACAAAAGACTATGGTTGGGACGTTTGATATATTCCGATATGTCTATACAAACATTAGAACCATAATGATTTCTCTCTTTTTTAATATATTCCGCTAGGTCAATAAAAACATTCAAGAGATCCAATTAAATTCACAAGAACTTAGATTTGTTTGACTTTTGCTAGGTCCTCAAATAAATATATTATTCTCAACAATGGTCAATGTATAAATCATTCACGATAGTGTAACGATTTATACCCAAGTAAATTCAAGATTCAAAAAGTATATTAATCATACAATTGATCTCAAGAACGGTCTTTTAGAATGTTGAGAAACACAAGAATGAGAAAGAAGTAGGAAGAATTAAAACCTTAGCATAAATATCAAATTGTTATTACCCAATCCACGAACCAATAATTTAGCCATTAAAGGCTATAAAAGAGAAAAATAAATAAATAAAACCTGGATTGAAACCTTGAATCCTTGTTCAAAACTTGTAAAACCTAACTATTATATCAGATGATAAAATATGGCTGGAGAAGGTCTATTTATACTTGGCAAAGAGAGGAGGGTCAAAATTAGGAAACGATGACCAAAACCAACGCAAAATAGGAAAACTGCTGAAGCTGTCCGGAGGGGGGGGGGCACTGCACCCCTTGAAGGGGGTTTTCGCAACCATCAAGGTTGCACAAATTGTAGTTTCTCTAATTAGGGAGAGGGCGCTCCCTCCTCTTGGGGCCAAAGAGGGGGCGGGTGCTCCTCGTGCTTCACTGACTTGTATTGAGACGTGTTATGCCGGTGTGTGCCTTAAAGAGTGTTGATTGTAGTGTTAAATAGTGTGGGTGAAAGTGCCAAAAAGGGTACTAGTGTCGTATTAAAAAGTATTAGTACTAATTGTGAAAAGTGTCAATGTTAGTGTTCAAAAGTTTCAGCGTATTTGATGTAGGAAGGATATTTGACGAAGTCAAATATAGTAATTATTTTTGTATTTTAATTAGTATTTTAGGATTTAATTTGTTTTATTTTGTTTCTTATTTTCGTCATTATTTTTAATAGGTTGATTAGAGATGGTTTAGAGTAGATTTTGAGTTGATTTACTAGTTTTTGAGTCCTATTAAGTTACTATATAGGTTAGGAGTAATTCTAGAAGGTTTAGGAGTGTTTTTCAAGTTTTAAGGGCACTATAAAATAGGCCTAAAGTTGTAATCTGAATTTAGACTATTTTTGATTAATAAAATTATTGCTTTGCAATTGTGGGATTTTCCCTTAAGCTTTTTAGCTTGCAGAAGATCTTCCTTGGAAGTTCTTATTTATCTAAGGAATTGCGATTCCTTGCAGAATGTTTTGATTTCGATCAAGCCTTGTTACTATTCCGCTGCATTTACTTTACATCAGTTGGTATCAGAAATCGGACGATCTTAGGGTTCTCTGACGAGGTCATGGCTAACGATGGGGAAAATGACGGAGATATCACTCTTACCACAATCCTTGAAACTTTGAATCGCCAAGAACAAGCTGCGATAGCTCGCGAGGAGCGTCAACATAGAGAGTTGATTGAAGTTTTGAGAGGATTGCAAGTTGGTCAAGGTGGTGTCAACCCACGAAATCGGGCTGGTCCTCGCGGGGAAAATCTCCACCTTGGTGATCCGATAGGCGAGGATGCTTCAGTTAATGATGAAGGTGAGGCCAGGGCAGTGCCTCCTCAAGATCAACGACCCAAGATTAGGGCGGCTATTCCGGTCTTTAATGGTGAGTTGTCTATTGAATAATTTCTTACTCATGAAGAAGCTTTTGATAAGGAGGTTATTTGTGAGTTCAAAGAAGATTTGAGCATTGTTCAGGTTTGTGGTGATATTATTACTTCAAATATTATAGTACCTGATAATGTCCTAGTTGAATTCAAGGAGAAAGAACAGGTTGGTATTGGTTGTTCACAACCCCCAATATTTGATGAAAATTTGGGTGTTGTTCACAACAAGGAGGAAGTTATTTTTGAAGATTTATTGATCATTGTTGATCAAGGGGTGGAAGATCAACACAAAGAGGATGGGATGGATGGAATAATTTTATATCTGGAAGAGATCATCTTACGTCAATATGTCCTTAAAAAAGATTTATTCGAAATATATTTTTAAGTGGGATGGCACTTTCCAAACATCGGATGAGAACTCGGGGTCGAGTTCTTTTGAAAAGTGGGTGAATGATGTAGGAAGGATATTTGACGAAGTCAAATATAGTAATTATTTTTGTAATTTAATTAGTATTTTAGGATTTAATTTGTTTTAGTTTTTATTTTGTTTCTTATTTGAGTAACTCTTGTGAAAAACTAGTTTTTTTTCAAAATGTTATAAAAAATTAGTTTTCAAAACCGTTCATCACTCTTATTAGTTAGACTTAATGCTTTTAAACTACTTTTTTTCTTATGTTACGAAAAAACTAGTTTTTTGCAAGATTTTGACTTCTTATTTTCGTCATTATTTTTAATAGGTTGATTAGAGATGTTTTTAGAGTAGATTTTGAGTTGATTTACTAGTTTTTGAGTCCTATTAAGTTACTATGTAGGTTAGGAGTAATTCTAGAAGGTTTAGGAGTGTTTTTCAAGTTTTATGGGCACTATAAAATAGGCCTAAAGTTGTAATCTAAATTTAGACTATTTTTGATTAATAAAATTATTGCTTTGCAATTGTGGGATTTTCCCTTAAGCTTTTTAGCTTGCAAAAGATCTTCCTTGGAAGTTCTTATTTATCTAAGGAATTGCGATTCCTTGCAGAAGGTTTTGATTTCGATCAAGCCTTATTACTATTCCGCTGCGTTTACTTTACATCAGTATTTTAATGAGTATCAAATATTTACAAAAATATCACCACACGATTTAAAAGAGTGATAATGCATTGTTGAAAATGCATTAGTGCTAGTGTTGAAAACTACCAATGTGTTTTAATAATTCCGATTTTTTTTTAAAAAAAATGTTACTCTATATTTTTAAAACATGTTTTATTTCAAAAATCATAAGAAAACAATTTTTTACAAAATTTTGGCCAAGTAAAATATCTAAATACACCCGTATTAATATTTTAAATTAAAGTGCTATTCACACGCGTAAAATATCCAATTACACTCGTAAATTTAACTGGTCCTAATAGCAACACTTTAATTTTTCAGTTATTTGGGAGATAATCGTCATTTTTAACCCTCGTACTTTGTTTAATCTTCGGTTTTAACCATCGTTGTTTATTTTTAACAGTTTTAACAATTGTAGTTTAGATAAACACTCATATTGCGCAAAAAGTATAAAGTACGATGGTTAAAATTGCTAAAAATGCTTTAATTTTCAATAATTTTGGAAAAAATGAATGTATATTTAAAGTAAAGAGTTAAAACTGTTAAAAATAACAACGATGATAAAACCGAAATTTAAGCAAAGTACGATGATTTAAAATATTGATATGCTTAATAATAGGGGGAAATTACTGATGCATCCTCTATCCTAAGAGAATCGATTAATAAGGACATTGGAATTTGAAATTTAACCACTTAATCCAATATTAGAATCAAAATTCCACCAACCCTTGTCCAAAAGTAAAAAGCACTCCCCTTTGTCATTAGCGACCCCTCCCATTTCTCTCTTCTCTCACTTTCTCTCTCTCCTATCCTTTTGACCAGCCTTCCCCTTCCTCGTCGGTGACCATGCCCACCCGATGACCCCTCCCTTCCCCTACTTCCGACGACCCCCATCTCTCATCCGGCTACCCCTTGCCTTTCCCTTATTCCTCTTGCAATTTCTCAGCTCAAAACCCAGGTCGTTTTTTTCTCTCGGCTGTGACACACCGGCCATCTCCGACCAAAAAAATTGAAATTCGGCTGAATCACGTCCATCCCAGCACCATCTTCACTAACGACAGCAGCTCCATCGACGTCAATGGCAAATTTGAGTCACCTTCTGTTGTGACGTTCTCAAGACTATTCGCTTGTGTCAATTGGATTTGTTGTTGGATAGATTTCAAAGGTGGTTGCTTTTGAAACATGAGATTCGAGTCATGCGGATTGAATTTGTTGTATAGATTATGTTGATGTTGTGATTATAGAGAGAAACAATAGTCTAGAGAGATCAGAAAGAGATGGTGTGTTTGGGGGGTGGGAGGATAAAGGTTTAAAGGAGCTTCATGGGTGCAGTTTGAGACTATTTATAGTTGGTATCATTTTGGCTAGAAAGAACCACAAAATATTCATGAGTTGCTCATTGATCAATACCCATTTATCAATTTCACTTCATCTGCCATTATTGATCACATACTAAAGTTACGTCACTTAAATTTTTACTACTTTCTTTATCTTTAAAACATACTAAAGTTAAGTCACTTAAATTTTTACTACTTTCTTTATCTTTAAAAACTTCATATTTTCTGATTTTGAACATTAAGGTGAGACAACCTTTTGAAATATTTTTTTTGAAATTTAAGATGAGACGGAGGGAGTATAATATTATAATCTCATAAATTAAAAAAAAAAATAGAGGCCATAAAAGCCTAAAAATAACTATGAAATTAGCTAAAAACAAATGTGAAATTATCAAATATGTCAAATAATTTCATAAAGTAGCAAAACTATAGACCATAAAAGATTAAAAACAATTGTTAACTTAACTAAAAACGACTACAAATTAATAAATATGAATATCTCATAAAATTGCAAAAAAAAAAGGCCATAAAATACTAAAAACAATTGTTAACTTAACAAGTATATCAAATAATCATATATAAGTGCAAAAATAGAGAAATACAAGACTAAAAACAATTGTAAACTTAACTAAAAACAAATGTGAACTTTACAAAAATGTCACATAATCTCATAAAATAGCAAACATAGAGGTTATAAATGACTAAAAACAATTGTAAACTTAACTAAAAACAACTGTTAACTTAACACATATGTTAAGTAATCTCATAAATTTGCAAAAATATAGACCGTAAAAAGACTAAAAACAAGCGTGAACTTAACTAAAAACAGTTGTAAACTTAATAAATATGTCTAATAATCTCATGAAATTGCAAAAAATAAATGTTATAAAAGACTAAAAATAACTGTGAACTGAACTAAAAACAAATGTGAATTTTAAATGGTAATCATTTTCATACATAAATTATTAATTGAGCTAAAATAAATGTGAACTTCTTTTAGTTGTTTTTGGAACAAATGTTAAAAATAACTGTAAACTTCTAAAAAACAACTGTGAACTTCTCAAATTTGCTCCAGATTATATGTTGATGCTAATAGTTTGATTCATTTTGACAATACGAACACAACAATGATTTCAGATTTATTTTTTTATTTCTGAATTTTAAGATATTTCATTTTAAAGTTTTGAGTAAAGTTGTCAATACGGGCTGGCGGGGCGGGACGGGCCCAACCTGCCAAAGCCTGCCATTAAACGGGGTGGGGCGGGCTGACCCAAATTTTAGAAGGACTGGAAATACGCCATTCCAACCCAACCCACCTTGGGTTGGCGGGCCATGCGGGCCAATTAAATAAATGAATTTTAGGCTTGAAATTGTGCATAACCAATACCAAACAAATAAAAAATCGTAAAAGTGAAACAAACACAAACTGTCAAACACAATAATATCTCAAAAGATACCAAAAATCATAAAAGTGAAACAAATACAAACAAAGATTTATATCAATATATACTAATTCTCAAGCATGCAATACAAGTAAAATTTACGCAAATTGTTACAAACAAAAACAGGTAAATTATAATCCCAGAAATAAAGATTCATATCAATAAGAATGGAGAGAGAGAGAGAGAGAGAGAGAGATACGTGTGTGTGGATTGGAGACGATGTAAACGAATTAGCAGTCGTGATGAAGTGCACCGGCGGCGATGGAAACGGCGACGAGGCGATGTCTCCTTAGGGTTTCTCCGTTTCTGTTCTATACTTCTCTCGAGTGTCTCTCACTTCACGATTCACGGATTGAGTCCACAAGATTGATATAGCCCTAGAATTTCCACTTAAAATGACATTATTTTGTGGCGAAAAAAATATAAAAAAATATAGTGGGCTGGCTCACCTCGGCCCGCCCCGAACCCATTTTGGCCCGCACCTATATGGGTTAGCCCGAATTGACCCAATTTTATTTGAATTAGTAGTTTTAAAACTCAACCAACCCTTATTGCATGGCGGGGCGGGCTGGTCCGACGGGAACAGACCAAATTGACGGCTCTAGTTTTGAGGGGAAAAAAAGAAAGAGAGAGAAAGAGGAGAGAGAAAATGCGGGCAGGGAGCTAAAATTCCTTCACGCACGTCCATGTCATTTAATTGAGTGCAAAAGCGTAATTTTCATCAATCTATGAAGGACACGCGTGTCCATAAATAAATACAGGACCTGGTGGTCAATTTGCAAAATATGCATAAGGTGAGGGATGATTTGATAACTGCCCCCATGTATATAATAAGGGAGGGGCTATTGCCACTAAAATAAATACTACTCCCTCCGTCCCAGATCAAGGGTCGTCGGGGGGGGGGATTTCACGCTTCTTAAGAAATTTTTTAAAAAATGAATAAAAGTTAAATTTGGGATAGGGAATAGTAGTTAATGATTGTTTTTTTTTGTAAATATGTTAACTTTATAAGGGTATAATGAATGGTTTTTTGTAATAAGGGGTAGGGAATAGTAGTTAATGATTGATTTTTTAATAGGAGAGAGAATGAGTGAGAGGAATAGTAAGTTAATGATTGGTTTTTTTTTGTAAATATGTTAACTTTATAAGGGTATAATGAATGATTTTTTTGTAAATATATTAAATTATAAGAGTATAAATATATTAAAAAAACTTGCCATTTATGGAAAGGAACTCTTGGTCTGAGACGGAACAAAAGGAAAAGTATGACTCTTGATCTGGGACGGAGGGAGTAATTCACTACATCGTAATTATTTTTGATAAATTTGTTATTTTCTTGACACAATTACCATTACCCTTAAAAGAGACTACTTATATATATTGCAAAATTTGTTTATACACTACATCCATTATCATTTATTAAAGTTAAATATTCACTTATTATTTTTCTGAAAAAAAAAAATTAAATTAGCTTAATCATTTTTAAATTGTTAAAAGATTTAAATGCAAGACCTTAAAATTATAATACATCAATGCAAGTGTTAATAGAAAATACATTTAGTTATTTTTACCTAGTTTTTTTTTTACATGTTAGAAGCTAGATATCTTTATTCACATAGATTAATATCTATTTTTATGTACTAATTTTTTATTCCATTTTTTTATCTCAATTAGTTAGAAAAAAATATTAGACAAAGTGGTAAAAAAGTATAAAAATTTTATGAATGGGTTTTGCAAATATTGAATTATAAATTTGAGATGTGAATCTAGTAATAAATATTTTTTTGTTGTAAATTCAAAAATGGTACTATGTTTGAAATTTATATTAATATTAAAATTTATTAATTTAAGTACTAAACTAAGTAGTGAATTTACTAATAAATATTTTTATCAATGTCATATTAATAATGAATCACATGTAGTTTGATTATTTTTCTATGGACAATAATAAAATTAAAAATAATAAAATAATAATAAATTTAAAATAATCAAACTACACGAGAACATTGACCTCAAATCTATAGTATAAATCACACCTCCACTATCTACAGTACTATGAACAGTTCCATCTGTCGAATTTCCCATTTTGCCCTCACTAAGTTGTCCCTTTCCCATTTTGCCCTAAAAAATAATAATAATAAATAAATAAAAAAATTAAATTAAAAAAAAATTTAATTAAAAAAAATAAAATAAAAAAAATACACGTGTCCTTGGACACGGGCTTTTACTAGTATGATATATTTTCAATGTGGGTTTAACCGGTACCATACTCATTTCGCTTTCCTAGAAAAATAGTTCACCTAATCAATATTGTTTCTTTGAGTACTTTTGATATTATATAAAATATTTTAATTTTTTGTTGTTGTAATAAAGAATTGATGTTAACGGATCACAAGTGATTTAGTTATTTTACTAGAAAATAGACAGATAAAAATATTAATATTAATTAAATTAAAAAGTATGTTAAAATTTATTTAAAATATTATTTTTTTACTCCAGAAAATTTAGCATTATTAAATAAGTGAAATATTTATATGTAATTTTTGCTATTATCATAATTAATTTAATTTTTATTTAAAAATGTAGTGGATAAACAAAACTTGAAGTGAATATAATTAAATTCTAAAATACTTCATTATAACTCCTTAAATTATGGAAGGATAATTATGTCTATTTACAAAAATTATAGTGGATAAGTAATTATTGTAGGGGCAATAGCCCCTCTCATATAATAATAATAATAATAATAATAATAATAATAATAATAATAATAATAATAATAATAATAATAATAGAGAGTTGGGATGAAACGTCTGATAAGATAAGAGCGGCTATTGTGAATGGATAAGATGTTTTTACCTTTTTATAAACTTAAGTGTACTTCATTTTAGGGTTCTTCCAGCAAAAAAGAGGCAACCAACAATGGCGACCAATTTCAAGATTCAAAATATGCATTTACTCACAATGAAGGTCAGTGAAATCTCACTTAAACCAGTGTTCTATTTCAATTCTAGGTCAAAAATCTTTCCTCAATTTAGGACTTCTTTACCCATTGCTAGCCAGAGTTGTCGTTCATTATCATTATCTCCATCTCCAATTTCTGACTCTGAAAATACCCCAATTGAAGAAGAACACTCATTTGTTGTCTCTTACCTCATAAACACATTTGGGTGGCCCCCAGAATTTGCCGTTTCAAAAACAAAGGCTATGAAATTCGACACCCCTGAGAAACCAGAAAAAGTCCTGGCTTTTCTCAAGAAACATGGGTTCACCAAAACCCAGATTTCAAATGTTGTTAAGAGATATCCTAGCCTCTTACTTTGTAAGCCTGAGAAGTCCCTTTTGCCCAAGTTTGAATTTTTGAGTACATTAGGCCTTTCAAGAACTGAAATCACTGTTGTTATAACTAAAGCACCACTTATCTTGAAAAGAAGTTTGGAAAAGATTGTCGTCCCCATGTTTAATCTTATAAGTAATTTGGTTGATTCTAATGATGAAGCTGTCAAGATGGTCAAACGGTATCCGGTTATTTTGACCCATAACCCTGAAATAGATAATATTCAAATTTTACTCGAAGCAGGCGTGCCCGGAGTTAATATTGCAGCTACTATGAGTTATCAGCGTAAAGGGTATACACCTAGTCCAGATACTTTTAGAAAGATGGTGGAGGAAATCAAGGGAATGGGGTTTGACCCTTGTAGTATGAAGTTCCTTTGGGCGCTTCGGACGATTAGGTCACTTAGTAAATCGACTTGGGAAGATAAAGTTCAGGTCTTTAAGAAATATGGTTGGTCCGATCGTGATATTTTCTTGGCATTTGAGAAGCGCCCAAAGTTTATTATGGCGTCTAAGGATAAAATTGAGGGGGTGTTGGATTTTCTTATGAATAGTATGGGGATGGAAGCAACTGATATTGCTAATTGGCCGAGTATTATTGGGATGAGCTTGCAGAAGAGGATTGTTCCGAGGTGTTTGATTTATAGATCAAAGGTGGAAAAAGGATTGTGCAAGAAGAAATTAAGAATTACGACTTTGTGTTCTTATACAGAAGATCAGTTTCTTTCCAGGATTATGAAGCCTTGTGAGAATGAAGCGCCTGAGCTGTGGGATTTGTATAAGGAAATGTTGAATATTAAAAATGACTCACAGCCACAGGTTTGATTCTATTACAATGGTTTTTGTCATATCATGCTTTTCTAATTATTATAATCTCCCCCTCCAACTTCATACATACACGGGAGAAATTAGCTTGATATTCTCTCATAATGCTCTCCCTCCCGGCAAAAAAAAAAGGAAGCATAAATGATTTCCATATAGGTTGATGATAGCAAGAGGAAGCTTGGAGCTTCATGAACCCTATTTTAAAATTTCTGGCTTCTTTATATTGCTCAGATGAGCAACCTTGGTTTCTCTCTCTCTCTCTCTCTCTCTCTCTCTCTCTCTCTCTCTCTCTCTCTCTCTCTCTCTCTCTCTCTCTCTCTCTCTCCGTGTGTGAGTGTGTGTGTGTGTGTTCTTCTATATTATACTCCCTCCGTCCCATTAGTAAGAAGAAATTTACTGTAGATACGGGAATTAAGGAAAAGTGAATTATAGTGGAGAGAATAGTGAATTATAATGGTGTTGTGAGTATTAAAATAATGTAGGAGAGAGAATGAGTGGAGGAAATAGTAAAGATTCCTTTCCATTTTAGGAAGTTTGTGGTTTGTAATGGGACGACCAAAAAGGAAAGTTTGTGGTTTGTAATGGGACGGAGGGAGTATGGTCTTTCTTTCCCTTCAAGATGGAAATGCCTACTTGTTAATGCACATGCTTCAATCATCTTTTCATTTGTGATGTAAATTATAAATTATTGCTGCTTTTGAGAATATATACCTTACAAGTGTTGGGCTGTGGAGTCAAAACCACAGAGAGGGGACCGAAACCAACCAAAGGGAGGAACGCAGAAGGAACATCCTGAAAGCCAAGCGGCCGCCCACATAGGGGCGGCAAGGCTTGGGCTGAGAGGGTTTTGTGCGTCTCTTGTTTCCTTGGAAAAGGATACTTCTTCGTTCCTACTGCACTCAATTGGTTTAAGTTTTGGTTTTCATCATTGTACCCTATATTAACAAAGTTATTTTCCCATTTTTTTTGGCCATTTTTACGAATAAAATTTGAGCAATAATTATTATGGTTGATTTAATTATCCGGTAAAACTTGTTATCATGTTTGGGGTACATTTGCATAACATGTCAAGATTTGCTTCTACAGATTATTTTAGTTGTTAGATAGAACTCAATTTGGTAAAAAACTCGTACACAGCAGACATGTAAAATCCAAAGATACAAAACCTCATACAATGCAATTTCATGCAAGCCTAAACTGCTTTAGAGGCAACAACCTCATACTGAATCAGAGACAATTGCTCAAAAGATACAAAGGAAGAGTTTCCATGACAACTTTAGCTACAAGTATTATTAGAGACGGACTCAATAATGTATATCATGATGGAAAAACTTCCAACTCTGTTGATTACCTAATGGTTCACCGCCCTCCTGCAAATGAGGTAAAAAGAAAGCAAATATCGGTCTCAATGTGTGTGTTTTTTCTGACTGCAGGTGTTAGAGCCATTTGTAGAGCTACCTTTGCAAAACCAGAAAAAAAACATTCTCCCATTTTGATCCATCAGAATCCAATTTCCTTCACTTCAATCACAATCCTTGAAGGTCAGCGAAATCGACAACATACTTCGTTGTCAAAGGGGTTGGATCCAATTTCCTTCACTTCAATCACAATCCTTCTGAGATTATCTATCAGCATCAGCCATGAAAATTGTAGGTTGGTTTCATAAATAAAATCAAAAGTACAAAATTAGGCATCTATATTATTCTAACAAAATTTAAATAGGGGTATCGGTCACAAGTTAAGTTAAAGGTTGTAACACAAACTCAGAAAAAAAAAAAAAAAAAAATCCCATACCTTAGTATGGAATGATTTACTTTTCCAAACTACATTCAAGAAAGGAGGGGGACTCATACCTTAAACTTTAAAGCTTGAAGCTCCATTGAGCTGATAAGGTCTGTTATATAAATCCCATAGCTCAGGTGCTTCATTCTCATAAGGCTTTATAAACCTGGTGAGAAACTTAGCTTTCGGAATAGAACACAAATAAATAATGCTTAATTTCCTCTTGGACAATTCTTTCTCCAACAAGGATTGATAAACCAAACACCTCGGAACAATCCTCTTCTGCAAGCTCATCCCAATAATACACGGCCAATTAGCAATATTCGTTGGTTCCATACCCATACTATTAACAAGAAAATCCAATACCCCCTCAAGTTTATCATCATCAGACAAACCATATTTCTTAAACACCTGTACTTTATCATCCCACTTGGATTTGCTAAGTGACCTAATCGACCGAAGAGCCCTAAGAAACTTCATAGTACAAGGGTCAAACCCCATTTCCTTGACTTGCTCCACCATCTTTCTAAAAGTATCCCAACAAGGAGTGCACCCTTTACGCTGATAAGTCATGGAAGCTGCAATATTAACTCCGGGCACACCTGCTTCTAGTAAAATTTGAATATTATCTACTTCAGGAATATGCGCCAAAATAAATGGAAACTGCTTAACCATCTTGACAGCTTCATCATCAGAATTAACCAAATTACAAATAAGATTAAACATCGGGACAACATTGTTTTCCAAACTTCTCAGCAAGATATGTGGTGATTTAGTTATAGCAATAGTGATTTCATTTCTTGAAAGGCCTAAAGTGCTCAAAAAAATCAAACTTGGGCAAAAGGGTCTCTTCAAGATTACAAAGTAAGAGCCTAGGATATCTCTTAACAACATCTGAAATCTGGGTTCTTGTGAACCCATGTTTCTTGAGAAAAGCCAGGATTTTTTTTAGTTTCTCAGGGTTATTGAATTTCATACGCACAGCCTTTGTTTTAGAAATTGCAAATTCTGGGGTCCACCCAAATGTGCTTACGAGGTAGAAACACCAAATGGGTGTTCTTCGATTGGGGGATTTTCAGAATCAGAAAGTGGGGAGGGAGATAATAATAATGAGAGACAATGGTGGGGCAATGAAGCCCTAAATTGAGGTAAGATTTTTGACCTAGTGATCAAATTGAACGTGGGTCTAACTGAGATTTCACTGACCTGCAAAGGGCGCAAATGCATATTTAGAATCTGGATATTGGTCACCATTGCTGTCGCTTTGCCGGAAGAACACTCAGCCCACTTAGGAGAGTGTGCTCCCGAGATTAAAATAAGAGAGAAAGGGAAGGAAATGAAAGGAAGCCAAAAGAACTTCCCTCCTTGATGTGCTCTCTAGTTTTGTTAGGAGTGAAGTGGGAGGAAAGGGGAGGAAAATTTTTAACATTTTCATTCCTTTCATTTCCTCCCAAAAGTGAAAGGAAGTGAAAGGAAAGAAAATTTCATTAACAAATATTTTTGAAATACCTACTTTACTCTTCAAATATAATTATATCTTTCTTTCATTAATGGTACAAGTGTAATTTAAAAAAAAAAATTCCTTCACTTTCCTTCCTAAACTCGGAAGCACTAAAGGGAAATATTGAATTCTCTTCTCTCCTCTTCCTTTCCTTTCTCTCCATCTAAAACTCGGGAGCAAACGGAGAGAAAAGAAAGTAAGTGGAAAAATTTCCTTCCAATTAGGGTTTATGGCTGAAAATCTTAGCCGCCCATATCTTATCGGCAAAAATACTAATTTCATCCTTCCCTGACCATTGAATTTATTTTCCTTTTCATCCCTAAATTATTTTCTTTTTCGCTTTCATCCTTGATCTATCACCTTTACATGAGTAATAGTCCTTAGCCTTGTTGAATGACAGTCACCTTCTCCGTTACAATCCTTTCCTAATACAACCATATCATCTGTATACCAAGTATACAATCCTTTCCTAATACAACCATATCATTTGTATAGAAAGTAGATATCTTTTCCTTGGAGATTACTCATATCAATTCCTTTTACTTAGACATAGAATTGTATATATATACGGATTGTATCATCAATAAAATAATCAAGTTCATTCGGTATTTTACATGGTATCAGAGATGGTTTGATTCAATCACTACCACTACCGATACAAAACCTTTCTCCACGCACCATGAGTTCCAATACCGATGCAACCAAAATTAAATTCCCTACTGTTGATGTAATGTCCCCTTACTACATCCACGTGTCAGATAATCCCGGCCAAATCTTCGTCAGCGAGGTCCTCCGTGACGGAAATTATGGCGATTGGAAGAATGAAATGGCCAATGCATTGTTCGCCAAAAACAAAATCGGTTTCGTCGACGGATCGATTGAGAAACCAGAAGATTCATCCGAAGCAATGCTTTGGAAGCGCTGCAATGCCATGGTAAAAGGATGGCTAAATAGCGCCATGGACAAGGAGATACGAAACAGTGTGAAGTACGCAGAAACAGCAAAGGAGATATGGGAGGATCTTGAAGAACGTCTGGGGAAGGAGAGCGCGCCACGGGCCTATGATCTGAAGAGGGCATTAACGCTAACCAGGCAAGAGGGTCTTTCTGTATCGGCCTATTACACAAAGTTAAAAGGGTTGTGGGATGAGATACAATCCATATCCCCACTACCAAAGTGTGATTGTAGGAACTGCACGTGCGATGTTTCGAAGAAGCTTCAGACATTAAACGAGAAGGAGAAGCTTTATGAGTTTCTCATGGGACTCGATGATTCCTTTGGAACCGTTAAGACGCAAATACTAAGCACAAAACCCTCGGTAAATCTTGGCACTGCCTACCATTTAGTAGCTGAAGACGAAGCACAGAGGCAAGTCTCCATAGCCAGGAAACCTACTACTGAAGCAGCCGCACTGCAAGCTGCAGCGCCAAGACCAATTACCGAAAACTATGACAGAAGATCTGGAAGACGTGAGAGGCCAAGATGCAGCCATTGCGAGAAGACGGGGCATACAAAGGAGAATTGTTATGAATTGGTTGGTTATCCTGCTGATTGGGGAAGGGTATCACGGCCAAACAATGAGAGGCGGAACCAGAAAACAAGAGGACCCTAGGCAGCTCAAGTGAAGGAGGCAGGACCATTTGAGCAGGCACCATCATCTGACCAAAGCCCAATAGCTGGACTTAACGTTGAGCAGTATGCCAAGTTCTTAGAGTTCTTTGGAGGCAAGAAGACAGGTGCCAATGCTCTGATCAATTCCCCTAGTGTAAACATGGCTGGTAAGGCAATCATTGAGAATTCATGGATAATAGATTCCGATGCTACGGAACATATTACTTGTAACGCAGGAACATTAGAGAAGGAACGGACCTATGAAGGAGGGTTGCCTGTACAGATTCCTAATGGTGCTAACATCCCAGTCAAAAGTATTGGGGACACACAGTTACCAAATGGGTTCAACTTGAATCGTGTTCTAAACATTCCAGATTTTAAATGCAATTTGATTTCAGTCAGTCGAATTACCAAAGACTTAGATTGTGCACTCACTTTTTTCCCCGATTTTTGCGTGATACATGACTTACCCTCGAGGAACCTGATTGGAGTGGGTAGACAGCAAAATGGTCTTTACCAACTGGAGCCAGCATGAAGAGGAGGTGTGGCCCTATTTGTCAACGCAAACTCACAAGTGTGGCATCAACGGTTGGGACATGCATCCAAAGCTAAGCTTCAGAGTATTCATTTTCTGAATTTTAAAAATAATGTTGAGCCTTGCGACTCATGTTTAAGAGCCAAGCAAACTAGGCTTCCTTTTCCCGATAGTTCCATTAAAACTCGTTCTTGTTTTGAACTTTTACATTGTGATATTTGGGGCAATTATACCACTACGTCTTTTTCTGGGGCACATTACTTTCTCACCATTGTAGATGATTTTAGCCGAACTGTTTGGACCTTTCTCATGAAAAATAAGTCAGAAGTTAGTCACTACCTGCCTATGTTTTGTAATATGGCTAGAACACAGTTTGGAAAGGAAGTGAAGCGAATTAGAGCTGACAATGGGGAAGAATTTCAATCTAATTACATGATGGGCTATTATTTCAATCATGGCATAGAATTAAAAACTTCTTGCACAGACACACCACAACAGAATGGGGTGGTTGAGCGTAAACACAGACACTTACTTGAAGTAGCTAGGGCACTTCGATTTGAAGCGGGCTTGCCCATTGAGTTTTGGGGTGAGTGTGTCCTCACCGCTACCTATACAATAAATAGACTCCCTTCACCCGTTATTGCTAACAAGACGCCTTATGAGATATTATTAAAAAGAAAACCCACATATGAGCACATGAGAGTCTTTGGGTGTTTAGAATATGATAATTCCAGTGAGAGGGGGAGACGGTGCATCTTCGTGGGCTATCCAAACTCACAACAGACTGGAACTATGGGTCGGATAGTGAAGAGCAACCTATAATTCAGTTGCCAAATGGGCCGAATGATAGCAGGCCATATAATGTCGATGGAGCTCAAGAAACAGCCGATCACTTGGACCAGCCATCCACTGAACCTCCCCTACAGTCCAACATGGATAATGCAGTTAGGAGAAGCAGCAGGACACATCACAGCCCAGCCATTTTCAAGATTTCGAAGTAGAATTGCCGCAGTCCTTAGACCATGCGCTGCCCACTTCAAATTCAGAGACCTCGATGGTACATCCTATATCTCACTATGTTTCTTATGCACAATTTTCTCGTAACCACAAATGTTTCTTGGCGGCCATCACCTCAAATGATGAGCCAAAATATTTCCACCAGGCTGTAAAACAACAAGCATGGTGCGAGGCAATGCAAAAGGAGATTTCGGCATTAGAAGCTAATGGTACATGGACCCTTGAGAATCTTCCTCCGGGTAAATGAGCCATTGATTCGAAGTGGGTTTACAAGATTAAATATAAGCCTAATGGAGAGATCGAACGATATAAGGCACGTCTAGTTGCGAAGGGCTTTACTCAAGGTGAGGGCATCGACTTCCATGAGACATTTGCACCAGTCACCAAGCTTGTTACTGTTCGAACACTACTTACAGTCGCAGCAAAGAAAAACTGGTTACTTCAACAGTTAGAAGTGAATAACACTTTTCTCCATAGAGACCTCACAGAAGAAGTTTACATGAAAATTCCCCAATGTTTTGCACGCGAAGGAGAGACACGTGTGTGCAAGCTTCACAAATCTCTTTATGGGCTACGAAAAGCCTCACAAAATTGGTACAAGAAGTTTACTGTAGCACTACAAGATTATGGGTTCCGTCAGTCGCAAGCCGATCATTCACTATTCATCTTAGACAGAGGCAAAATATACATTGTTGCTTTAATCTATGTAGACGACGTAATCCTAGCTGGGAACAATGATCCTGAGTGCAAAGTCAAAACATATCTTAATACAAAATTCAGTATTAAGGATTTGGGGCAGCTAAAGTCTTTCCTGGGTGTTGAAGTGGCTCGAACGTCGGATGACCTGGTTCTTAGCCAGCGCAAATACACCCTCGATATACTAACTGAGTCTGGAATGCAAGGCTGCAGGCCTAGTCGCTTTCCTATGGAGAAAAATAAGAAACTGCAGATGGATGATGGTACGCCTGAAATTGATGCTGGACTATATCGCAGATTAATAGGCCGGCTATTATACCTCACCGTCACACGTCCTGATATCACGTTTGCGGTGAACCTGTTAAGCCAATTTCTTAGTCATCCACGACAGTCCCATCTTGATGCAGCATACAGAGTCCTACGCTACCTGAAGTCATCACCAGGACAAGGAATATTCTTGCCTAGCCATGGCAGCCTCGAACTAGAAGCATATTGCGACGCTGATTGGGGAGGTTGTCAAATTACGCGCCGCTCAAGTTCAGGCTACTTTATTACACTTGGTGGCGCCCCAATTTCATGGCGCACGAAAAAACAATCGGTAGTGGCACGTTCTTCCGCTGAAGCAGAGTATAGAGCGATGGCTTCTACAGTTTGTGAGATAATTTGGCTCCGATGGTTACTTAATGATTTTCATGCGTCCCAATCCAGTCCTACATCATTGTTTTGTGACAACCAAGCAGCCCGACACATTGCGAATAATCTCGTGTTTCATGAACGTACAAAACACGTGGAAATGGATTGTTATTTTGTAAGGGAACGAGTCGAACAAAAGGATGTCATACCATGTGCTATCTCTACGTCAAGTCAAGTTGCTGACATACTCACAAAAGCCCTCGAAACGGAACGGTTTCACTTTCTCTTGGGCAAGTTGGGTATTCGGGACCTTCACACTCCAACATGAGGGGGAGTGTTGAATGACAGTCACCTTCTCCATTACAATCCTTTCCTAATACAACCATATCATCTGTATAGAAAGTAGATATCTTTTCCTTGGAGATTACTCCTATCAATTCCTTTTACTTAGACATAGAATTGTATATATATACGGATTGTATCATCAATAAAATAATCAAGTTCATTCGGTATTTTACAAGCCTAATGAGTGTCATCTTTTTAACCGGAATTGATGAAATGACTCATATATGGGGTAAAAGTGTAAATGTCAATCTATTAAGTTTAGGAGTGTAAAATGTGAATTATTAAATTAATTATATTCTTGATGAAATAAGTATGCTGTTAAACCTAGTTTGCAAATTGTTTTCGTTCTATAATCTATTTTTGTATATAATTTTCATACACATTCTTCTAAAAGATAATTATAACCCTTTCAAAAAAATATGATTTATTTTATTAAAATATATGTACAATTATTGTAACAATTAGAAAAATCATTTCCTTTAGGATAACTTTCTAAAATTCTAATAAGAGTAAAATATTAATAATTATTTAAATTAGATATTTAAAAAAAAAACAAGAAGATCTCAACTAAGAACATTGTTAAAAAAAAACCCCTTAATAATTTGTACATAAGACATAAAGACGAAAAACAATTTTGAGCAAATATATTTGAACGGAATAATTTGCGATGGGCCAAGCCCAAACCATTTCCCCACAAAATGGTCGTCGTCGCCATTGAGCGACCAATCTCATCCAAAGACGAGGCATCTCACCCAGGCACTCGCTCGTCGGTTCATCCATCAAGTGACGACGTTACTGGACATACAGCTCCAGGTCGTTGATTCACATAGCTTGCTCAACAAGCCATCCTTGCTATTTGACTTAAGTCAAGCCTGCCACTGGCCCACTCTGCATATGTCCCCACTTAACTAGCAGTGGCGCCGAATTGTGCAGGCGAAACATTCCATTATAGGCAATCCACTACCAGTGACAGTTAAAACAGTGTCCTTGCTCGTACGAAGTAATCACATGATGCCACGTGGACACATGGGGACAAAACCAATTCAACGGTTGGCATAATCAAATCCAACGGTTAAGATGGAAACCTCAGCCCTCCTCATCAACTATAAATACATGAACAGTGTTTTGGGCTAAGGTAATGTTCTACTTACTGTTTCACATATACACACACCCACCAGTTCTTTCCATATTATTTACCACCATCTCCAGCCCATACTGATTCTCACACCGGAGGGCCTTGCCGGACAAGCCCCGACGCAGTTCATGGTTGTTCTCTTGTGGTGTGCAGGTCTCCATAGCCAGCCCATATCATTGCTGGACTTCGATAGCTGATCCAAACGATTTCCTGCTTCATCAGAGTGGTTCCATTGCCGGGAATCGTTCGTCGGAGACTTCAACCAAGTCCAGAAAACCGCCGGAAAAAACTTGGAGATGGTGTCAGATGGACACATAACAAGCATGTCTACCGAAAATGATGGCCGACCACCTTCACCCGAGTAAGGCCACAGAGAAAACCCCAGGCCTCCATCACCTCAAGCTAGGAACCCTAATCTAAATGTTACCAGGTCACATGGTGCTGTGGAAGGCACACAACTCCCTGATGTCAGAAGAAGAGAAAAAGGGCCTGCTCAAGATCACCGGCCATGACGACCCCCAACCGAAAGGAGAACAGAAGGAGCTACTGTACGAAATTTGGTAGGCCCGTCCAACCCACTTCTCGACAGAATCACCCTTCTCATCGAAAGAGCAAACACCCTCCACGGCCTCTGCAAATTCAAAATGAGTTGATTCAAATGGCTGAGGACCGACCTGCTCAGGCATCCCATAACACGGTCACATCAGGAAGACGGAGGAACGAGAGAGGGGCTGACGGTCATCGTCAAGAAGCTGTTGCCGGGAACGATCGCCAAGTGCCGCCGCAAGACCTCAGAGAGCACCTGAACCGTCGTCGCAGTGAAGGACACTCGTCTCAGTGACGACGAGAAGAGGCGGATAGAGAGCTTCGAAGGTCTCCTCCTGTATATGACGATCATGAGAAAAACCCAAGCCAAGTTAATCGAGGTCGTCAAATGTCCCCTCAATGCATAATGAATGAGCTCCGAGCTACAGAGAAAGGACCCGTACTCCCTCTCATCCTCGCGGACGGGAACAATCCAGGTCTTACAGGCCATCCCCTCTTAGAGGAAACAGAAGAGAGAGAATGATTTCCCGATGACCTGTGGTCACAGAAAGGCAACGATCGAACACGGTTTCCCAAGGGCATCGTCGTTATAGGGCTCCCTCTCTCGACCGAGCAGAAGGTATTGACATGCGTGAGGTGCTCAGACTCAAGCGTAAGGTTGAGGAGTTGACAGCAAGAAAGAATGCTAATAGTGATGACTCGGAGGATGATGTTGGCATGTTGAAACCTTTGGCACCGTGGATGCTTGAATTGGGACCACCAGAGCCAGGTTTCAAACTACCTGACTTACAGAAGTATGACGGCTCAACAATTGCCTTGTACCATATGCAGCATCTTGAGGCTCAGATGATACTAGTGTCAAGGTACTAAAGGAAGGACGATGTAATATGTAAAGATCTCACTAGTACTTTGACTGAAGCAACTCTGAGATGGTTTAGAAGCCTTCCAAAGGGGAGTGTCGATTCATGGAAGCACATGCGTAAGAAGTTTTTGGGTAGGTTCGTGGCTGCTGGAGATCGTCGCAAGACAGTAAACGACCTAAGCAATATCACCCAAGGAGCAAACGAAAGCTCAATGAATTATTTCAAAAGATTCAAGAAATTGGTCGACCAGATCGACGAGGACTTAACAGACCGTGAAATTATCAATTGTTTTAGGCATGGGATTGTCTCTTCAACCTTGGACTACAAGCTTCAAGTCCATCCGGCCAAGTCAAGAAAGGACCTCTACGCCAAGGCCTATGCAGTGGCCGATGCTGAAGAGAGGAAAATGCAACGCGATGGAAAGGTAGTCGTCAACGACGAGGCGGTAAAATCTAAGAAAGACAAGGCCAGAGACAAGGGAAAGAACAAGTCGGAGAAAGCTGAGAAGGTCCCTGAGTCGTACACTCCGTTAACAGTATCCCGTGCAGAAATTCTAAGCAATGTTGATTTTGGACCAGCACCAAAGATGAACCCCAATGCAAAGGGGAAGAAAAATATGAACAAATACTGTGAGTACCACCGGGACAGGGGGCATGACACAGAAGAATGTTTTATCTTGAAAAAGATCATACAACGGTGGATCGATGCCGGTCGCCTTGACCAGTACATAAAAAGGGATCGTCCTGCAGCCAATAACCGGGCCACTAACGACGACCCACCTGAAAGGCAGCCAAGACTGGTCTTGGTTATTTCGGAGGAATCAAGAAAAAACCAAATCAAAAGTGCCATACACCACTTGAAGGCCCCCCACGTCCCTCCAAAAATAGATGTTCCAAATGATATAATCAGTTTCTACCCGTATGAATTGTCAACCAATGCAATCCCTCGTCAACAGACTTTGATCGTCCCAGGTTTCATTGATAATTGTGAATCAAGAAGGATCCTCATTAATACAGGGGCGGCAAAAGACATTTTGTTCTAGAGCGTCTACCAAAAAATGGGTAGTCGGCTAAGTCCCTACTTAGGCCATCTTGAGGGTTCACCAACCACCGAGTAGACGCTAAAGGACAAATTGACTTGCCCATCGACATTGGGGACCATCCATTGAGAACCATTCAGACTGTAACTTTCATTGTGATCGATGTTGTGAGCGATTACCATGCCATACTTGGCCAACCTGGACAGGCTGCTCTAGGGATCGTTGCTTCAGTCCCTCACCAGAGAATCAAATTCCCAACGCGCTCGGGGATAGGATGTGTATTGGGGATGGCACCATAATTCCTTGAGCATGTGTTGAAGAGCAAAAGGACCATTGAAATTGACGACCCTGATCAAATTGTGAAGTTTTCAAAGTCGATAAAGCGGACAACAACCTCCTGCTCTAATGTCTCGATGATTAAATGTATTGACGAGCCATTGGTCATATTGGACGATCCTGAGAATTATATGGACGAGATATTCCTGGATGACCAAACAACAGCTACGCAACTTTTGGTCAACCAGGACTCGGGGGCAGAACTGGATAAGCTAATTGAGGATGAAGTGCCTAACCTCACCCCAGAAGCCAAGAAGAAAATCGTGGAGGTTGTAATTGAATCTATGGATTTCCGTGATGAGGCACCTGAGCTCAAGCCTGCCGATGAGCTAATTGAAATAGACATCCACCCAAATTACCCTGAGCAAAATATTAAACTGGGGTCTCAGCTAACAACTGAGGAGAGGGATGAGATAATCACCCTACTCAAACATAACCTCGATATCTTTTCTTGGAGGGTCGAAGATATGAAGGGGATAAGGGAGGATGTTGCTGTTTATAGACTTGGGGTAAATCCAACAATGAAGTTCAAAGAGCAGAGGTTGAGAATTTTTTCCACTGAAAAGGAGGTAGCAATAAAGCAAGAGATCGGCAAGTTGCTGAGTGCATGAATCATTGTGGATGCTGGATTTACAACATGGTTGACGGATGTTGTGCTCGTCAAAAAGCCTAATGAAAAGTGGAGATTGTGTGTTGATTTCACGGATCTTAACCTGGCTTGCCCTAAAGATAGTTTCCCCTTACCCCGAATTGACAAGCTCGTCGATTCAGTGGCTGGGCATACGACCCTCAGTTTCTTGGACGCATATTCCGGATATCATCAAATCAAGATGGCCGAGGAAGACATTCCAAATACAGCCTTCCAAGCCACTGGTGGCACTTATTGTTATACGAATATGCCTTTTGGGTTGAAGAACGCCGGGGCAACTTATCAGAGAATGATTAACAATGTTTTCAAGGGACAGTTGGATGACAATATCGAGGCTTACATAGACGATATGGTCATCAAGTCAAGGAAAAGGAAGCATGTTGACGACCTGCAAATGACCTTCGCCAACCTACAAGCCAATAACATGGTCCTCAATCCAGCAAAATGTGTATTTGGTGTTGCAGCTGGCAAGTTTTTAGGGTTCATGCTTTCTCAGAGAGGGATTGAAGCTAACCCTGAGAAAATTAAGGCATTGATGGATAGGGCTGAGCCAACATGTGTCAAGGAGGTCCAACGATTGAATGGACGAGTGGCGGCCCTAGGTCGCTTTATTTCAAAATCGGCGGAAAGATCTTTGCCTTTCTTCAAGGCCCTTCGTGGTGCAAAGAATTTTGAATGGATGGAGGAATGCTACCAATCGTTCAGCCAGATCAAAGAGTATCTCGGATCTCCACCTCTCCTCAGTAGCCCCGTAGCCGGGGATGACTTGTATGTTTATCTCTCGGCGGGAGACAAGGCCGTCGTCGCCGTAATGGTTAGAGAGGAGGATGGAATACAGAAGCCGGTATACTATGTGAGCAAGGAACTGTCTGATGTTGAGACCCGCTACTTTAATGCTGAGAAAATTGCTTATGCTCTCATCATTGCAGCACGAAAGCTACGAGCATATTTCTCAGCCCACTCAATCATTGTTTACACCAACGCCCCACTAAGAAAGATCCTACATTGACCTGAAAGCTCTGGTCGTCTGTTGAACTGGAGCATTGAATTGACGGAGTTTGACATTCAATATCGAGCACGAAAGACTTTGCAAGCCCAAGCCCTGGCAGATTTCTTGATCGAGACATCGTTCAGCTCTGACGACGATTAAAGAGTGCCACCCTGAAAGCTAGCAAGGGCAAGCAAATCGACGACCAACCAGAGCAACTGACTTTGCCCGTTGGGTGTTGGAAAATTTTATCAGATGGGTCGGCGACTAGAGAGCTCAGTGGGGATGGAATTGTGTTAGTAGAACCAGAAAGCGAAATGGTTTTTGAGGAAGTATTAAGATTCAAGTTCAAGCCTCCAACAATCAGGCAGAGTACGAGGCACTCATTGCAGCAATAGAGTATGCCAAATGTTTTGGAGCAACAAATATTGTGGCCTATTGTGATTCCCAGTTGATCTTCAACCAAATTCAGGGAGATTATGCGGTCGTCGATTCAACTTTGCAGAAATATCACTCATTAGTCAGCAAGATGATCAAAGGGTTAGAATTTTGGGCCATTCAAAGAATTGCAAGAGAAGACAATGAGCATGCATACCTGCTCTCAAAGCTGGCCACCGATCAACTCCCTGAAGACGAGCATGGCCACCACCTGGCCTACCTAGAGCAACCCGCTTATGAAAGAGTGAAGATGATGTGTGTTGGGGACGGCCCCAGATGTTGGATTGATGAAATGAAGGCTTTTATTGAAAACAACGAGTTACCAGCCGACGAGATCCTAGCTTGTCAAATCAAAAGGAAATCTCCAAGGTACTCGGTCGTCAACGGCGAACTCTATCGACGATCCATCACTAGGCCTTTACTGAAATGTGTGCATCCAGATAAAGTTGTGAATCTATTGTATGAAGTCCACCAAGGAGAATGTGGGGGCCACCCAGGAGCTCGTACCTTGGCAGACAAGTTGATTACTATGGGGTACTACTGGCCTCACCTTCGAGAGGATGCAAAAGAGTTTGTGAAGAAGTGTGACACCTGCCAAAGATTTACTGACCTCCCAAAACTCCCTACGACTGAGCAAACCCCTGTGATGGCAGCCTGGTTATTTGATATGTGGGGTGTTGACCTAATTGGGCCTTTTCCCAAGGCCAAGGGGGGAGTGAAGTATGTGATTGTGGCAGTGGATTACTTTTCAAAATGGGTGGAGGCTAAGGCATTGAACAAGATCACAGAGAAGAATGCCCTAAGTTTTATCCACAACTCAATTTGGTGTCGGTTTGGGATCCCAAGGGTGATTTTTTCTGACAATGGCCTTTAGTTTTCAAAAAAGTTTGAACAAGAGTTGAACAGGATGGGAGTTACACATTCGAAGTCGTCGGTTGCCTATCCACAAGGCAACGGGCAAGCTGAAGCTGTAAATAAACTAGTTTTGTCAGCCCTATGCAAGAATATTGAAGGATGAGATGGGAGATGGTTGGACGAATTCTCGTAAGCTCTTTGGGCAGTCTGGACAACCACTAGGGGGCCTACTGGGGAAACCCCATTTGCTCTGGCCTATGGTTCTGAGGCCATGGCTCCCGCTGAGCTACAGCTCCCAACCGACCGTGTTGCCCTGTATGACGTTGAGAAGAATATTCATAATAGGCAGGTCGACCTTGACCTCCTAGATGAGCGACGATTGGATGCCCAGTTAAGGATGGTTAACTAAAAAAACCGAACCAAGACATACCATGATAAAAGGCCAGGAAAATATTTTTCATAGTGGGGGACTACGTTCTAAGAAAAATTGAAGTGACGGGCCTCAAAGCTCGTCAGAACAAGCTCTCCCCCAACTGGGAAGGACCTTATATCATCACCAACGTCGTCAGAGAAGGGACATAAAGGCTTGCCAAGCCAAACGACGAAAAGCTCAAGCATCCTTGGCATGCTAATCACCTCATCAAGTATTATTTCTGAGCTCGTCGGTTGGCATCAGCGCCCTCAGCGCACCTTTCTTTTGTGGTTCTTTATTTCCTCTTTTTAAGTACGAAGTTTGTAAGGGATGTTTATAAAACCCAGAAGTTCCAGAAGTTTGTAAGTGATTGAAGAGTTATCAATGGAAGCTCGTTGTTTTGTTGATTTTCTACTCTTCAAATTCTAGCACTTTGATCAAGTATAAAGATCGGTTGAAGCCAGTCTTCGACCTTTACACGTACTTTAGCCAAATATAAAGGCTAGATGAGGCCAGACTTCGTTGATAGCTATAACGGAATAGACAACTCGTCCAAACGATCTAGCCTCCGAGCAACGATCGATGGGCCTTTGTACTATACCTACGAGCAATTCGAAAAGTGAAAGCACAAGTATGAATAAGGGTCGATCTTACAATAGACGACTTATGTTCTGGTCATCATTAACGACGACCATACAGACTTGTCTTTCGCATTTTCACATTCACTAGTTATCACGTGCTATCTACGTTAACATACAGATTAACATACATAAAACATAAGCATTGAATAATAAAGCATTGTACGACCGCCTCTAAACAACGAGGGATAAGTCAAACTACACAACAAATTAAAAATTGTTTGAACACCCCCCACAAAATGGGCTAGGGTGAGATTACAAAACCAAAGGAAACATTGTTTGGAAGTACAAAAAATATTTTTTACATAAAACATCTCAAATCAACGAGTCACTATTATTGACCGTCGTCAGTTTATGGGAGCTAGTAGGGATTGGGGCCTTTTTCATTGAAAAAGTCGAGAAAAACATCAAACCTTCTTGGATCAGCTGCCGGGATGGGCCACACCTCCACCCCATCCTTCTCATCATCATCCTTAATGATAGATAGATCGTTGTCATCATAAGGAACGAGGTGGTGGGCCGATCGAGCATTCATGTCGTACATGTCCTCGGCGAATAGATCCGCAAACTTTTCAACCGAAATCAAGTCCTTCGTCTCTGGGTCCACAAGAGCTCGTCAAGTCAAATGTTTGGCTCCGACCCTAGAAAAAGCCATGGCCTTGTTGGTGATCAGTTGATTGCACTCAACGCTCTACTTAAATTCTTCGACGTTCTCCTTCTTGGCTCATTTAATGGCAGCCTCGTGATTAGTTTTCATCTTCTCAATTTTGGCACCACTGGCACGAAGGCCGTTGGATAGGATGACCGCTTCTTGTTTTGATTTTTCATTATTAGACAAGAGATTGGCGTTGTCAATCTCCAAGTGGCCGATCCGAAGAAGAGCCTCGTTCTTTTGCAGCATCAGGGTCTCGTAGGCACTGGTCAACGAGCCAATGTTCCCTTCAGCATCAGCAAGTTTTTTCTCAGCAGTCTCCTTAGCTGCAACCGATTGGACGAGCTACTCCTAGGCTTTGCGCTCCGCATCAAGACACTCCCTATAGTCTGAGCTCATGGCCTCCATCATCGATGACATCTGTAAGAACAAGGTTAGCACAAGTAAAGAGATGAAAAGACTTGGTGAAAATAAAGGGATGGAGTGTATCTCCGTCTGTATCAGCCCAAGAGGGGCGTGATAGGTCTCCGGGGAAAGCTTGGCCGTCTTTAGTCTTTGGACGAGCTCACCATCCACAGAATGAAGGACGATGGACGCCCCTAGCATGAGTGGTAGGCCAGCCCTCTTCAAATATGGAATCCCAGCCATTGGAGGAACTCTATTGAGCAGCTAAGTCTCGGGCTGTCTCCTTGGTTAAAGCCTCTAAATACTAGGCTGGAGCTGGGGTCCTTTGAGTTAAAGGGTCGGAGGTAATTGGAAGGTCGAAGGCTTCTTTCTTGTTTCTCTCTCTCTCCTCCTCAGAGCCCGCAGGACGCTCTTTCCTTTTCCTTGAGGTGGAACTGCCGTCGCCACGTCTTTCCACATTGGAGTCGAAGCTTCCAACATTTTCAACTTCAACGTTTTCCACGTTGACAGGCTGAGTGTCCACATTAGCAACACTGACATTTCCAGCGTCAACAGTCCCAACATTTATAGGCTCGTCTACTAATCCCCGACGACCTCCAGCATTTGGTTCTTCAATGTTTTCCTTCTTAATCAAGGGAATGGCTTCAGAGCTTTCTTTAGGGAGAGCCTCATTCCTCGTCGTCATATTCTCTTGACGGTTGTAGATGGCATTGGACGAGGCCCTATTCTTCCTTGCAACTCTCCGGTCCTGAGCTCTGATTGTGTTGTTCATGATTTTTGCCTCAATTCGGTCAAGATCTTGCTGAGAGATAACTGCAAAAGAGACGAAAAGGGAAACGGTCAAGTTGTTTGCGACAAGACAAAAAAGACAAGTTTGTATACAACAAAGAGACTTAAAGGTTATCAAGACTTAACCCCCCATCATCTCTAAGTTAGCACAACGCTCCTCAGGACGTTTTGCATGTGCCCCTATACAATTAACGCAATTTTCCTCCCATACCAAGTCATCGTGAGCGATCCATGTTGGATATTGATGGTCAAGGTTGATTCGAACGAGAGGTTAAGGGCCAATCGACTGGCTAGACATCATTCCCGTCCTTATGTATCTCCAATGGGAGGCCTCAATGTCCTTATAGCTCACCCATCCTATCTTCAGCAAAGCATCTATCTTCTTCTTTAGCTCGTCGGCCCATGGAGCTGGCCAGACTTGCTCATCTGAGACGATCACATTAGTATCCGGATAGGGAAACTGCCATCCAACCTTACTTTCAACCCACACCATGTGATTCTCCCATCCATATACTTTATTCTGAACGTCCAAAAATAAGCCCTGCACATTCCGGATCGACGACACACTCACCATTGATTTTTCGTTAACGGTGGACCTCGTCATCTTATAATACTCTCTGAAAACATTGTTGCAAGGATCGTGGACCAAGAATCTACAGACTATGATGAAGGAAGACAAAATCCTAACGGCATTGGCGCTCAGCTCCATAGGCACACAAGCCGAGTCTTCCAGAAACTCGTTGATAAAGGGATTCTAGGGTAACCTCAAACCCAGTTCAAACTGCTTATAAAAGAAGGCAACTTTCTTCTTGCTTCGTAGAATGACCTCTCGACGAGGCTCAAAATCGTTGAGGTGTAGTTACTCCAGTCTGTACAAGGATGCTGGGACTCTATACGACTCTCGTAAGGCATTGATGATCTGAGTCTTGACATCTTTCTTCCTGGTATTGATCTTGGTTATGGCCCACTGCCCTTCCTCTCCACCTCCAAAGGCTCGTTTATTTTGGCCATCCCGTACATTCGTATGAAAGGCGTTGACTATACGAGGGCCACCATCACTTGTACTATCCTCATTCATTTCTTGAGTTATTTGTTGGGGACGACCGTCGTGATCCATATCTACAAAACAGTTAGAAGGAGCAAGGAAATCAGTCATAGCATCAGTAGACGACGACCTACCTAGGGACGACCTAGATTCCCCTGAAGCAAAATCCTTAAGTGAATCACGACGGCCCAGGGAGTAATGAAATTGGATGTGTTTTGGAAGGTCATTCATAGATCTAAATGGAACAACCCTTGGGTCATCCTCTCCAAAATCACCAAGAACATCACCAGGTGGAAACCCCAAACCCTCATTTTCGAAACCAAACTTCATCAAAATCGAAGAACATTCACTCAAAGGAATCTCTCTCCAGAGACCCCTAATACTCTTATACACTCTCTAGTTAGGCCCAAAACCAAACCGTGCCCAACGTTCAAAGCTAATAGACATGGGGGCCATTAATGGAGTTTCTAAGCCCTCAAAACCCAGAAAATTGAAGAACATAGAAATAGGTTACCTGTTGCAGAAGAAGACGTAGAATCCAAAGGCAAATCGAAAAAAATCTCTAACCAATCCCTAACATTATGCAGGGACGGAGAAGCCAGAACCTTTAGGTCGCCTGAGTTGGGTTTTGGTAGCCGGAATCAACTTTCTTGCTCTATGCTTTTGAATGTCTCAGGAATGTGAAAGTTTGAAATGGAGGAGATGGGAAGGTATTTATATTTGAAGGGGAAAAGATTTACCTAGAAACCCACGCAAAAATCTGGTACAATTATAAGAAGCATTAAATGCAAATTGAGGTTTCCTAGGGGAATGTCCCGTTCGGGGATGCGTGTCATTTAATGAGGACATAAAAGCCGACGTAGTCAAATCCTAGCCGCCCACGTCATCAGTGGTCAAATCACCTCTTCATTCAAATTTTGAACTGACGGCTGCCCAAGTTACATCCCTCGATTCCTAACCCTAAAAACAGAAACAGCTTCAGGCCCGTCAAGACGACCCAAGAGTTGGGGGCCACTAAACGGAATAATTTGCGATGGGCCAAGCCCAAACCATTTCCCCACAAAAATGGCCGTCGTCGCCATTGAGCGAACAATCCCATCCAATGACGAGGCATCTCACCCAGGCACTCGCTCGTCGGTTCATCCATCAAGTGACGACGTTACTGGACATACAGCTCCAGGTCATCGATTCACATAGCTTGCTCAATAAGCCATCCTTGCTATTTGACTTAAGTCAAGCCTGCCACTGGCCCACTATGCATATGTCCCCAGTGGTGCCGAATTGTGCAGGCGAAACATTCTATTATAGGGAATCCACTACCAGTGACAGTTACAACATTATCCTTGCTCGTATGAAGCAATCACAGGACGCCATCTGGACACATGGGGACAAAACCAATCCAACAGTTGGCACAATCAAATCCAACGGTTAAGATGGAAACCTCAGCCCTCCTCATCCACTATAAATACATGAACAATGTCTTGGGCTTAGGTAGTGTTCTACTTACTGTTTCACGTATACACACACCCGCCAGTTCTTTCCATATTATTTACCACCATCTCCAGCCCACACTGATTCTCACGCCGGAGGGCCTTGCCGGACAAGCCCCGACGCAGTTCACAGTTGTTCTCTTGTGGTGTGCAGGTCTCCATAGCCAGCCCATATCATTGCTGGACTTCGATAGCTGATCCAGACGATTTCCTGCTTCATCAATATTAATTGTTATTGGTTATAAGATAGTTTTAGTATCTCACATTTAACCCTTTTATACTTTATAGGACATGTAGAATTAACAATTTTGACATTTCATACTTTTGCCCCCTATATCCATTTCCATAGTATATTTTTAAGGGAAAATTACAATCAGTTATCTATATTTGTATCAGTTTCGCAATTTGATTTCTAACATTGAAAAATTTGCAAGTCGATTCTTAACATTGACATTTTGTTGCAAATTGGTATAAAAACTAACAAATTGTTAATTTTTTGATGGGATTAAAGTCATGTGCCATGTAAATAACTTTTTAATGGGCTTGCTAATCATTTTGCATGGGGAAAAGAAATAAATTACTCTTTAACATCAAAATAATGTAGCTTTATAACACTTGGTTAATTAAAAAAAAAGATCCAAAAATATAAATTAATTAAAAAAACACATAAATTAGTGAGTGGTGGTGACTATGGTGCTAATAGTGGTAGTGGTCGATGGTGTTGGGGTTGAAATGAATATAAATTGACGATTATAACTTTTCAAAATTCAAGTGCATGGCGTATAACTTGAATTTGTTCAAAAAATTAACATTTCGTTAATTTTTACACCAATTAGCAACAAAATTTCAATGTTAACAATCAGATTGCAACTTTTTCAATGTTTGTAACCTTTCCAACAGTGACAAAAATATAGGTAACCAAATTACAATTTGCCCTATTTTTAATCAAAACTAAATTATTTTGAGTACAAAAAAGAGTTGAATAAAACTGTTAATGTTTAGAGTTGGTGTTATGAAAAACGTGTTTTCCAAGTAATTAGAATTTGTTTTTAAAATGGATGTTGGCATTTTTGTAAATAAGTAGAACTTCGCACGTGATGACATGTTTGTAAATAAGTGAAACTTTGGTCACGGTGGTTGGTGGGCACTCAAAAGCACCACAACTAGCATTCAAAAATGCTACAACTGACACTCCAAAACACTACAATTGGCGCTCAAAAATACAAGATTTGGCGCTAAAAAACACTTTGACTAGGCTTGAAAAACACTTTGGCACTAATAAATACTACCACAACCACAAAAATATACTTAGTTTGGTATTGCCAATGTGAGTGATAAGGAGTGCCAATGCATATTTTAAAAGTGTCAGTTCATGTGTTTAAGAGTGCTACTTCAGCATCAGCCAGATTTTCAGCATCATCCATGAAAATTGTAGGTTGGTTTCATAAAACAAATCTAACAAAATTTGAATAGAGATATTGGGCACAAAGTAAGTTAAAGGTTGCAACACAAACTGAAAAAAAACCCACCATCGGTGGAGGAGTTTTATCATCTGACAGAATCAAATTATAAAGAAATCGAAGTATAAAATGATTAACTTTCCAAAGTAATTTCATGAAAGGGGTTGTGCCTCATACCTCAAACGTCAAATGTTAAAGCATGAGCTGAAAAAACTTCAGGTTCTGGTAACAGGGATGTAATATAAATCCCATAGCTCAGGAGCCTCTTTCTCATACGGCTTTATAAACTTGGTGAGAAACCGATCTTCCGAAAAAGTACACAAAGTAACTATGCTGAATTTCCTCTTGCACAATCCTTTTTTCAACAAGGATTGATAAACCAAACACCTCGGAACAACCCTTTTCTCCAAGCTCATGGAAATAATAATCGGAAAATTAGCAATAGCTATTGCTTCAATACCCATTACATTAACAAGAAAATCCATTGCTCCCACAATTTTATCCTTAGATGACATAATAAAGTTCGGATATTTCTCAAAAGCCAAAAAGATTTCTCGATCAGACCAACCATAATTCTTAAAGACTTGAACTTTATACTCCCAAGTGGCTTTGGTCACTGACCTTATTATTCTAAGTGCAAGAAGGAAATTCATACGACAAGGGTCAAACCCAATTTTCTTGACTTCCTCAACCATTTTCTATCTGATTGTGAAACTGAGAATGCTAGACTTTCAAAAGAAAATGATGATCAAAAGGATTCTATTGCTAAACTTGAAATTCTGGTAACCAAGACATAGGTTGAACTTGAAAAAGTCAAAACAGATTTTGAAAAAGTTGAAGGTACATTAACCAAGTTAAACACCGGGAAAATGAAACTTGATGAAGCTTTAGCTCTTGGTAAAACTGGAAAAATTGGTATTGGGTTTGAAAAAAACAAATTTGTAAAAGAAAGAAGTGAGGTTTCAAAAGTTGATGAGAAACCCATTCTGAGTGCTAAAAGGCCAAAGATAGCGGATGCTCTAGGCACATGACTGGGAATTAGGATGCCTTAACTGACTATAAGTTAATCAATGGCGGAAAGACGAACTTAGGTGGTGGTGCACAAGGAAAAATCATTGGGAAAGTGACTCTAGATGTAAAGGGTCTCCCAAAACTACATAATGTCTACCATGTAGAAGGCCTAAAAGCTAACCTGATAAGTATCAGTCAGTTGTGTGATGATGACCTCCATGTAAAATTTGATAAACACTTGTGTGAGGTGTTTGATAAAACCAACAAATGTGTGTTTACAGGTCTTAAGATCTGTTGATAATTGTTACCAATTTGGTGATAATCTATCTTGCCTAAGTACTAAAGTGAATGATGTCAAATCGTGGCTCCAAAAACTAGGGCATGCTAGCATCAGAAAATTGGAGGAACTTCAAAGGTTTGAAGCTGTAAAGGACCTCCCAAAATTGAATTTTAAGAACACAACTATATGTGGTTCTTGTCAAAAGGGAAAGCAAACTAAATACTCACACAAAAAGGTCTAACAATGCTCGACATATAGGTATTTAGAGTTGATACACACTGACTTGATGGGGCCCATAGAGGTAGAAAGTTTTGGTAGAAAGAAGTATAATTTTGTGTGTGTTGATGACTGCTCTAGGTATACCTGGGTGATGTTATTAAGGGAGAATTATGAGACCATAGGTGAGTTCAAAAACTGGTACAAAAGGGTCAGAAATCTATATGGCTATAAGGCTGTAAGGATTAGATCTGACCATGTCACTTAGTATGAAAACTCCAGGTTTACTGCCTTCTGCAACTCAAAGGGAATTACTCATGAATTCTCTGCTCCTATAACTTCTCAATGGAATGGAGTTGCATAGAGGAAGAATAGAACCCTACATGAGATGGCTAGGGTTATGCTAAGTTCTAAAAACCTGTCAAAGAAATTTTGGGCAGGTTATGCTATGTTTGGTTGTATTTGTTACATCCTTAATGATATGGAATACTTGTCCAAGTTTGATTCCAAAAGTGATAAAGCAATATTTATGGGCTACTCCACTAATAGTAGAGCTTATAGGGTGTTTAACATAAAAACAAAAACTATTATGGAATCTGCCAATGGTACAAACCAATAATAAAGAGGGTGATTAGACAGAAGCAAATGCTGAAGTAGAGAAGGATGTGACTAAAGATGTGGACACATCTGCATCCACATCCGCACCCACATCTGCCCCCACATCCTCCCAAACATTTGAGTCTAAGGACAGTTCCTCTGACTCTGAAAAGGATGATAATCCAGAAGCTGATAAGGATGGATGTGTAGACATATGAAGGGATATTCCATCCAAAATTTAGAAAAACCATCCCACCTCTCAAATAGTAGGAGATGTGCATGATCAGGTGAAAACCAAACAAAAGGGAAAGGTAAATTAAAGGGAGCTAGCTGGTTTATGGAGATGCTAATCTGCCTTCTACAAGGTAAGTTTTTTTTGTTATGTTTCAAACATTGAATCTAAAAACATAAATGAGGCTATAAAGGATGTGGACTGAATTTTGGCCATACAAGAAAAGTTGAGTCAGTTAGAAAAGAATAATGTCTGGACCCTAGTACATAGACCCTCTCATGGGAATGTCACAGGTACAAAATGGATTTTCAAAAACAAAACTGATGGAAAAGGGGTAATCACTAGGAATAAGGCCTGACTTGTGGCTCAAGGTTATACTCAAGTTGAAGGGGTTGATTTTGAGGAAACATTTGCCCCTGTTGCCAGAATTGAGTCCATAAGACTCTTATGGCCGCAGTTCTTCTCTCTCGGTCTGAGAAGTGCATTGTTGGAATTGGCTTGGAAGGCTAAGTATCTCTAGATTCAGGGGCTCTTGCTTAGATTGGTACCTCAAAATAACTCTTCATCAGATGGATGTTAAGAGTGCCTTTTTGAATGGGGTAGTGAATAAAGAGGCCTATGTAGAACAACCTAAGGGCATTGAGGATCATGAATACCCAAACCATGTGTATAATTTGAAAAAGGCTCTGTATGGGCTGAAACAAGCCCCTAGAGCTTGGTATGGGAGGTTGACTGATCATCTTCTCCATCTAGGATTCAATAGAGGTGAAGTAGATAAGACATTGTTTGTGAAAAGGGAAAAAAGGGAGATTATTATGTCTCAAATATATGTGGATGACATAGTGTTTAGATCAAATTCAGATACCATGTTGACTGCATTTGTGAAAAGCATTACCTCTACATTTGAGATGAGTATGGCAGGAGAGTTGAACTATTTCCTAGGTTTACAAATCAAACAATTCAAGGAAGGAATGTTCATCTCACAATCTAAGTATGCTAAGAACCCTTTGAAAAAGTTCTCCCTTGAACATTCCTCTCACCTTAAAACTCCAATGGGGGTCATCTCAAAGGCTGAGTCATGACAAAGATGGTGAAAGTGTAGACCAAACTGTGTATATAAACATGATAGGTAGTTTCTTATACCTCACATCTAGTATACCTGACATCATGTATAGTGTATGTCTCTGTGCTAGATACCAAGCAAACCCAAAAGTTTCCCATCTTAAGGCCTTGAAAAGGATCATTAAATATGTGAATGAGACTACAAACCTAGGGTTACATTATTCCAAAGAGACAAACACTAACTTGGTTGGGTACAGTGACTCTGATTGGGCAGACAATAGTGATGATAGAAAGAGTACCACTGGTGGCTGCTTCTATCTAAGAAACAATCTTGTTTCTTGGTACAGTAGAAAGCAAAACTGTGTATCCATCTCCACAATTGAGGCTGAATATATTGCCCTTGGTAGTTGTTGCACACAACTTTTATGGGTGAACCAAATGATTAAAGACTATGGGTTGAATAGCAAAATTCTCACTAACTTCTGTGATAACAAGAGTGCTTTATACATATCCAACATTCCAGAACTAAGCATATTGATATTAGACACCATTTCATAAGGAATCTTGTAGAAAAAAATTGTGTGTCTAGAATTTATTGGGACTGAAAATCAACTGGCTGATATATTTAAAAGGGATTAGATCATGATAGATTTTCCTCTTTAAGGAAGCCTCTTGGCTTGTGTGATATTTGAGGATGTGAGCACAAATGTGCACACATCCGTTGACACATCTGTATATTATCTATCTAAAAAAAAAATCATGCATTAGCATGAAAAATCTCAGTGTGGTCACTTGTTTGTCTTACATTATTGACATGTCTAATTACTTAATTATAGGTATTTATTGTTCATGTTATCTTTTGATAACTTGATATAATCTTTCTAGTTATCTCACAGTTGGTGTATTATTATCAAGAGAAACAATAGCTTCTCCCATTTGTATGAAATCAGTCCAGTGTTATTAAGTGATTCTCAAGATAATAGTTTGAAATCAAACCTGAAAAGATCATTGGACAAAGGGCTATCTTTGGGAAATAATGAAGTGAAAGATACTCCAAGTATGTTCTTATCCACGATAAAAATGGGTGGATGCATTCTAGAGACTGTGCAAATTAGATTATTGCCCATTGACTTTTTGTGATCAGATGTGTCCTCAAATGTGACTCACATCCTACACCACATCTGAAACTGAGATTGTTTCGTTCACCTGTGTGATGCATCATGCTAGACATTCAACATCTCAGGTCATTTAAGGAGCTTTGTAATTATATTTTCTAGTTTATTTTCATTTCTAATTTATTCTTTGACTTAATATGTTTTTTATTTCCAATATCTCTTATCAAAAGGAAGTTGTATACCAAGATCCTCACGAAAAAAGGAAGGACAATTTTGAAGGGTATTTGTGGAAGGGATTTGTCTAAAGAGATTAGGTGTTACCCTAAAAGGTAATTAGAATTTTGATTAGATTTAATCTCTATTTTTTTGGTGGCTATCCTCATGAATGCTAAGGGTTTATGACGATTTGGGAATCAATCACATCACGCCACCAGCCTAAGGTTCTAGAGAGGTAAGAGTCCTTAATTGTAAAGGAAAGGGGGAGTTGTGAGTATAAATGTGACTCACATCCGTCACATCATCCTTAATTCTCATCTGTGTTTTCTCCCCTCTTGCCCCAATTTTCTCTTTCACACACACGCACCATACTTGTTTTCTCTCTCTCTCTGTCTAACTGTAAGTAACCCAATCCAATTCACGACTCTTTATAGGTGCCTTTTAATATAATAAAATTTCACTAAGGGCATTTTGGTAAATTTTTGGTCCATTCTGAGACTTCTGAGAACGTTTTATAAGTTTCTCGCGAAGGAAGTACTTTTAAGTATTTTTTCCATGCAAAAGGACCTATAGTGAATTATTTGTTTTGGACCTTTAAGGAATTAACTCGGAATGTTCCAGAACAGGTCGTTGGCACCAGAAATGGTTAAGTGGCCAGCCAAGTCATGCGAAATAATGAGCCAAGAAAAGGCACAACGCAAAGTCGTGCGACACAAGTTGCCCCTCACCAGCAGGCTATAAATAAGACCCTCCCCCTCTCATTTTGGGATCCTTTTCCAGCCTCCTTAAGGTCACTCTACCAAATTCATCCCAGAAACTCATCCTTCTCCTCAAACACACACCAATCCTCTCAATTCACTCTCTATCTCATATATCCATTCAACCCAACTCGCACACTACCACCTAGATCCTCAATCCACCACCATTCACAAGTTCAATCTGGATCTGAGGCTGTTATAGAAGAATTCTATACCTAACTTGGTATAGAATTTGTGGATCTACAAGGGTAACAACTTCCTCCATCTCTCTCTCTATTTGCTATTTTACACAATTCATATACAATTTCCATTCACAACTTGATAATTAAGCTCCATCTGCTCTAATTATCAAGTTGCAATTGCCATCTCTCTGTTTAAGTGACTTTGCTTGGTATTATTTCATGTTTATGAGTTAATTTTGGATGCAATTGTGACTTATTCATCAAGGGAGTGTGGATCTCCCCATATCCACACTCACTTGAATGATTGAGTGTTGATCTTATATTCTGCGATCTGTGTGATCTGTTTTGGTGCCATTTGATCTTCTGGTTCCTTCATTTCATCTGTAATCGATCCATTGCAAAAGCTTCTGCAGATGGCAGGTTGTGTCACGAGACAGAACTGGCCAAGCCATGTCCTGAGTTGTGCGACATAACTAGCCATTCTGCAGAAGCCATCATTTCAATTGTAATTCGTTCATTTAGTTTGCTTGTCACTCAAAGTAGAGTGTGGATCCTCAATATCCACACTCATTTGAAGTGATTGTGTTGATCTCTGTTATCTCGTGGCTGTGTAATCTATTGATTTTGGTTGAGATCATCCTTTGGTTCCTTTGCAGTTTCAAACTTGTTAAGTCCACTGAAAATGGCACCATGTGTCGCATGACACAATTGGCCATGCCTTGTCCTGTGTAGTGCGACATAATAGGCCATTTACAGAGGACATTTTATGTTGTAATATGTCCAAGTATTTTGTAATCGGGATGTGGCCTCCCGTAGTAAATGGTTCACAAGATGTAATGTTCTCAGTTGAGCAATAAAATAAAGCATTAAAATGCATTTTATCATATATTTTGTCACACACATTTGCACACACTTATTGAATGAATTGGATGTTGAACAATAGAAAGACTCGTTTACGAGGCGTGTTGGGTGAACTCTCGGTTCTTCCCAACACGTAACCTGACCCCGAACCCATTTTCTCTTTTCAAAAAGGTTTTTCAAAGTGTACCTCATAAACATGGCGTGGCGAATCCCAAAACATTTCTAATTTCGGCGAGCGTACATTCAGTAACCTAAATTGAAAAATCAATGAAGCCATCAAACCCTTTTCTTAAGCAAAACATCTTGGATGTGCAGCCAATTTCCATGGCGATGCCTGATGCACATCAATCTGAGCAAGAAGCTCAACCTCCCTCGTTTGTCTCTGTTCCACCAACATTGGAGCAATTAACCTCTGAAACTCCATCAATGGAGGTGCCTTCTCCATTTGAACCTACAATTGAGGAGCCTACCTATGTTCCTTCTACCTTGAAGGTACCTACCCCTTCATCATCTTCAATTCCACCAACTGGTGAGACATCTCCACCAGTGTCCTTTGTTCCTCCCGTGGTTTCCCAAATTTCAAAGAAAAGGAAGGAACCACCCTCCATCTCTAAAGGGAAAGTTGCTAAAGTCAAGACCTCTCCTCCTAAAAAATTGAGGAGATCTCATAGAGTTAGAAAGCTGTCTGAAGCTGATAAATCCAAGCACCAGAAACTACCTGGTGGGAAACCTTCCATAACAATTATGCTTGAAGATGAAGAAGAAGAGGAGGATGACACCCAATTCAGGGTGGTTAGAAGGCCTAGGGCTCAAAAGGATACTCCCTGTCAAGCTGAAACAGAAGAGGAGCCCCTTGTAAATTTGTTGCAGGCTCTAAAAGGGAAGAAGAAGGTAGTAGAAACTGAGCCTTAACAAGTTGTAAAAGGAGATGATGAGAGTGATGAAAATGCTAAGGATGAGAACTTCAAGCTAGGGCCTGAAGAGATAGAACAAGAAAAAGAAGACCAAGAAGTGGAACAAGCTGCTACTGAGGAGACAAATGTTGAAGAAGAAGAAAGACAACCCTCTCCCCCAAAGGATGTGACCTCAGATGTGTACACATCCAAACGCACATCCTCCAGGCTGTCAACCAATCTCTCTCCTCATCTACTGCCATGATCCTTGTTTCCCCTAAATTTCTGTCTCTAGATGCCTTTGAGAGTTATGAGCAAATAGTAAACAAGGAAATGATCAAGGAAATGAAGAGGGATAAGGAATCTTTTGCTAGGCTAGGGTTGGTCCAATTGTTTGAAGATAGGGGTCTTTTGATGACTGTGGATCACCCCAAAACCTTCTTTCCCAAAATTTTGCATGAGTTTTATGCCAACTTGTCCAAAGGCTTGAATAACCATGCATCCCCTATGGTTTTCACTGTTTATGTCAGAGGGAAATTCATATCCTTATCCCCCTCTGTCATTAATACCTTTCATGGGCTAGAGGAAATGCCAGATGAAGATTGTGAGGTTTCTTAGGATGGGATTGTATCCACCTTAACACATGGGAAGCTTAAAGCTTGGCCCTTAAAACCTAATAACCTTGGTAGTGGATCCCTCACCTCATTTTACTATTTTCTCCATCTCATCATCACAATCAATCTTTGCCCTTCCAATAATAAAACCTCTGTTAGAAGGGTGCATGCTGATTTGATGTATAAGTTGAGTACTAGGAAAGCCATTAATGTTGGGGCTTTTATCTTTAAAAAGATTTGTGTGTACTGTGAGTCTCCTTCTAAGAAATGGTCCCTCCCTTATCCCTCTCTCACATCCTAAATCCTTGTTGCTCAAGGGGTTAAGACAGAAAAGGGTGAGCCTAGGGTGAGTGAGTTTAAACTGCTAAAAGAGACCAAAACCCTCCAATACAAGAAGCAAAGGTTTGTTGATCTGCCATCGGGAACTGAGTTTGAAGATGTGAGTCAAGATGGGGCCACATCCAGTCGCACATATGAGGACTCTATCAATGCTCAACTGGAAGCTCTAGATGCTGAGATCACAGCTGCTGAAGCACTATCCATAGCCCTCAAATCTCAACTGATTGCCTCCTAGACTCCTACTGAGAATATAAAGGCTTTGAAGGTGAATCTTAGGAAATGGAATACTACACTTTCTAGTCAAAAAGAGGGGGAAGAGGAAGAAGAAGTTGCTGATGATGTTCCTACTAATGCTGGATGGGGAAGCTAGGGAGATGTTTGAATTCAGGGGAGCTTGAAGCTTGATAATCTAGTTTAGTTTTCATGTTTTGGTTAAACTTTTGAACTGTTTGCTTGCTTGGTATTTGTTTTTAAAACTGAATTGGTCTGTAACCTCCTAAACATTGTTGGATGTTATTATGATAGGTTTGTTAAACTGCAATTTTTGTTCTATCTAATCTCTATGCAGTTTTTGTGTGAATGTGTCTACACATCCTCACACACATCCAATTCAAGGGGAGCTTTGAATTCTGACATACTTGGTTACTTGATCTATTATTGCTAAAACTTTCTTTTGACCAAAAAGCTCAAAATAGAGGGAGATTGAAAGAGAGAGATTTTAGGGAATATTGAATTCCCTAATTTGAATCCAATTGGTAAGTTTGATAAGTGGATTTTATGACTTTCCTATCAAAGATTTAGAATCATATTTGAAAAAGGACATTAAATTTATAGGGCTATGATGGATAATTCATTGTTTGTGCATGCTTAATTAATTTAAATGTGATTTTTATTAATTGTTGCGATGCATGAATTATATGTTCTTATGTGTTAAGTGCTTTATTAGATGTTTAGTTGAAACATTGAATTGTAATTTCCTAAATGTTTAAATTGAAACAATAAAATTTTGGTTTTCTGATTGTTTATGAGAAACAAGTCAGTTTACGCAAAATTTGAAGGAATCTGATTGTTTGTGAGAAACAAGTCAGTATACAAAGTATTGATTATGTTGCAATCAAGCTGGTATTATAATTGTACATGTATAGGAGAGTTCTGTCGAAAGGAAAGATTTGGTACATAAGCAGTCCTTGTGGCTCACCTATTTTCCTGGGAACTTACCTGATGTACATTATGATTATCTTTATTGATATGCTTATAATCTGCTTTAAAGAACCTTTCTTTAACTTTTAAGTTCTTTATGCCAATCCAAGATTAAAACACTTGAGACCACTCGGATAGTTTTGGGTGGGCTTGCCATAGCAAGGTACTTTGATTCTATTCGTTTGCGAGCAAGATGAGGAAATGGTGGTTCCTATACGTTTAAAGTGGATGAACTTAATTGGGTTATCAAAATGGTTTAGGACCCAAGGCATAAGATGAGATTAAAATATGCTTAGACATATGATGTCTTAAATAAATCTCATAAAAGAACTAAGAGTCATATACGATATGATTGATGTTTTCTACCTAATTAATTTTAATCTTGAGCGGTGCGCCATAGCGTACTTGAGATTAAATTAAAGTTGGATCTTAGCCCATTAAATGTATATTATGCTTATTTGCATTGGAAGGTGTATAATTTAGTAGGAGTATTTGTGAAATACATGATTTTCTCTTAGAAGATAAATATGTTGATATTGATATGTGTTCATATAGTTTGCATATTTTGTTGTAGAAGTAGCATTACACAATAAATTGCGATTCGTCCTTATGAAGGACAAAGTTCGAAAGGAATGGTACAGATAATTCTGATTGGATCAGAAGCCTAAAGAATGGTTCTTAGGCAAATGTGTACGTTCTTGATGAATCCATTCCTGCTGAACCCGCTGCAAATGTTGCAAAGGGCAAATAAGGAACAACATTAGAAACATGTTGATGATTCTAATAATATTGCTTGCCTTATAATTGCCACCATGTTTAAAGGCTCTTATGAAGAACCTTGAACATATGAAAGTCATATTTATTCTAGCACAACGCACAAAGGAAATGTTCCAAGTGCAAGCTAGGCAAAAGATGTATGTTGTAGTGAAGGCTCTTAATGCATGAAATGCAAAAAGGAGCAATCCGCAAGTGTGTTAATGGTTAACACAAGAAAGGGGTTCAAAAAGGAAGGTAAAGAAGGTAAAGCAAAGGTTGCTAAACCTTGGGAAAAAGTTGTCAAAGTCGAAAGGCTAAACCCAAAGTGTCTCAAAAGGATGCATTTTGCTACCATTGTAATGAGATTATCATTGGAAGCAAAGTTGCAAGCCTTATTAGAAAGGCCTAAAAGGTGAAGAAGGGCAATATGATTGCTACTACTTCAAGTATCTATATGATAGATATTTTCCTTTCGACTTCTTGTTCTTGGGTATATGTGTAAGTATCCAAATCTGGCTCATGCCTTTCGGTAAAGTTTTTCGGCGATTCCCCGGACTTTCCTAAAGTTCAGGGGCAATTCGGGAACGTTTCCAAACCTTTCGAGGGGCGAAGGAATTGCTAGGAATTAAAATTCCACGAAGTCCTTCCCTGGAAAAGCCCTTCTAGAAGGCCACCTTGCATGGTTCTAGAAATAAGCTGAGTCATCTCAGGATAAGACCGCACGGCCTCATTTGCCCTGAGGTTACAGCCGCACGGCTTCATTAGCCACTGCCAGACTGCCTATAAATAGAGACCTCCTCTATTCATTTTAGGGGGGATTTTTCAGTAGTGTTACTCTGCCAAAATACCACCACGAAATTCCAGAGAGCTGAGAGTGTCAAAAACCACCTCCCTCCTCTTCAAAACCTTCCAAAGTTGGTCCTTCCCTAGGCAAACTTCAAGGAGATAGAGGGACACCACCATTGGTAACCTTTCCTCCTCTTTATCTTGAAATATACTTGTCATTATGTGATATATTGCTCCTTGCTTTACATATTGCTATTTACTTGCTTGGTACTTGATATATTGTCATCAAAGATCCCATCTTTAGGCATGTAAATCATACATCCCCTTTCCCCTATCACATAGGATCCATGGAAGATCCAACCCAAGGATGAACAATAAGACCTCAAAAAGGCTTGTTCTAGGGTGGATCTCTCACATGGTGATGTGAAAAATAGCGTCTTTTGCATTGAAAATGCCATCTTTACATATAAACTAGCATCCTTTGCACTTAAAATGTCATTTTTATATAAAGTAGCATCCTTTGCATTAAAAATATCATCTTTGCATATAAAGTAGCATCCTTTGCATCAAAATAGCATCCTTTGCATCAAAATAGCATCCTTTGCATTAAAAATGTCATCTTTGCACATAAAGTGGCATCCTTTCCACTTAAAATGTCATCTTTATGCATAAAGTAGCATCCTTTGCACCTAAAATGTCATCTTTTTTCATTAAAAATGTCATCTTTAGTTTAAACATGCATTCCCCATGTCCCTCATGGTTGGATCTCTCTCCTAGGATTGCCTAGTGACCTTCATAAGGCACAAAAAGGCATAGGATGAGTATAAAGATCCAATATTTATACCCCTCCCCTAGTCCCCTTTGGTACTTGGAGCATCTCTTTGAGCGAAATGGCGTAAAGGTCCTATCTTTACATCATTTCCTCCACTTAACGATGCCATATATGGATTCTCCTTTAGAAAAGGATGAACTTGAGCCACATATCTCCGATCATCACTTGAGACGAGCATAAATGTCCCGAAAGAGTCCAAATCATCTCAAGATGTAGGATTGATAGGCAAAGGTCATTCCTTTCTAAAGAGTCTCATCTTTGGACTATAAAAAATGGCGTCCCTATCTTGATCACATGTGACCCAAGGTCTCATCATGATGATCATAAGTCCAAGATGAGAATGGGACCAAAGTCCCTAACACATAAAAATCCAAGGAATCCCGAGCGATAACCAACTCATGGTTTATACATCCGTAAGACCTCTTGGTACATTCCCTTCTTTTCAAAACGCACATCCCACACACGAAAACACTAAGGCAAGCATGAAAAGCGTATCTTGGAAGACTTGCTTCGGCAAGGCTCTTTGGGTGAACGACTATCCGTTCTTCCCAAAGGGTAACTTAACCTCCGAACCCAAATCCTTTTTTTCAAAGTTTTGAGGAAATCAAAATGGCGTGTCGACTCCGTTTTTCAATTTAAATCGGACATTTCCAAACTGATGTGAGGCGGTGATTCCCCTTACACGAGAATGCGGTTCCAAAAATAAAAATAAACAAAAAAAAGGGGAGAGCCGCTATCTTGGGCACCAGATTCACAGTTTGGCTACTCCGCTGGAGACTTACCAAAGGAGAAAGCTTTCATTTTTAAAAAAAAAAAAAAATGATACCCGGTATATAGGTGGAAACCATTAATCTTCATGTATCGCTTCCTAACCCGAGGCTTGGGATAAACGATGGTCTAACAATCCCACGTACCGGTATCTATTTTCGAAAAATATAAAAAAGAAAGCTTTTTCTGAGTGGGTTAGCCTTCCGCCGCGGATCCGCTTCTCATGCTTGCCCTATGTTTCCTTGCATTGCATCGTATGCATCATTAGTTCTTGGGAATTGTGCATATTCTAAATGTTGAAAAGGAAGCTTGCTGGAAGCTGAAAAGGTGCCAAAAAGGCCGGGAAAACAGCCTGCAGATCAAAGAAATTGGAACCTGGAAAGTTGCTTGATGTAGCTGTACGGCTTAATCCTCTCTGGATCCTGGCCGGGCGGCTTCATTGGCAATTCCACCAGGACAAAAATTGAGGTTAATCTGGCAGCCTTGGCAACTTGGGGGCTATTCAGTTCCAAGACTGATCGGGGCTCCCAGAAAATTTACGTGCTTATTTGCTGCATTTCCCCCGTCCCGAAAAATCATTCCTTTAAAACACATTTTTGAAAACTCAAAAAGGAATATTTTTAGGAGGCCGCACACTGCGTGAACATTATATATCCTGTACACTTTGCACGCACGTTCCTTTAACCCAGAGTGGTTGTTCAGTTGCAGTCACGGACAGTATTACGATGCTCCCGGGCGCACACGGAATCATCCCAAACTCCCCATGGCAGCCAGTGTCGACCAATGCACAGTCCGTGTCACACATTTCAAAACCGTGACTTTTGGTTGGTTTTTGGTCTAGTCCATGTCATACAGCCCAGTTGCGTACCCCCGTAAAGGTCAAACCTTAGCCCATGACAAAAGTCAAGATCTTTCGCACAAGCGGAGCTCTGCCGAGATTCCGACAAGGAAAAATTGGCAGAATCTTGACTCCGGCATTGACTTTGACCTTGACCCACACGGGATTTGTAAGAGTCGAGACCGAGTCCGTGCCAAAAATCCAAAGATCTTTCGCGCAAGCGGAGCTCTGCCGAAATTCCGACAAGGAAAGATTGGCAAGATCTTGACCTGGCATTGACTTCGACTTTAACTCACGCACAGCGTATGCAACGAAGTTCAATGTGACACTGTGTCATCCGGCTTTTACCGCCCGACCCATGCCTATTATCTTCTCGGACATTGCCGAAAAGTCAAAACGTCAATCGCTCAAGCGAAACTCTGCCGAAATTCCGTTAAGGATGAAAGACGAGACTTTCCCGGCATTGCCTTGACTATAATCCGCATCGCTCGTGCGTTAAAAGTTCCTATGACCCGCTAGACCCATTAGGAGCGTTCTTCTCTCTCGGTCGATGGGATCCGTGTGCCCTATAGGACCCTCGCCCGGGGCTGTCCGCCCTGGGAGGTCGAAATACAGGTGGAATACGAGGGGCTTATAGATGTAGTGACGGAGCCCACTGATCCAGGATCTAGAGTAGTTGCGAAAAAGAAGGGCAGAACCCCTTTTCCAACCAAATAGAAATTAATAAAAGACACCGTTTTAAGTAAACTGGAAGATTTTTAATTTGCATATTGCTTGAGCCTTCAGCCTAAACACCTACCCCGAGTCTAAACCTCTCCTATCCCTTTCCCGCAGTGAGAAAGAATCGGGTGAGAACACCGGGACAGCAGTTTGTCGGCACAGAGGTCTCAGATAACCCATCAAAATCTTCAAGCCTCAACTTCCCCGTGTCAAAAAATGGCCAATATGGTAATCAACAATGGTAATAACCAAGTAGTTGGAGGGGCCGTCCCAGCTCAACCCAGGCCCCACATCTGGTAGGATGTGTGTGATTGCGAGGACTGCTTGGAATATGCTTATCAAGACTGGATTAACAAGGATGCTCCTTCAAGAAAGAAGAAGAAGAGGAAGTCCATGCAACAGAAATTAAAGGAAAGGTACGAAGCTGGGGACAAGAGCGTGGGAACTTTAGGAGAGCCCTCTGGAAAATTTGACTATTACGTCAGTTATCCCAAGGAGCCTACCAAAGAACCGGTCATCCAAAACACAGTCCAGCCTGATACTCCTGTCGTCATTGACCCTCTTGAGGCAGAGAGTTCTGAGTTTGTTGCCATTGTGAAGTTCAATGAAAAGCTAGCAGATTTGGAAGCAGAATACAAAAAGCCTATAGAATACATGGTCGATCAAGGAAGGATCAAAGTCTCTCCTGAAGAAGACTTCATCAGCATTATCCAGGCCAACCCTCCTGTTGGCTACACCAACAAGGTTATGATATCAAAGATCGGTAAAGAGAAGATGACGTACCAGCAGTGTATTGACAAGATGAGCCAGACCCTCCAGTCAATGAGTCCGGTTGTCACAGACGAGCTCGCTGAGAAATTGCATCAGGCTTCCCTAGCTCCCCTCACAGTCTTTCCAAGGTACATGCCTACCAATGATTTTCGACAAGTTTTCGATCAGTTCGAAGTTTCCAACTTTTTGAAGAACGCTGACAAGACTGCTACTCCCCAGGACAACGGCAGGAAAGAGTGAAACCCCAGTCCAACCCGTGTCAAACACTTCGAGTCAATAAGTAGTGTAGGGTCCAGAGTCGGTAGGGTCAAGAGTCATGTTGAGTCAGGAATCTTTGAATTCCAGTCCTCCGAGTCATCCGAAGGCCTCACGCCTGAGGACTATGAATATGTAACCAATGTCATCTTACCTTTCGCTTTGAATGAAATGACAGATCTTTCTGAGTATCCCCTTATTGACAACTTAACAAATGATAAATTAACTCAAAACTTAACAACAGTTAATAATGAATCATTTGAACAAGATGCAAACACACTAAACGAACAATACATCCAAGAAATCTTTAACCAGGTTACAGACAAAGAGGAAAATCGGGCCCAAGCTGCCGAGGAGGTTTTGACAAGTGTTAACTTGAGTACTGTTGAGGAACCTAAAGAGACACAGATTGGAAACTTCTTCCAGGGGGTTGAACGGGACAGACTGGTCAATCTGCTCGGAGAATACATAGACGTTTTTGCATGGTCATACAGGGATATGTCGGGGCTAGATAGTTCGATAGTAGAGCACAAAATCCCTCTAGCATCAGATGCTAAGCCAGTAAAGCAGAAACTGAGAAAGATCAAGCCAGAGTGGTCTCTACAGGTCAAAGAAGAGATTGAGAAGCTACTGCGGGTAGGATTCATCAGAGTCATCGAATATCCGACATGGCTATCCAACATTGTGACTGTAACTAAGGCCAATGGGAAGGTGCGCTGCTGTGTAGATTTTTGGGATCTGAACAAAGCCAGCCCCAAAGACGATTATCCCTTGCCAAACATAGACATTCTGGTGGACGCCACTGCTAACTACGAAGTCAAATCCTTCGTTGATGGCTTTGCTGGCTACAACCAGATCAAGATGGCCGAGGAGGACCAAGAAAAGACAGCCTTCACCACAGCGTGGGGAACGTACTGCTATACAGTGATGCCATTTGGGCTTAAGAATGACGGGGCCACTTATCAGAGGGCAGCGACCGCACTCTTTCACGACATGATCCACAAGGAGATTGAGGTCTACGTCGACGACATGATAATCCACTCCAAAGGCAAGGATGGACATCACTTTGTTGACCTGCGAAAGTTCTTTGAGAGGCTGAGACAGCATTCCATGAGATTGAACCCTGCCAAATGCACCTTCGGAGTGACAAGGGGAAAAGTGCTTGGGTATATGGTCACGGAGCGAGGTATCAAAGTCGATCCCCGAAAGATCAAGGCCATTATGGACATGAGGCCACCTCGAACCCAGACAGAAGTCAAAAGCTTTATGTGCAAACTACAGTACATCAGCCATTTTGTCAACCAGTTGACTACCATGTGCGAGCCCATCTTCAAGCTCATGAAGAAGAATGTAGGCACAGAATGGACCGAGGAATGCCAAGATGCCTTTGACCAAATCAAGGCGTACTTAGTACATCCTCTGGTGCTATGCCCCAAACATAGACAGAAACCTCTTCTGCTCTATCTCACTGTCACTGATACGACAGTTGGGGCTATGCTTGCTCAGGAAAAGAAAGACTCTTGGGTAGAAAATGCCATTTACTTTGTCAGCCGAAAGCTGCAGGGAAGTGAGCTCAATTACTCAGCGTGCGAAAAGAGTTATGCAGGACTGGTCTGGGTAGTCGGTAAGCTGAAGCATTACATGCAAGCCCACTCTGTGAACTTGGTCTCGAAAATGGACCCCATCAAGTACATCTTTGACAAGCCTTCCCTCTCGATGCGCCTAGCAAAGTGGTCATTCTTCCTAGCTGAGTATGACATCAATTATGTGATGAGAATGGCCATTAAGGGTCAGGCGTTGTCAGACCATCTGGCAGACTTCCCTAGTAATGAGGACCGCGGGCTTGAACCCCAATTCCCAGATGAAGGGATCTTCGTAGTTGAGCCTGAAACCGATGGCAGCTATTCTTTGAGGGAGCTGCTAACAAAAGACGAAACGGCGTAGGAATGCTACTGGTCGATCCGAAAGATGAGCACACGCCCATAGCCCTCAAGTTGAACTTCCCTGCCACGAAAAATGTCATCGAGTATGAAGCTTGCATTGCTGGTTTAGAAGCTGACTTAGAAAGGAATTTCAAGGAGCTTGAGGTCAATGGAGACTCAGCCCTGATCATCAACCAAGTCTCCAACAAGTGGAAGACTGTAGACCCTAATCTTCAGAGGTATCATGCCTACATGGAGGAGTTGACTGAGCAGTTCAGAGAAGTAACCTTCCATTACCTGCCAAGGGAAAAGAACAGATTCGCAGATGCCCTAGCTACTCTAGCCTCACTGGTAGAGATCCCCGAGGGAAAAGCAATAAAACCCTTCAGAGTGGGTAGAAGAGAAGCCCCGACTTTCTGTTGTGAAGTAGACTTGGGACCCGAGCCTGTCAAGGAACCCTGGTATAGTCAGATTTACCAGTTCCTCAAAGATGGAGAGTCAACTTTCACAGACGAAGAAGGTAGACCAAAAGAAGGCATTAAAGCCAAGAGCTTGCAAGCCCTGAAACAGTTGGCCTCCCATTATGTCATTCTAGGGGGCGACCTGTACAAGAAATGGTACCAGGGAACACTCCTCCTGTGTGTCACCCAGGAAAGGGCCAGAGTGTTGATGACCGAAGTCCATAATGGTCCCTGCGATCCTCATATGAATGCCAGAGCATTGTTGCAAGTGATCCTCAGAATGGGTTACTACTAGATCTCCATGGAAACAGACTGTATCCAGCATGTCCGACAGTGCGACAAGTGCCAACGGTTTGCCAACCTCAACCATCTTCCGCCTCATGACCTGTACTGCATGACGACTCCTTGGCCGTTTGCAACCTGGGGTATTGACGTGATAGGGAAGATAACCCCGGCAGGAAGCAATGGGCATGAATTCGTGTTAGTGGCAGTCGACTATTTCACCAAGTGGGTAGAGGCCAAGTCCTACAAGGTCCTCACTTCCAGAAAAGTGGCCCAATTCATCAAAGTAAACATTATGTACAGATATGGGGTGCCTAATGAGGTCATTTCAGGTAACGGGTCACACTTTGAAAGGGACTGCGATAGATTGCTGTCAGAATTCAGAATCACTCGCCACAAGTCGTCCCCATACAGACCTCAGACTAATGGAGCCGTGGAAGCTGCCAATAAAATGCTTGAGCGGATTATCCGAAAAATGGCCACCCGTGGTCGTGACTGGCCTGAGAAGCTGCACCTGGCACTTTGGGGCTACAGAACGTCTGTCAGAACAGCTACGGGAGAAACTCCCTTTGCCTTAACCTACGGGATGGAAGCAGTGTTGCCCGTGGAGTTGGAAATCCCGTCACTAAGGGTCCTCCTGGAAAATAGTGTCAACGAAGTAGAGTGGCTACGCAGCCGACACGATGAATTAGCCCTGCTTGATGAAAGAAGGCTAAAAGCCATGGAGCACACCCGAGCCTACCAAAGGCGAATGGCCAGGGCATTCGACAAGAAAGTCAGAGCCAGGGACATCAAAGAGGGTGACTTAGTGTTGAAGGTGAAGCCCCCTACCAGAGACAACCCCCTGGGAAAGTGGGAACCCGTTTGGATCGGCCCGTATGAGGTGTAGAAGATACTATCGGGAGGAGCCATGAACCTTGCAGACCTGGACGGTAATCCCTTTGTCTACCCAGTCAACGGCGATAAGCTCCGCAGGTATTATGTCTAAAAGAAAAGAAAAAAAAAGAAAAATAAAAAAAAACAATAAAAAAAAACTTTAGTGCAAAAAAAAAGAGTAATGCCCATCTAGGCTGAAAAACCCAAAAAGGGCGGTCTAGGCAAAAGACAGGGCTGCACATAAAAAAAAAGAAAATTTTCAGTGCAAAAAGAGTAATACCCAGCTAGGCTGAAAAACCCAAAAGAGGTGGTCTAGGCAAAAAACAGGGTTGCACATAAAAAATAAAAAAAAAAAGAAAAAAAAATCTTAGTGCAAAAAGAGTAATGCCCAGCTAGGCTGAAACCCAAAAAGGGCGATCTACGCAAAAAACAGGGCTGCACATAAAAAAGGCCAAAAGAACAAAAATCTCGATAGTTCACCAGAATGAACTACGAAGACCTGAGCCCCTTAGTCTTTCTTGTAAAAGGGGAACGTAGACAGCCAACAATGGTTTGGTCTAGACAATAAATAAGACAATAAAGTTTCCATGAAATATGTGTCTTATAAATTCTAAGATAATATCTCTTGTTCATTACAAGTTAAAAACTTCTTGATGAGTTCAAGCACGGTCTACTCTTGACTCTGCTAACCTGCTACAAAGATCTAAAATACAATAAAATGCCTAATAAACTACTGTGTTTGCAAATGGCAATAAGGGAATCCTAGGAAAAGACCTATCAGTTGTCATTCACTGAGTCTTCTTTGGTCTTCTTCCCTTTACCTCGACCTTGTCGAGTGTTCTTCCTCTTCTTCTCTATGATGTCGGTCTCCCTCATCCCAATCTCAGGTATCCTCACTGGAGCCTCCATCAAATCTGTGTCAATAAGTGTCCTCTCAATCCGGGCACGAGTCCGCACTTCCTCTCTCTGAGCCTCAGTCAAGGGAGCAACTTCAGAAAGCCTCTCATATCGAGCTTCCATGTCTCTGATAAGGTCACCAGACTGGTTGTGGCGACTCGCCTTAGCTTCAGTCTCCCTCAAATTCCTACTCGAGTCACAGTCAGCCCCCAATAAAGCCTGACGTCTCTCTCCCAAAATGACTTGAGTCGCTCCCATCTCCCTCTCGTACCAGTCCAAATAGGCCGTAGTCAAGATGGTACTCTTCCTGCTCTTGAGAATAGCCCTGGGTGGGAAAGCAGTATATGTCCAAGCCCTCGAGAAGAATGAGAAGATGGCTGGATCCCTCATGTCTAAAGGCACCACCTCCCTGGTACGGATGTCCTCCCAATCGCCCAACGGCACTTGTAAGGCCCCGAATTGCCTGGATACCAAGCAGGGTATGAAGAAGGATGACCAAGAAAGCCCTAGAACCTTCACCACATAGGACTCCTGAAATGTCCTCCGAGTCTGCAACCTCCAATGAGGCACCCACAACCGAATATCCAAAATGGATAGCCTAGCCATCATCAGCTCCCAACTACCCTGGTCCTACTACCTAGGTGCACCCCTCTAGGAAATCACCCAAGGGCACTGAGTAGGCGAAGCCCCTGGCAAAGCCCCAGGCCTCTCCTGCAGCCACAAAGTCAACACAGCCGGGCTCCCAGACCTCATGAAATGGTCTCCCCTAGCCATCCTATCAATGCCATGAAGGGTCTCACCCAAAACCAATGGGACAATGTATTTCCCAGCCCTGCAATCCCTGACCATGTCTAAGAGGCCACCATGACAAATCCCCACTGACTCTGCAGTGAACAGAGATGAAAACACATAGAGGATAAAGGCATCCATGGCCACAGTGGTCGCCGCCGTATTCGGGAACCCAAACCTGCTTGGGATGCCAGAAAGGTCAATCCTATCAGGTGCTACCATCATCCCCTCAGCCTCTCCCAGAGTGATTTGCAGAAAAGATGCTAACTTTATTGCCATCGGCATGTCTCCAATTAGAGGAATCGACACAGCCTCGATTTCTGGACCCCCAATCAATGCTCAAAAGTCTTCATAAGTTGGGACAAGCTTGTTGTAAGAAAAGCAGTAAACATGTCTCCGGACGTCCCAAAACCTCGCCGCGGCCTTCAAAAGGTCCCAATCAGGCGAGAGATCCTTCAAATGCCATAAAGACTTGATCTTGAAGGTGGTATCAAACAGCCTCTTGTTGGATTGAAAGTTATGCCTCATCCAAAATTGAAGATCGGATAGAAAACGGTCTCTTTTCCCCTTATGCAATCTAACGGGTTTCTCCATTGCAAAATGATCAAAGTTGATGTCTTTTGGTCAGAAATATGCTCTGGGATCAGTTGGGACAAGTCTAGGGTGAAAATGAAATGAAAGGGCCAAGCCTTGGTTTTATTTAAAAAAAAAAATAGTTCAGACAGACTTTCAGCCGTACGGCTTCATTTTCCCCAGGTCCAGGCCGGACGGCCTCTTTTGCCTTCTGCAGGAAAAAATCTGCAGCAGCTCTTGCTGCTGCACAAGTGGAGTTCTCACCCCACTTTCTCAATGAAACCTGTACAATAACATACTCAAATGCCATCCATGCAGTTATATATCATCACAAACCATTTTTGGCCCAGTTTCAGCCCCATTTCCAAGCAAAAAAACTGTCCCGAGGCTCAAGTAATATGCAAATTCATAAAGCATAAATTAGAAAAGCAAATAAAAGAGTAATACATTGTTTTCGCCCCATCGACGCCCAAATAAAATGAAAAACAAATAAAATGTGCATAAAAAAAGGTGTTCATTGTTTGTTTCCTTCCTCCTAGATCAATTCTAAGGAATCCTAAGCCTCCGACTCCTCGTCGGTGCTTATCTCGTAGAAGCTAGGATCCCTCATCAAGTCCTCAGCATCACTCACATCCGATAGATTGACATTCACATGCTCGTACTCTGCTAGCTGCTCCAAGATACCGGTGTTGGGTCCCTGTCCCCGAGGCATGGCGCTAGAAGAATACTCTGAGGCTGATGAGGTGGATGTTGTGCTTCCGACGTGCCTTCTTTTGCGCATGGGCTCCTGCACATTAGCCCCATCCCTGGAAACGCATTCCAACTTCCTCAGAAGGGACCGGCACACGTCCTTCCAGCCCCTATTCTGCCGAACCAATTCATCGTATGAGCGAGCGGGAACCTGAGAAAAAAAAAGAGCAGAAAACTCAGAAAATTTCAAGAAAGGTTCAAAATCGCAGAAAGCAAAAAAAAAAATCCAAAAAGGGAAAAGACCCTAGAGGTACTTACAGTGCTGTCAGGCGGCAAAGTATACCGGGGCTCCCTCGCGTCAGGAACTGGTATGATGAACCTCCTCGGTACTCCGTTGGAAACATAGGAGAGGTGAGCAGGAGTAATAGGCGGGTCAGTAGGCTCAGTTTCCCCGTACCCCTGAGTGACGGCCAGCTTCACTAGCTTCTGTGGCATCCTCAACCGCTACTCTACGAAGGTGGCATACGGGGTAGCCAAGTCAAAATTCTCTTCGGTCTCCACGCCGGCTTGATACCTAGCAATTTCATCCTCCGACCAGTCCCTGGGCTGCAGCATGCGCGCTGGAGGATCGTGAGGAGTAATGGCGTCCAAGGGAGGGACAAGGCCAAGCTGCCTAGAGAAACGGTCCCCCAGGTAAATGACATCACATGTCAGGACCGTAAGCCACCTCCTCTGCCAAGTTGCCTCCACGGCATCCCCTAGCAAAACCTCCAAGTACCTCCCCCAGGGGTAGAAGTCCACTCCCTCATGTCCATCCCTGTTGATGATCGGTCTCACCATCTTGTAGTCAAAAGTGATAAACGTCTTCCCGGTAAACTTGTCTCTAGCATCTCCCCTCCAACGAATCATGGCCGGGAAGATCTCCGGATCACTCTGCTGGTTCCAAGGAAAGAACCCAATCACCTCACAGAACCAGACCTGCATGTTCAAAACAAAAGGGTCATTTTCTCTCATAAAATCTCAAGACAGAAGAGTAAAAGAGAGAAAAGAAAGTGAGACTACCTCAAGCGCAAAAGAGAAGCAGTCCATAGAGGCAGCCTTGTTCCGGCTGTACATGTCCAGAGAGAAGTAAAGCTATGCCAATCCGGCCTCACCCCAAGAGACCGCCCCAACCTCATCCAGATTCTCCAAAGAATCAAGCAAGCAAACCATAGCCAGCGTCCCAGAGTTCGCAAAGATGGTGACCGACAGCATAAACCACAGAAAAGCTCTCGTGAGCTGGTGGGCGGTCACCTCATTGGCTGCAAACCCCTGCATGCAATCCTGGACCGCCACCTCCACATACCTCGTCTCCATCCCGAGCCCCTTAGGACGGAGGTCAAACCCAACCAGAGCCCTGAATTCCTCTGTAGTAATGTGGTCCCTCCAAGTCACAGACCTCCCAGTAAACTGCAAGCCCGTAATGGCAGTAAAGTCGGTTGGCATCACCGTAATCTCCCCCCAGCTAAGGTGAAAGCTGTGGGTGGTGTCCCACCAGAACTCTGAGAGGGCCTGGACTAGCCCCTTACTCTTGGAGGTCACGTGGATACCTCTGCCAATGGCATCAATGAACAAATCAAGGCCAGTAGCCATTACCAGCTGCTTGGGGTTCACCCCATCCTTCTCAAAGTTGGGCATCCTGTCCCAAAGCTTCACAGCAACCTCAGAAGGTCCCCTTGACTTGTTCTCCTGTAGGAAAACACAACAAAAAATGTGTCAGTCCTTCATCTCATTTCAAAAACATGCATATATTCAAAAGTGTGCATATTTTCGAAGAAAAGCATTCATAAAAGATTTCTAGCATCTTTTGCCTAGAAAGCGTGTCTTTCATCACTTGAAACACGTCATGTCAAGCACGTTGCTCTCAAAAACACAAAAAATTTAAATTTTCAAAATTCTTTGCACATAAGCACTAATTTTTCAAACTGGCATGCATGAATCATTTTCATCGTCCAAAAGTCCATTTTCTCATTTATGATCAGAAATTGACCTAGTTCTAGCACATGTAAGGACTCCGTCACATTTTAGACATTATTTTTCTTACTTTATTTTCGAAAAAATGGGTCATTCTCATTATTCTTCAAATAAATCACACATGCATGTTCATTTATCTCCTTAGCCTCATAGGTTAATCATCAAAATTCCAAAATCATCAACAAAAATCCTAGGAAAATTAGAAAAATTCCTAAAATTCGGGTCAAGCCCTAAATCAATCAAAATTCAACCAAAATTGATGGAATCAAGCAAATCAAGAATGCTTACCCCAACTGATTGAGGTTTCGTTGATTTGTGTTCTCCCCTACCGGGATAAAGCTCCGATGGAGGCGTGTTGAAGTCATACTTCCTCTTTGTGCGAACGAGCTCCCTCCTCCTCCTTCTAGCGGCTTCGGATACGGTTCTTCGTGCTTGCCTAGGCATTGGGTTTCCTTCCGGATCCATCCTAAATCAAGAAAGCGAGGGAATTGAATTTTTTTTGAAAATTCTCTGTCTCCTCTCTTCCTCTTCCTTGGCAGAAACAAGGCAACAATGGTGCCTTTGCCCGTTTCAAATCCAGTTTAAATAATCTGGTGAAAATAAACTCAAAGCCGTATGGCCTCTTTTGCCCTCATCTCATGCCGAGCGACCTCTTTTGCTCTGAGCAGGAAATTACACTTATGCCCCTGGACTTTCCACTTAGGCATATAACTCCTGTTACTTCTTAACCAAAATAATGTTGTTTCCCAAAGGATATCCGTTATCTCCAAAGCAAATAAGCTTTCCTCCTGAGTCGCCTCCGTTACTTCCGTTATGACAGAATAACGCTAGGTGACAACCTACGAATTGCCAAAACATAAATATTAGCTACCTCTATCACAGATAGTGAAGTACACTCAAGTTCTTCAAACTTTAGCTACCTCTATCAAAGATAGTGAAGTATGCTCAAGTTCTTCAAACTTTAGCTACCTCTATCACAGATAGTGAAGTACGCTCAAGTTCTTCAAACTTTAGCTACCTCTATTACAGATAGTAAAGTATGCTCAAGTTCTTCAAACTTTAGCTACCTCTATCATAGATAGTGAATTACGCTCAAGTTCTTCAAACTTTAGATACCTCTATCTTAGATAGTGAAGTACGCTCAAGTTCTTCAAACTTTAGCTACCTCTATCACAGATAGTGAAGTACGCTCAAGTTCTTCAAACTTTAGCTACCTCTATCACAGATAGTGAAGTACGCTCAAGTTCTTCAAAATTTAGCTACCTCTATCACAGATAGTGAAGTACGCTCAAGTTCTTCAAACTTTAGCTACCTCTATCTCACAGATAGTGAAGTACGCTCAAGTTCTTCAAACTTTAGCTACCTCTATCATAGATAGTGAAGTACGCTCAAGTTCTTCAAACTTTAGCTACCTCTATCACAGATAGTGAAGTACGCTCAAGTTCTTCAAACTTTAGCTACCTCTATCTCACAGATGGTGAAGTACGCTCAAGTTCTCCAAACTTTAGCTACCTCTATCTCATAGATAGTGAAGTACGCTCAAGTTTTTCCAACTATAGCTACCTCTATCTACTCGATAGCGACGTAAGCTTTAGTTTCTTCAGGTGACAACCTCCATTAATTGTCAATCAGGTGACAACCTCCATTAATTGTCAATCTGGTGACAACCTCCATTAATTGTCAATCAGGTGATAACCTCCATTAATTGTCAATCAGGTGACAACCTCCATTAATTGTCAAATCAGGTGACTCCTCCATGAATCATCAAAACCCCAAGGTTCCTAGACACTGTTCCTAACTATCTAGTGAGACTTGAACTACGACCAAGGCTTGATTCCTTCGGGATACGTAGGTAGCATTTCATAAAGGTCCAACCATCCGACCACAATGGTCACCCTTTTCATGCCTCACTCTTTAGTAGTGCATGAGCCTTTCATAAAAGGTCCAGCCATCCGACCATATTGGTCACCCTTTTCATTCATCACTCCTTAGTAGTGTATGAGCCTTTCATAAAGGTCCAGCCATCCGACCACATTGGTCACTCTCTTCCTTCATCACTCCTCAGTGGTGAAGTAGCCCCTCAGAGAGATCCAGATATCCGACCACATAAGTCAAATTCCTTTATCTAGCATATCCCCAGTAAGATCAGTCACTTGACCTCCTAGGTCCCTTTCCCTTCTATTCCCCCAACAAGAGACCAGTTTTTCTTCGCCTTTCCCCAGCGGATCTTATTCAGAACTACGACCTGGCTTGATTCCTCTGGGATACTATCGAAAACCCCACTCGCCCTGCAAGTGACATTGCCGAGGGGCTTCTGTAAGTACCCAAATCTGGCTCATGCCTTCCGATAAAGTTTTCCGGCGATTCCCCGGACTTTCCTAAAGTTCAGGGGCAATTCGGGAACTTTTCCAAACCTTCCGAGGGGCGAAGGACTTGCTAGGAATTAAAATTCCACGTAGTCCTTCACTAGAAAAGCCCTTCTAGAAGGCCACCTTGCATGGTTCTAGAAATAAGCTGAGTCATCTCAGGATAAGACCGCACGGCCTCATTAGCCCTGAGGTTACAGCCGCACGGCTTCATTAGCCACTGCCAGACTGCCTATAAATAGATACCTCCTCTATTCATTTTAGGGGGGGATTTTTCAGTAGTGTTACTCTGCCAAAATACCACCATGAAATTCCAGAGAGCTGAGAGTGTCAAAAACCACCTCCCTCCTCTTCAAAACCTTCCAAAGTTGGTCCTTCCCTAGGCAAACTTCAAGGAGATAGAGGGACACCACCATTGGTAACCTCTCCTCCTCTTTATCTTGAAATATACTTGTCATTATGTGATATATTGCTCCTTGCTTTACATATTGCTGTTTACTTGCTTGGTACTTGATATATTGTCATCAAAGATCCCATCTTTAGGCATGTAAATCATACATCCCCTTTCCCCTATCACATAGGATCCATGGAAGATCCAACCCAAGGATGAACAATAAGACCTCAAAAAGGCTTGTTCTAGGGTGGATCTCTCACATGGTGATGTGAAAAATAGCATCTTTTGCATTGAAAATGCCATCTTTACATATAAACTAGCATCCTTCGCACTTAAAATGTCATTTTTATATAAAGTAGCATCCTTTGCATTAAAAATATCATCTTTGCATATAAAGTAGCATCCTTTGCATCAAAATAGCATCCTTTGCATCAAAATATCATCCTTTGCATTAAAAATGTCATATTTGCACATAAAGTGGCATCCTTTGCATAAAGTAGCATCCTTTGCACCTAAAATGTCATCTTTTTTCATTAAAAATGCCATCTTTAGTTTAAACATGCATTCCCCATGTCCCTCATGGTTGGATCTCTCTCCTAGGATTGCCTAGTGACCTTCATAAGGCACAAAAAGGCATAGGATGAGTATAAAGATCCAATCTTTATACCCCTCCCCTAGTCCCCTTTGGTACTTGGAGCATCTCTTGGAGCGAAATGGCGTAAAGGTCCTATCTTTACATCATTTCCTCCACTTAACGATGCCATATACGGATTCTCCTTTAGAAAAGGATGAACTTGAGCCACATATCTCCGATCATCACTTGAGACGAGCATAAATGTCCCAAAAGAGTCCAAATCGTCTTAAGATGTAGGATTGATAGGCAAATTTCATTCCTTTCTAAAGAGTCTCATCTTTGGACTATAAAAAATGGCTTCCCTATCTTGATCACATGTGACCCAAGGTCTCATCATGATGATCATAAGTCCAAGATGAGAATGGGACCAAAGTCCCTAACACATAAAAATCCAAGGAATCCCGAGCGATAACCAACTCATGGTTTATACGTCTGGAAGACCACTTGGTGCATTCCCTTCTTTTCAAAACACTAAGGCAAGCATGAAAAGCGGTTCTTGGAAGACTTGCTTCGGCAAGGTTCTTTGGGTGAACGACGATCCATTCTTTCCAAAGGGTAACTTAACCTCTGAACCCAAATACTTTTTTTCAAAGTTTTGAGGAAATCAAAATGGCGTGGCGACTCCATTTTTCAATTTAAACCGGACGTTTCCAAACTGATGTGAGACAGTGATTCCCCTTACATGAGAAAGCGGTTCCAAAAATAAAAATAAACAAAAAAAAGTGGAGAGCCGCTATCTTGGGCACTACATTCACAATATGATACCAGACATGGATCCCACCTTTGTTTAAATGTGCAAGGAAGAAAGAATAGAAAGCTACTCAAAGAAGGTAAATTAAACCTATGCATGGGAATGAAGCAAGAGTTGCTGCATTAGCCATAGGGACTTATGAAGTCAATCTACCTAGTGAACTATTACTTGTTTCGAACAAATGTTACTAAGTTCTGGATTTGAGTAGGAGTATTATTTTGTTTCTTATATGGATGATGAAGGATATAAATTTCTTATTGAGAATAAGAATTTTTATATTTATTTAATGATATGCCTTATTGTATTGCATATGTCATTGAATGGTCTTCATATCCTTGATGATGAGAAACAAAATAATATTGAAGACATCTATGATATAAATGGGAAATCTAAACCGAATAATATGAACAACGCGTTCATATGGCATTGCCGGCTTGGTTAGATAAATAAGAGACATATATCTAAACTCCATTAACATGGACTTTTAGACTCATATGATTCTGAATCACTTGAGGAATGTGGATCTTGTTTATTGGGATTATTGACCAAACCACCCTACACTAAGAGTAGTGGGAGGGCTAGTGACTTATTGGTCATTATACATGAGATGTATGTGGACTATTAAGCAGCATTGCTAGGGGAAGATTTTGGTGTTTCATCACATTCACCGATGACTTATCCAAATATGACTATGTCTATCTGATGAAGTCCAAAGGTGAATCATTTGAGATGTTTTGAACATTTCAATATGAAGTACAAAACAACTTGGCAAAACTGTTAAGTACTTCGATTAGATCGAGGTGATTGATATTTGAGCCAAGAGTTTGACAATCATCTCAAAACTGTAAAATTGTTTCAGAGTTGACCCTACCCGGAACACCACAATTGTATGGTGTATCTGATAGGAGGAATTGAACCTTATAGGACATGGTTCGTTCGATGATGTGTCAATTTGACTTTCATATTTCCTTTTGAGGATATGCATTAGAAATGATGCGGTTACACTAAATCGAGTCCCTACTAAATCGGTTCCTAAGGCCCCACATGAGATGTGGCATGGAAGAAAACTTAGTTTGTCTTTCATGAAGATTTGGGTTTGCTAAGCTTATAAGAAGAGACTTGTCTCTGATAAGTTAGCACCAAAATCTGACAAGGTTATTTTCGGAAATTAATCTTACAACCGCAAAGAGAACAAAATGTTTGTTTCTCTATACAATTCGTTTCTTGAGAAATAGTTTCTCAATAAAGAATCTAGTGGAAGTAAAACTAATCTTGAAGAAGTTCAAGAACCCAAAAATAATATGGAACCAAGGGTAGAGATGGAACCAAGTTCACAAAGAGTTGTGGAACCGGTTCAAGATGCACAAGTCCATCGTAGATTGGATAGGTTACGATCCGAACTCAAGAAATATTGATTTCTCGTATTGGAAAGTAATAAAGTGAAAGTCATTGAGAATGACGATCCTACTTCCGATCTTGAGGCGATGTCCACTCCTAATTTGGATAAATGGTTAGGAACCATGGAATCTGAATTACAATCCATATTTGATGATCAAGTTTGGAACTTGATTGAGCAACCTGAAGGTGTAAAAACTAAAGGGTGCAAGTAGGTCTTCAGGACCGACATGGATGGGAAGGTGTATACTTTCATGACTAAGGATTGTACAAAAGGGATTTAGGCAAATTCATAGTATTGACTATGATGAAACCTTTTTCGCCAGTTACAATGCCAAAGTCTATTAGAATTTCAATTGCCATAATCACATATTGTGACTGTGTGATATGACAAATGGATGTCAAACGACTTTCTTTAATTGGAAAGATTATTAAGGATGTGTATAGTACACAACCCGAAGTTTTGTCGATCCAAGAAATTCTAATAAAGTATGCATGTTGCAAAAATCAATGAGATGAATTGAAGCAAGCTTCAAGGAATTGGAATCTTCATTTTGATGAATCGGTCAAAAGTTTGACTTCATCAAGCATGAAGATGAATCTTGTGTATGCATGAAATTCAGTGGGAGCATAGTATTGTTTCTATTGTCTTATTACAATGATATCTTACTTATGTAAAAAAAAAAGTTCCGTCACTTAAGACTGTCAAGTCTTGGTCAAGGAAAGGTTTTTCAATGAAAGATATGGGTGAAGCCACTTACATCCTTGGCATCAAGATCTATAGAGATAGATCTAAGAAGATAAGTTTGTTTGAGTCAAAATACTCACATTGACAAGGTTCTTAGAAGAATCTAAGAAAGGTAACTTGTCAATGGGTCATGGTGTCTCTCTTAGCAATACTCATTGTCTTATGACATCTGACGAGAAAAAGGGAATGAATGAAGTTATGTATGCTCCGGCATTTGGATCTGTCATGTATGCCATTATTTGTACTAGACCCGATGTGTCGTATGATCTAAGCATGACGAGTCGATACCAATCTGATCCTGTTGAGAACCATTGGATGGCAGTCAAGATGATCCTTAAGTACTTAAGAAGAACTAAGGATACGCTCTTGGTATTTGAAAGGTTGGAAGAAAATCTTGTTGTAAGGGTTACATAGATGCTAGCTTCCAAACTGAAAAAGTTAAATTAAAATCGCAATTAGGATTTGTGTTTTCTCTTATAAGAGGTGCGGTTTTGATTGGAAGAGTTCCAAGTAGAAAATCGTAGCCGATTCTACTACTAAGGCCAATTTTAGCAACATATGATGTGGCTAAAAGAGGCAGTTTGGATCAAAAGTTCATTAGTATTTTGGAAATGTTCCAAGTATCACTAATCGGTGAAACTTTGTTGTGATAAATATGGTGTCATTTGTGCAAAACAATGGAACCAAGGTCACAACGGTGATCCAAATACATACTTAGACATTTTTCGAGGAATTCATAAAGAATGAGAAGATGTTAAGATATGCAAAGTATCAACCGATGATGACATAAGGGATTTACTTACAAAGACCCTCGCACAGGCCGAAGCATGATGGTCATGTTAGGTCCATGAGTATTCGATATATAGATGGATCCTAGTGCAAGTGGGAGATTGTTGGTGTAATGCCCTAGGCTTTAGTTATGTTTAACTTAAAACCGTTATGTATCATCTTTATCGTTGATTATAGAGAAAGTTTATTATTTGATTATTATATATTTTGCATATTTATTGTAATAATCTCCGTCCCTAATTATTAAGTGAATAATTAGTATAAATGTTAATGGATAATCATATGATGATTATATGCATAGAGATGCACATTAAATTTATGGGTACTTGTTAGAGAACAAGTGACTGGACTTGACCCGTATGAGATTTATGTCATGGTCAAATGTCATAATTAAATCTCATATGGTCACTTCATTTAGTCCCTAGACCTTAGATTATCATGACCTTACATATGATGAAAGTTATGTTTGATTTTAGTCAAACGATATCTTAACACGATATTTATAAAGGCTATCATTGGCATGATCAGATTCATGGTGGGAAGGATGATAAGTCAAGATGGAATTTGTCCATCGTAAGAGAGATGTTTTGCTTGGGCCCCCCGATGAGTGATAATGATGAAAGTGTATGGCCATACTCCAATGCGATTGGATTATCATTATACTCAAGATCGAGAAAGCATTGAACAAATACAAGTTGACGTGGACCATGACTTGTGTTCAATATAACATCGTGAGACAAAGGGAGAAATGAAGTGTACCATTGGAAACGTGAACTCTTACGTTATGTTATTTGGGTAGACATAATGGCTTGCTAGAGTCCGCTTATGTTTTATGAGGATCGATATGATCGGGCTCATTGCCAACATAATATAATCCTATTGGGTCACACACAACTAGAATGAATTAGTTAAACCAAAGGAAGAATATCGAGAGTTCCTCATCAGGCATAAGTCATCGTGCGACAGATCCTGTCCAGAGGGCTTGTCTGGTCATGCGACAGAACTAGCCAAATGGCATATGTCACCGCGCGACATAACTTGCCAGAGGCGGTTTACAGGCTGGTTTCCTAATACGATTAGGGCACAAATATTAATACTATTGTAGTATAAATATGAGTCTGTGAGCAGCCAAAACCTAGCCGAATTTTCAAAGGAAATATCACAATAAAGGTTTCTCAATATTTTTTCTAAGGTTTAAGGATCTAGCAATCCTCAAGAACTGTTCTTGGTTCATTCAAACGTGTGGATACTACTAGAGGGTCTTCGCTCGTACGAAGATCAAGGCCTAGAGTTCGAATCTGAAGATTCAAGTTTTTGAAGATCGAAGATTGTGATTCAAAATCACACTGACAAATTGTTCGATAGCTCAAGAACGGAAAGCAATTAAGGTTGGTAAATTCTATCTCATAGGTATTCAATTTAATTGTATAGAACGAATCTTAGGGTTCTTAGGTTTTGTGTTAATTTGATGCTTAATTCCGCTGCGCATGGATCCATAAAACCCAACAGTGGTATTAGAGCCTGGTTCGTATGATTAAGTTTGAATTAACATGCTAAAATGTTTATATAAATTTGGCTAAGGTTCTAGAGAGGTAAGAGTCCTTAATTGTAAAGGAAAAGGGGAGTTGTGAGTATAAATGTGACTCACATCCGTCACATCATCCTTAATTCTCATCTGTGTTTTCTCCCCTCTTGCCCCAATTTTCTCTTTCACACACACGCACCAAACTTGTTTTCTCTCTCTCTGTCTAACTGTAAGTACCCCAATCCAATTCGCGACCCTTTATAGGTGCCTTTTAATATAATAAAATTGCACTAAGGGCATTTTGGTAAATTTCTGGTCCATTCTGAGACTTTCGAGAACGTTTTATAAGTTTCTCGCGAAGGAAGTACTTTTAAGTATTTTTTTCCATGTAAAGGACCTACAGGGAATTATTTGTTTTGGACCTTTAAGGAATTAACTTGGAATGTTCCAGAACAGGTCATTGGCGCCAGAAACGGTTAAGTGGCCAGCCAAGTCGTGCGACACAACGAGCCAAGAAAAGCCACAATGCAAAGTCGTGCGACACAAGTTGCCCCTCACCAGTAGGCTATAAATAAGACCCTCCCCCTCTCATTTTGGGATCCTTTTCCAGCCTCCCTAAGGTCACTCTGCCAAATTCATCCCAAAAACTCGTCCTTCTTCTCAAACACACACCAATCCTCTCAATTCACTCTCTATCTCATATATCCATTCAACCCAACTCGCACACTACCACCTAGATCCTCAATCCACCACCATTCCCAAGTTCAATCTGGATCTGAGGATGTTTTAGAAGAATTCTATACCTAACTTGGTATAGAATTTGTGGATCTACAAGGGTAACAACTTCCTCCATCTCTCTCTCTATTTGCTATTTTACACAATTCATATACAATTTCCATTCACAACTTGATAATTAAGCTCCATCTACTCTAATTATCAAGTTACAATTGCCATCTCTCTGTTTAAGTGACTTTGCTTGGTATTATTTCATGTTCATGAGTTAATTTTGGATGCAATTATGACTTGTTCATCAAGGGAGTGTGGATCTCCCCATATCCACACTCACTTGAATGATTGAGTGTTGATCTTATATTCTGCGATCTGTGTGATCTGTTTTGGTGCCATTTGATCTTCTGGTTCCTTCATTTCATCTGTAATCGATCTGTTGTAAAAGCTTCTGCAGATGGCAGGTTGTGTAATGCGACAGAACTGGCCAAGCCATGTCCTGATTCGTGCAACATAACTAGCCACTCTGCAGAAGCCGTCATTTCAATTGTAATTCATTCATCTAGTTTGCTTGTCACTCAAAGTAGAGTATGGATCCTCAATATCCACACTCATTTGAAGTGATTGTGTTGATCTCTGTTATCTCGTGGCTGTGTAATCTATTGATTTTGGTTGAGATCATCCTTTGGTTCCTTTGCAGTTTCAAACTTGTTAAGTCCACTGGAAATGGCACCATGTGTCGCATGACACAATTGGCATGCCTGGTCCTATGTAGTGCGACATAATAGGCCATTTACAGAGGACATTTTTTGTTGTAATCTGTCCAAGTATTTTGTAATCGGGATGTGGCCTCCCGTAGTAAATGGTTCACAAGATGTAATGTTTTCAGCTAAGCAATAAAACAAAGCATTAAAATGCATTTCATCATATATTTTGTCACACACATTTGCACACACTTATTGAATGAATTGGATGTTGAACAATAGAAAGACTCATTTACGAGGCGTGTTGGGTGAACTCTCAGTTCTTCCCAACACGTAACCTGACCCCTGAACCCATTTTCTCTTTTCAAAAAGGTTTTACAAAGTGTACCTCATAAACATGGCGTGGCGACTCCCAAAACATTTCTAATTTCGGCGAGCGTACATTCAGTGGCGACTCCACTGGGGACTTGAAACTTGTTTTCAAAAGTGGGTCAAGCTTTCATTCTTGTTTAAATATCCATCTCATTCATTTGTGTGTGCATTGTGTGTGATATTATGTGATATGTGCATATTAATGCTTTGTGGTTTATGCTTCCTGTTTTGATTGTGCTGAGGATTGGTGTTGAGCCATGGCGTTGCTTGGAGTCTAGGGGCTGGTGCTACCTTCTGTTCAGATTCTGGATATGTTTCTCTTTTGGTCACGCGACAGAACATGCCATCCCAGTCCTGTGTAGCGCTATAGGATTGGCCAATTTGCAGAATTTGTTTATTTGATTTGGTTCTGATTGTGGGGCTGTCCCATGATTATATTGATCATTTCATTATTGTATCTCTGTGGGGTGTGTGTGTGTTGTTTCCTTTTATCACTCCGATGGCACACCCAACCTTCGACCTTACAGTTTCGACCTTGCTTATTACTTCACCAAGGGAACCAACAGCAGAACTAAGGGGACCGACAGGGGAACCGACAGCAGAACTGAGGGGACCGACAGTGGAACTGATGAAGATGAGAAAGAAGCAGGGATAGTCAGCACAGAGACTACAGAAAGGATGGAACAGCTAGCACGGGACCTCAAAGAGGACTCAAAGCTAATCCGATAAGGGGAGCGTTCCTCGACATCACAGCTCTACCTGGACCAACTGCCACCACAGTCCAGCATGAGTACACATTCAAGGGAATCCCAGATGCGGAAGAGCAACTCAAGGTACTCTTCACGGGAAATAGATTGTTCGGATCAGCCGCCAAGGCCACATTCGAGACAGTAGCTCCAAAGCAGAAGGAACCAGAATTCATAGAAGACGCTCTCAGTGGACCAGCTCTACAGAGTCTTTTTGAAGAAGTCATGGAGGTGCCAAACCTGATTGACCTGGGCTTCGAAAACAGCATGATCGCCATGATTGGGACAGCAGAAGCCAAGCCTCTCGATCCCCGCACCCTCATCAAGCATCCAGCAATGCCACTGAAGAATTGGGTAACTTTCACTGGACCAAGGGCAAGCCAGGCAGAATTGGAAGACAAGCTGGGCCCGCACCCACATCTCCCTAAACCCGGTCTCAAACCCTCTGAGTCATTCCTTGTCAGAGTCCAGTCCTCTGAGTCATCCAACGGCCTTACGCCGGAAGACTGTGATAATGTAGCAAACCATGTATTTCCGTTCTTGCTTAATGAAAAGTCTGACCTTTCGAAGTATCCTCTCATTGCCACTTTAACAACTGATAAGTTAACAAACAACTTAAAAGATGTTAATAACTCAATTGATAAAGAAGCAGACACATTAAACGAACAATACATTAAAGAAGTTCTCGAGCGTGTAGTTGACCAAGAGGACAATCGGGCCCAAGCTGCCGAAGAGGTTATGACCAAAGTGAACCTGGGGTCAGTGCAAGAGCCTAAAGAGACACAAGTGGGCAGTTTCTTTGCTGATGCAGAAAAAGAAGCCCTGATAAGCCTCCTCTGGGAGTATGTTGACGTGTTCGCCTGGTCATACCAGGACATGCCAGGACTCGATCGTGGAGCACAGAATTCCCCTGGATCCCAAATCCAAGCCTGTCAAACAGAAGCTGCGCAAGATCAAGCCAGAGTGGTCCTTGCAAGTTAAAGAAGAAATCGAGAAAATGCTCCGAGTTGGTTTCATCAGAGTGATTGAGTACCCGACTTGGCTCTCCAACATCGTGACGGTCACCAAGGCCAATGGAAAGGTCAGATGCTGTGTGGATTTCAGGGATCTCAACAAGGCCAGCCCTAAAGATGATTTCCCACTGCCTAACATCGACATGCTGGTCGACACCACTGTGAATGTGTGCCCAAATTTTGTTTGGATTCACCGAGTTTGAAGACATCCGGTTTAATTTGAAAAACGGAGTCGCCACGCCATTTTGATTTCCTCAAAACTTTGAAAAAAAGGTTTTATGGGTTCGGAGGTTAAGTTACCCCTTGGGAAGAACGGATCGTCGTTCACCCAAGGTGCCTTGCCGTAGCAAGTCTCCCTAGATTCCGTTTATTTTGCTTGCTTGCGTGCTTTCTTGTGTGCATGTGTTTGAATAAAAGGGGAGGGAATGTCCCAAGTTGTCTTCCGATTGGTTGTCGCTCGGGATTTCTTGGATTTTATGTATTCGGGATTTTGATCCTGTCCTCATTTTGGACTTGTGATCATCGCATTTTTAACCTCGGGACTTGCGTGATCGAGAGAAGAACTCTCTTTTATTGTCTAAAAATGAGGTTCTTTAGGAAGGAATGTCCTTAGCCCATCAATCCTACACCTTAAGATGATCGAGCTTATATGAATGCTTCATGCTCGTCTTAAGTGATAATCGGAGATATCGGGTTCAAGGTTATCCCTTTCTAAAGAGATTATGGCACCTTTAATGGAAGAAACGATGTAAAGATAGGATCTTTACACCGGTCCGTTCCAAGGTTGCTAATGGGGACATGGGGGGATGCATGTAAAAATGACATTTTTAGTGAAAAGAAGACATTTTTGGGTTGCAAAGGATGCATTTGATTTGCAAAGGATGCATTTTGATGTAAAGAAGTGATCTTTATGCAAATGATGCATTTTTATGAGGAAATTGATACTTAATATGCAAAGGATGCACTTTTATGAGGAAAATAGTATTTATTATGCAAAGGATGCACAAAGATTTCATTTTTGAAAGCAAAGGATGCTAAGTTCATGCAAAGAGATGATTTTTAATGCAAATGATGCATGAAAATGGATTTTAGGTACAAAGGATGCACCTTTTTTTATAAAGACATGATTTTTATATGCAAATGATGCATTTTGGACGTAAAGGTTGCATTTTTATGAGCAAAGGATGCATAAAGATGATATTTTTATTGTAAAAAGGGGGTTTTAGGTGCAAAGGATGCACCTTTTGATTCAAAGATTACATTTTTAATGGCAAGTGGTGCCTATTTCATGCAAAGGGGGAAGGGGGTATGATAAAGATATGATCTTTAATGATAACTACCAAGTCCCAAGCAAGATAATGACAATGCAATGAGCAATATAAAGCAAGTAAAATGCAAGGTTAAGGGAGTGAGAGGTTACCAATGGTGGTGGCCTCTTCTCCTTTGGATCTTGCTTGGTGGAAGGACCAACTTTGGAGGCTTCAATGGAGGAGGGAGGTGGCTTCTTGACTCCTTCAGCTTCCTATTTTCGTAGGGACTTCTTTGGGTGTTTTTATGCTGGAAAAAACTGTGTATGGAAATGGGTAGATGAGGCCTCTATTTATAGGCAGTCTGGATAAGACTAATGAAGCCGTGCGGCCAGAGGTCCTTGGCTAATGCAGCCGTGCGGCATTATCCACAATGACTCAGCATGTTTCTAGAATCATGCAAGGTGGCAATTCTAGAAGGTTTTTGTAATTAAGAAAAACGTGTTTCTTAATTACTAAGCCTTCCCTTCAGCCCTTAAATGGTTTGGGACAGTTCCGAAATTGTTCCGGAACTCTAAAAAAGTCCGGGGAATTATCGGGAAATTTACCGGAATTGCCGGGGAAATTAACCGGAAGGCATGAGCCAGATTTGGGTACTTACAGAAGCCCCTCGGCAACGTCACTTGCAGGGCGAGTGGGGTTGTCGATAGAAAAGGATCCGATCTGGTGAATGCCGAGACGGATTGGGTGACCAAGGTGGTCGAGTGGCTGAACCTCTGGAAGGCTACCTACGTATCCCGAGTGGGAATCAAGCCAGGCCGTAGTTCAGAAGAGATCCGCTGAGGAATAGAGAAGAGAAAACTGGTCTCTTGATGGGGAAATAGCAGAGAAAATGACCTAGGAGGTCAAGCAATTGATCCTACTGGGGATATGCTAGAAGTGACCAATGTGGTCGGATGTCAAGACCTTTATGAGGGGCTACTTCATCACTGAGGAGCGACGAAGGAACAGGGTGACCAAAGTGGTCGGATGGCTGGACCTTTTATGAAAGGCTACCTATGTATCCCGGAGGAATCAAGCCTTGATCGTAGTTCAAGCATCACTAGATAAGTTAGGAACGATGTCTAGGATCCTTGAAGGTTTTGACAATTAATGGAGGTTGTCACCTGATTGACAATTAATGGAGGTTGTCACCTGAGGAAACTAGAGCTTACGTCACTATCGAGGAGATAGAGGTAGCTTAAGTTTGAAGAACTTGAGCGTACTTCACTATCTGGGAGATAGAGGTAGCTAAAGTTCGGAGAACTTGAGCATACTTCACTATCTGGGAGATAGAGGTAGCTAAAGTTTGGAAAACTTAAACATACTTCACTATCGAGGAGATAGAGGTAGCTAAAGTTTGAAGAACTTGAGCGTACTTCACTATCTGTGATAGAGGTAGCTAAAGTTTGGAGAACTTAAGCATACTTCACTATCGGTGATAGAGGTAGCTTAAGTTTGAAGAACTTGAGCGTACTTCACTATCTGTGATAGAGGTAGCTAAAGTTTGGAGAACTTGAGCATACTTCACTATCGAGGAGATAGAGGTATCTAAAGTTCGGAGAACTTGAGCATACTTCACTATCTGGGAGATAGAGGTAGCTAAAGTTTGGAGTTCTGACAATTCGGAGGTTGTCACCTAGCGTTATCCCGTTATAACGGAAGTAACGAAGGCGACTGGGGAAGAAAGCTTATTTGCTTAGGAGATAAGGGATATCTTTTGAAAACGACGTTATCTTGGTTAAAAGATAACGGGAATTACGTGCCCAAGTGGAAAGTCCAGGGGCAAAAAGGTAATTTCTGCTCAGAGCGAAAGAGGCCGCCCGGCATGAGATGGGGGCAAAAGAAGCCGTACGGCTAGAAGTCTGATTTTTCCAGATTATTTAAAACAGATTTGAACAGGCATTGGGCATTATTGCCGCCCTTAAACTGCCGAGAAAGAGAGAGAGAAGAGAGGAAGAATTTTCGAATTCCTTCAATCTTTTTGCCTTCATTGATTTAGGATGGATCCGGAGGGGAATCCAATGCCAAGGCAAGCTAGAAGGAACATCTCCGCGGCCGCGAGAAGGAGGAGGAAGGAGCTCGTCCGCACGGAAAGGAAGTATGACTTCCTTACACCTCCATCGAAGCTCTATCCGGGTAGAAGGGAGCACAAATCGACAAACCCTCAATCGGTTGGGGTAAGCTTTCTTAGTTTGCTCAATTTCATCGATTTTGATTGAATTTTGATTGATTTAGGGCTTGACCCAAGCTTTAGGAATTTTTCGAATTTTCCTAGGATTTTTGGATGATTTTGAAATCTTGATGATTAACCTATGAGGCTAAGAAGACGAACAAACATGCATGTGCAATTTACTTGAAAAATAATGAGAATGACCCATCTTTTTTTCGAAAATAAAGTAAGAGAAATAATTGTCTAAAATGTGACGGAGTCCTCGCATGTGCTAGAACTAGGTCAATTTTTGATTATGGATGAGAAAATGGGATTTTGGATGATGAAAAGGATTCATGCATGCCGTTTTTTGAGAAAAAATTAATGCTTATGTGCAAATAATTTTGAAAATTGTGATTTTGTGCTTAGGAAAGCAATGTGCTTGACATGATGTGTTTCAAGTGATGAAAGACACGTTTTCGATGCAAAGGATGCTAGAAAATTTTTCATGAATGATTTTCTTTTGAAAGTATGTGCACTTTTGAATATATGCATGCTTTTTTGAAAAAGACTAACGCATTTCTTTGGCTGTGCTTGTATACAGGAGAACAAGTCTAGAGGGTCTTCCGAGATTACAGTGAGACTATGACAGAGGATGCCTGATTTTGAGAAAGATGGGGCGAACCCTAAGCAGCTGGTGAGGGCTACCGACTTGGATTTGTTCATTGAGGTCATCGGCAGAGGTATTCACATTACCTCAAAGAGCAAGGGCTTGGTCCAGGCCCTATCTGAGTTCTGGTGGGACACCACCCACAGCTTTCATCTTAGCTGGGGGGAGCTGACGGTGACTCCGGCCGATTTCACTGCCATTACGGGCTTACAGTTCACCGGGAGGCCTGTGACTTGGAGGGACCATATCACGGCGGAGGAGTTCAGGGCTTTGGTTAGGTATGAGATGATTCCCAAGGGGCTTGGAATGGAGACGAGGAACGTCGAGGTGGCAGTCCAGAACTGCATGCGGGACTTTGCCGCTAGTGAGGTGACTGCCCACCAGCTTGCTAGAGCCTTTGTGTGGTTGATGTTGTCAGTCACCATCTTTGCCAATTCTGGGACTCTGGCTGTGACTTGCCTCCTCGACTCTCTGGAGGATGTTGATGGGATTGGGACGGTCTCATGGGGCAAGGCCGGATTGGCAGAGCTTTACTTCTCTCTGAATCTGTACAGCCGGAACAAGGCTGCCTCCATGGATTGTTTCTCCTTTGCTCTCGAGGTAGTCTCGCTTTCCTTTCTCTTTTACTTTCTGTCTTTGAGACTTTTTATGAAAGAAAAAAATGACCCTTTTGATGTTTTGAACATGCAGGTCTGGTTTTGTGAGGTGATCGGGTTCTTTCCGTGGAACCAACAGAGCGATGTCACCATCTTTCCCGCTATGATCCGCTGGAGGGGAGATGCGAGAGATAAGTTCACCGAGAAGACCCGGATCACCTTTGATTACAAGATGGTGAGGCCAGTTATCAACAAGGATGGGCACGATGGAGTGGACTTCTACCCGTGGGGAAGGTATCCGGAGATTCTGCTAGGAGAGGCCGTGGAGGCGACGAGGCAGAGGAGATGGTTGACTGGGCTGACATGTGATGTCATCTATCTGGGGGACCGATTATCTAGGTAGCATGGCCATGTCCCTCCATTGGATGCCATTACTCCCCAGGATCCTCCAGCACGGATGCTACAGCCCAGGGATTGGTCGGAGGACGACATTGCTAGATATCAAGCAGGCGTGGCCGCCGAGGAGTATTTTGATCTGGATACCCCATATGCTGTGTTTGTGGAGCAGCGACTGAGGACGCCACAGAAGCTAGTGAAGCTGGCGGTCACTCAGGGATATGGGGAGGACGAGCCTTCTGATCCGCCGATCCCTCCGGCTCATCATTCATATGTGGTCCACGGAGTACCCAGGAGGTTGAGGATACCTGTCCCCACCGCTAGGGAGCCCCAGTATACCTTGCCGCCGGACAGCACTGTAAGTACACTTTAGGGTCTTTTCCCTTTTCCAGATTTCTTTGCTTTTTGCAATTCTGAGATTTTCTGAGATTTTCTTCTCCTTTTTTTTTCTCAGGTTCCAGCTCGCACTTACGACAGGTTGGTCAGGCAGAATAGGGGCTGGAAGGACATGTGCCGGTCCCTTCTGAGGAAGCTGGCCTGCACTTCAAAGGCGGCAGCGGACGTACAGGAGCCCGGACGCAAGAGAAGGCATGTCGGGGGCACAACATCTACCTCATCGGCTTCGGAGTACTCTTCCAGTGCCATGCCTCGGGGACGGGGACCCAATGCTGACATCTTGGAGCAGCTGGCTGAGTACGAGCACGATAATGTCCACCTTTCTGATGTGTGTGACATGGAAGACTTGATGAGGGAGGCAACTGTTTATGAGCTGAGTAGCGATGAAGTGGAAGGATCGGAGGCCTAGGAGGTCTCTAGAATTGATTTAGGAAGAAAAACAAACAATGAACAAGTTTTATGCACATTTTGTTTATTTTTTGCTTTATTTGGGCGCCGATGGGGCGAAAACAATGTAATACTGTTTTATTTGCTTTTTAAATTTATGCTTTATTAATTTGCATATTACTTGAGCCTCGGGGCGGATTTTTGCTTGGAATCGGGGCTGAAACTGGGCCAAAATGATATATAATGATGTATAAATGCTTGGATGGTCTTTGAACATGTTTTTGTACAGGTTTTGGTTGGAAAAGTGGGGTGAAAACTCCCTTTGGGCAGCAACTTGGTTGCTGTAGATTTGACATTTACATCAGGTAAATGAAGCCGTGCGGCATGGTCTCTGGAGCAAATGAGGCCGTGTGGCTCACAGTTCTGTCTGGACTGGTTATTTTCAGAATAAAACCAAGTCTTGGCCATTTCATTTCATTTTCAACTTAGACTTGTCCCAACTGTTCCCAGAGCACATATTGGACCTAAAGACACCACCTTTCATCATTTTGCGATGGAGAAGCCCGTTAGATTGCAAAGGGGGAAAAGAGACCGCTTTATGTCTGATCTTCAGTCTTGGGTGAGATATAACTTCCAATCTCACAAGGGGTTGCTTGATTCTACCTTCAAGATCAAGTCTTTATGGCATTTGAGGGATCTCCCGCCCAATTGGGACCTTTTGAGATCAGCAGCAAAGTTTTGGGACGTCCGGAGACATGTTTACTGCTTTTCTTACAATGAGACTGTCCCAACGCATGAAGACTTCCGAGCCTTGATTGGGGGTCCAGAAATTGAGGCTATATCAATTCCGCTGATCGAAGACGTGCCGGTGGCGGCAAAGCTTGCATCTTTTCTGCAGATTTCTCTGGGAGAGGCTGAGGAGATGATAATAGCCCCAGATAGGATTGACCTTTCTGATGTCCTGGGCAGGTTTGGGTCTCCGGCTATGGCTGCGACCACGGTGGCTATGGATGCCTTTATCCTCTGCATATTTTCTTCTCTGTTTACCACTGAGTCCTTGGGGATCTGTCATGGTGGTCTCTTAGACATGGTCAGAGATTGCAGGGCTGGGAAGGACATTGTCCCACTGGTTTTGGGGGAGACCTTGCATGGCATTGACAGGATGGCTAGGGGAGACCATTTCATGAGGTGCAGGAGTCATTTGTCTTGACTTTGTGGCTGCAGGAGCGGCTCAGGGCTTTGCCAAGGGCTTTGCCGACTCAGTGCCCTTGGGTGATTTCTCGGAGAGGTGCACCTCGACGGCGGGACCGGGGTAGGCTGGGAGGCGATGATGGCTAGGTTATCCACTTCGGACATCCGTTGGTGGGTACCTCACTGGAGGTTGCGGATCGGGAGGATATTTCGGGAGTCCTACATAGTGAGGGTTCCGGGGTTCTGGTCATCCTTCTACATACCCTGCTTGGTATCCAGGCAGTTCGGGGCCTTACAGGAGCCATTGAACGATTGGGAGGACATTCGTACCATGGAGGTGGTGCCATTTGATATGAGAGATCCAGCCAGCTTTTCATTCTTCTTGAGGGCTTGGACTTACGCTGCTTTTCCACCCAGGGCTATCTTCAGGAGCAGGAAGAGTACCATCTTGACCACTGTCTACTTGGATTGGTACGAGAGGGAGATGGGAGCGACTCAGGTCATATTGGGGGAGAGACGTCAGGCTTTATTGGGAGCTGACTGCGACTCGAGTGGGACTCTGAGGGAGACTGAGGCTAAGGCGAGTCGCCATAACTAATCGGGTGACCTGATCAGAGATATGGAGGCTCGATACAAGAGATTGTCCGAGGTCGCTCCTCTGACTGAGGCTCAGAGGGAGGAAGTGCGGACTCGTGCTCGGGTAGAGAAGGCACTTATTAACACGGGTTTGATGGAGGCTCCAGTGAGGATACCAAAGATCGGAATGAGGGAGACCGACATTATAGAGAAGAAGAGAAAGAACACTCAACGGGGTCGAGGTAAAGGGAAGAAGACCAAAGAAGACTCAGCGAATGACGACTGAAAAATCTTTTCTTAGGATTCCCTTATTGCCATTTTGCAAACACAGTAGTTTTATTAGGCATTTTATTGTATTTTAGATCTTTGTAGCAGGTTAGCAGAGTCAAGAGTAGACCGTGCTTGAACTCATCAAGGAGTTTTTAACTTGTAATGAACAAGAAATATTATCTTAGAAATTAATCAAGACACATTTTATGAAAACTCAAATGTCTTATTGATTTGCTCAGGACCCGTTTTATGAAAACTTGAATGTCCTTTATTATTGTTTAGGACGCATTTCATGGAAACTTAATCGCCCTTTTTATTATTTAGACCGAACCATAAATGGCTGCCTACGTTCCCCTTTTACAAGAAAGACTAAGGGGCTCAGGTCTTCGTAGTTCATTCTGGTGAACTCTTTTTTCTATTTTTTATGTGCAGCCCTGTTTTTTGCCTAGACCGCCCTTTTTGGGTTTTCAGCCTAGCTGGGCATTACTCTTTTTGCACTAAGATTTTTTCCTTTTTTTTTTTAGACATAGTACCTTCGGAGCTTATCACCGTTGACTGGGTGGACAAAGGGATTGCCGTCCAGGTCTGCAAGTTTCATGGCTCCTCCCGATAGTATCTTCTACACCACATAAGGGCTGATCCAAACGGGTTCCCATTTTCCCAGGGGGTTGTCTCTGGTAGGGGGCTTTACTTTCAGCACTAAGTCACCCTCTTTGATGTCTCGGGCCTTGACCTTTTTGTCAAATTCTCTGGCCATTCGCCTCTGATAGGCTCGGGTATGCTCCATGGCTTTAAGCCTTCTTTCGTCGAGCAGGGCCAACTCATCATGCCGGCTACGCAACCATTCTACTTCGTTGACACTTTGTTTTCCGGGAGGACCCTCAATGACGGGATTTCCAATTCCACTGGTAACACTTTGCTTCCATCCCGTAAGTTAGGGCAAAAGGGGTTTCTCCTGTGGTACATTCGACAGATGTTACGTAGCCCCGAGTGCAGTGCGGCTTTTCGGGCCAATCACGACCACGGGTGGCCATTTTCCGGATGATCCGTTCGAGCGTCTTATTAGCGGCTTCCACGGCTCCATTAGTCGAGTGCATACGGGGATGACTTGTGGCGAGTGATCACGAACTCGACGGCAATCTACCGCAGTCCCCTTCAAAGTGTGACCCATTATCGAAATGATCTCATTGGGCACCCCATATCTACACATTATGTTTTCTTTGATAAAGCTGGGCCACCTTCTTGGAAGTGAGGACCTTGTAGGACTTGGCCTCTACCCACTTGGTGAAGTAGTCGGCGCCACTAACACGAATTCATGCCCATTGCTTCTGCCGGGGCTATCTTCCCTATCACGTCAATACCCCAAGTTGCAAACGGCCGGGGAGTCGTCATGCGGTACGAGTCATGAGGCGGGGAGATGGTTGAGGTTAGCAAACCGCGGCATTTGTCGCACGCTCGGACATGCTTGAACACAGTCTGTCTCCATGGAAATCCAGTAGTAACCCATTCTGAGGATCACTTGCATCAGGGCTCTAGCATTCATATGAGGACTGCAGGGACCATTGTGGACTTCAGTCATCAACTCTTTGGCCCTTTCTTGAGTGACGCATAAGAGGAGTGGTCCTTGATACCGCTTCTTGTATAGGTTGCCTCCTAGAATGACATAATGGGAGGCCAACCTTTTCAGGGCTTGCAAGCTCTTGGCTTTGACACCTTCTTTTGGCCGACCTTCTTCATCTCTGAAAGCTGACTCTCCATCTTTGAGGAACTAGTAAATTTGATTATACCACGGTTCCTTGATAGGCTCGGGTCCCAGGTCTACTTCACAACAGAAAGCTGGGGCTTCTCTTCTACCCACTTTGAAGGGTTTTATGGCTTTTCCCTCGAGGATCTCTACCAGTGAGGCTAAAGTAGCGAGGGCATCTGCGAATCTGTTCTTTTCCCTTGGCAAGTAGTGGAAAGTCACTTCTCTGAACTGTCCAGTCAACTCCTCCATATGGGCATGATACTGCTGAAGATTAGGGTCCACAGTCTTCCATTTGTTGGAGACCTGGTTGATGATCAGGGCTGAGTCTCCATAAACTTCGAGCTCCTTTACATTCCTTTCTAAAGCAGCCTCTAAACCAGCAAGGCAGGCTTCATACTCGGCAACATTGTTTGTGGCAGGGAAGTTCAGCTTGAGGGCTATGGGTGTATGCTCATCTTTCGGATCGACCAGTAGCATCCCTACGCCATTTCCTCTTTTGTTAGCAGCTCCATCAAAGAGAAACTGCCATCGGTTTTCAGGCTCGACTGCGAAGATCCCTTCATCGGGAATTGGGGTTCGGGCCCACGGTCCTCATTCTGCGGGAAGTTCGCGGATGGTCTGACAATGCTTGACCCTTGATGGCCTTTCTGGTCACGTAGCTGATGTCGTACTCTGCTAAGAAGAAGGACCACTTTGCTAGACGCATCGAGAGAGAAGGCTTATCGAAGATATACTTGATGGGGTCCATTTTTGAGACCAAATTCACAGGGTGGGCTTGCATATAATGCTTTAACTTGTCGACTACCCAGACCAGTCCGGCACAGGTCTTTTCACATGCGGAGTAATTGAGCTCACTTCCCTGCAGCTTCCGGCTGACAAAGTAAATGGCATTCTCTATCCGAGAGTCTTTCTTCTCCTGAGCAAGCATAGCCCCAACTGCTGTATCAGTGAAAGTGAGATAGAGCAGAAGAGGTTTCTGTCTATGTGGGAGGCATAGTACTGGAGGATGTACTAAGTATGCCTTGATCTGGTCGAAGGCATCCTGGCATTCTTCGGTCCACTCTGTATCTACGTTCTTCTTCATGAGCTTGAAGATGGGCTCGCACATAGTGGTCAGCTGATTGACGAAATGGCTGATGTACTGAAGTTTGCCCATAAAGCTCTTGACTTCTGTCTGAGTTTGAGGTGGCCTCATGTCCATAATGGCTTTGATCTTTCGGGGGTTGACTTCGATACCTCGCTCCGTGACCATATACCCAAGCACTTTTCCCCTTGTCACTCCGAAGGTGCATTTGGCAGGGTTTAGTCTCATGGAATGTTGTCTCAGCCTCTCAAAGAACTTTCGCAAGTCAACAAAGTGCTGTCCGTCCTCGCCTTTGGAGTGGATTATCATGTTGTCTACGTAGACCTCAATCTCCTTGTGGATCATGTCATGAAAAAGCGCGGTCGCTGCCCTTTGATAAGTAGCCTCGGCGTTCTTGAGCCCAAATGGCATTACTGTATAGCAGTAAGTTCCCCACGGTGTGGTGAAGGCTGTCTTTTCTTGGTCTTCTTCGGCCATCTTGATCTGGTTGTAGCACAAAACCATCAACGAAGGATTTGACTTCATAGTTGGCGAGTGGAGTCCACCGGGATGTCTATGTTTGGCAAGGGGTAATCATCTTTGGGGCTGGCCTTGTTCGGATCCTGAAATCCACACGCAGCGCACCTTCCCATTGGCCTTGGTGACGGTCACAATATTGGACAACCATGTCGGATATTCGATGACTACGATGAATCCTACCCGCGGTAGCTTCTCAATTTCTTCTTTGACTGTAGAGACCACTCGGCTTGATTTCCCTCAATTTTTGCTTTGCGGCTTAGCATACGGTGCTAGAGGGATTACGTGCTCCACTATTGAAGCTGTCTAGCCCCGGCATATCCTTGTACGACCACGCAAAGACGTCCATGTATTCTCTGAGCGAGATTAACCGGTCTGTCCCGTTCAACCCCACGGAAGAAGTTTCCAATCTGTGTCTCTTTAGGTTCCTCGACGGTACCCAAGTTCACACTTGTCAAAACCTCCTCGGCGGCTTGGGCCCGGTTTTCCTCTTTTTGTAACTTTGCTTAAAGATTTCTTTAATGTATTGTTCATTTAGTGTGTTTGCATCTTGTTCAAATGATTCATTATTAAGCTGTTGTTAAGTTTTGAGTTAATTTATCATTTGTTAAGTTGGCCAATAAGGGGATAATCGAAAGATCTGTTATTTCATTCAAAGCAAGAGGAAAGATGACATCGATTACATATTCATAGTCCTCGGGCGTGAGGCCTTCGGATGACTTCGGAAGGACTGGAATTCAAAGATTCTGACTCAAGCTGTATGGACAACGGGGTGTTTGACACGGCTTGGGTTGAGAAGGACGGGGTACCAATCCAAGCTCTGTGATCATTTGATGTCGGTGGCTATCGGCCACGAGAATGTCTCCCAATTCTTCAACGGCATCTCTGTCTTAGTTACCAAAGTGCGGGGATCGAAAGGATCTTCACCACCGTCTCCAATTACGGCAACTACCTCATCATCGAGGCGAAGTCGATCAAATGCGGGATCTCTGCTTCTTCATCAAACAACTTTTGCAAACCCCACTCACTTGTCTTCACTATTGGCGGCTCCTATCTGGTGATCTTCGGAAGAGCTAACTCAAGGTGGAGAAGTCCATTACCAGGATCTTGACTCTTTGACCTGTCTGAATTTTCTTTGAAGACATACTCGTTACGAACGGTAGTGGTAGCCCCGGGAATGTCCGGCAAGTTAAGGAACATCCTTCGAACGGGGTTTCTTTGGTTTTCCCCTAACCTTCTCAAGGTTTTCCGGAAGGGTTTTTCTCGGGGAGGTCGATGGTCACTTTCGTCGTATTGAGTCCCACCTTTTGTAAAGTAATGGGTCGGGGATAAGCTGTAGGGATAGAGTTTGGACCCCTTTAGCTTTTATGCCATCCCGAGAGTTCGGTTTGTATCCCAAGCCATATACGGTAGTACGTTCCTTTACATCAATGATGGTATTGCGACCACAGGAGTCTTACGCCCAATCCAAGCCGGAAGATAACCCATTTTTCTCATCATTCTCATGGCCGGAGGAATTTTATCGGAAGTAGTGGTGAGGTCGGTGCAACACACTTGTGCTTTGGAAGAAGCTACGAGAGAATCCGGTCAAGGCAAACCCTTCATCATCATGCTTAATTTCCAATATCGGGATACCTCCGGTCTTTGGTTCCTTCCACCGTGACACTATCTCCATAGATGGTGGTGATAGTACCATCACTAGGCTGAAATTTGACGCATTGGTGCAGTAGAGACTACCCCATTTATCCGGTGAATCCAAGGGCGTCCCGGCGGAAGCGAACGAGATCGGAATGTCAATCACTTGGAAGTCAACGTCCATGACCTTTTCCCAAACCACAACTTGAGAGTAGCAATCCCCAAGCGATCGTGCGGTGGAGTCATAGGCCTTAATAGTCGACTAGAAGGCTTCAAATCTGTAGGCTTCAAATCCGGTAAGTCCATCATCTTTCTTTGAAGGACGTTCATTGCGGACCCTCCATCAACTAATACCCGTGGCAACCGACGTTCTTCCAACTCGGGCTGTGATGTAAAGAGGTTCGTTATGACTAGCCCCATACTTTGGCGGGTCCAAGTCGGTGAAGGTAATGATGTTTCCGTAGTGGATATTTCCAATCATTTGGATGACCTCATACGGGGTGACATCTATGGGTACCATGGTCTTGGCCAAACTTTCTTCTAGCCCGACTTATGAGGGTATGAAGAGGTTAACGGGGCCACAAGGAGATATTGGCACGAGTACACTTTAAGCGAGTCAACCTTTGGATCCTCCTTGTCAGTCGGCTTTTACGCCCAGGCTTATAGGGTCTTTTGTGCATTTTCGGCTCGGAAAACGGCATTTCTTTTATCACCCTTAGGGCATTCAACACTCATTTGTCAGGACCGAGTCATCACATAGACATTAGACTTCTACGGGTCATCATTCCCTCTTTGGAGGATTACATCGGCTCTTTCAAAGTGAGAGGCGGGCTCTTGCTTTGGCGTATGGCCGGCTCTGGCGATTAATCGATTAACCGCATTGCTGGAGGCATAGGCGGCTTCCGAATACGATTCCGAGGTTCTTGGGTTTCGACTTTTTCGAGCTCGATTCCTTAATTGGCTCAATAGTCGGTGGTTTCAACTTCACCCTCCTCATTTAAAGCCTTTACGAGTCTCGTTCAAGCTTTTCAAGGTCAACATGCAATAGGAATTATCACCTTCGAGTTTGGAGTGCGGTGAATGGCTTCCTCATCCAGGACCTAGCAACTTTTTCAACAGAGTGGGATCACATTCCTCATCACTGTCAAGCATGTCCCTCCTTTCTCTAGGGGTTAGTTTTCGACGGCATCTTTAATATTGGCCAAGCATTTTACGAAGTGGGAAATTCCATCATCAAGAAGGATTTACGCGGGGTCAAACCTCATGGCGGGTTCTGTTCTTTCTTGTCGGGAAGGTTCTCTGGGCTTTTTGGCTACGGGCTAACCACTCCTCTATTGTTCCCTCGGCACTTCCCGTGTCTTCCTCGGTATCACTACGGTAACTCTCGTGAGAACTCTCATCTTGACTCACGATGACCGGTGAGGGCAAACGCAGGTCGGGATACTTGACGCCATATAAGAGGTATCTTGGATTCTTCCTCTGACTTGGGAATTACTAAGAAAACATCGCTGTCATCATAGGATATAAAGGGGACCGGGGTCGCTTCAAATTTTAGGACTCTCTCCAAGGCATCCATGCACTTTTCTTCAGACAAGGTCGCAAGGGTGATTCTCGGCCTTTGCAATGGAGTCTACTCTTCCTGATGGGGGTTTAGCTTCAACGACGCTTACATATTCTAGATCGGCGGGCGGAGCCCACTTCCCTCTTTTAGATAAAGCTTCAATCAAGTCCCTCCATTCACCGACCAAGTCTTTGTAAGGAGTATTGAACTCTAGGATGTAGAATTCGTATCTTTGCCTCATACGAGCTCGCATCCTTTTTCCCTTCCGAACCTTCACACAAGCTACGAGGCACATTTTGAAGTGATACCATCCCCTATTCCAGTCCGTAGTTTTCTAATTCATTTTGTTCTCCAAATTTCACTTTGGTCGACTCCAAGTTCATTCCTTCTCTTGACTGTCTTCATCGTTGTAGAATCCATCCATTCCTCGTTCTCATTTCCAGTCGATTCTTCACTACCACCTTGTCTGGGAGATAGGCAAATTCACAGGCGTTGACAAATTTAGAAAGGTCAGGCTGGTACTGGGATTCCAAGATAGGGAGATTTGGCTCAGGCTGAGAGGAGGGAAAAAGTCCCACGGGGTAATGCAGAGGCTGCGTGACTGGGATAGCTATGGCGAAGCTAGGTCTCTTCTGAGGAGGAGAGGGTGTCGGGACCCTGACGGCTTGGGATACTGGAAAGGACTGAAAAGGGACAGTCTTTGGCAAAGGATCATATATGACTGGAGGAGGGCATTGGTCATAGGCTAGCTCTTCTTCCCTAGTCATCTGGTTACCCAAACCAAGATCTTGTTCTCTGTCGAATCGGCCATTACGGCTCTACGGGTCGATAAGCGAGGATTACGGCGAGCGTACGAGAATTCTGCGCTAAAAAGTCGCTGACCCGGTGTTCTCACCCACTTCTTTCTCGCTGCGGGAAAGGGATAGGAGAGGTTTAGACTCGGGGTAGGTGTTTAGGCTGAAGGCTCAAGCAATATGCAGATTATGAATCTTCCAGTTTACTTAAAACAGTGTCTTTTATTAATTTCTATTTGGTTGGAAAAGGGGATTTGCCCTTCTTTTTCGCAACTATTCTAGATCCTGGATCAGTGGGTTCCGTCACTACGTCTATAAGCCCCTCATATTCCACCTGTATTTCGACCTCCCAGGGTGGACAGCCCCGGGCGAGGGTCCTATAGGGCACGCGGATCCCACCGACCGAGAGAGAAGAACGTTCCTAACGGGTCTAGCGGGTCATAGGAACTTTTAACGCACGAGCGATGCGAATTATAGTCAAGGCAATACCTGGAAAGTCTCGTCTTTCAGCCTTGATAGAATTTCGGCAGAATTTTGCTTGCGCGATTGATGTTTTGACTTTTCGGTAATGTCCGAGAAGATAATAGGCATGGGTCGGGTGGTAAAAGCCGGATGACACAGTGTCACATTGAACTTCGTTGCATACGCCGTGCGTGAGTCAAAATCAAAGTCAATGCCGGGTCATGATCTTGCCAATTTTTCCTTGTCGGAATTTTGGCAGAGCTTCGCTTGAGCGAAAGATCTTTGGACTTTTTGGCAAAGACTCGGTCTCGACTCTTACGCCTTCCGTGCAGGTCAAGGTCAAAGTCAATGTCGGAGTCAAGATTCTACCAATTTTTCCCTGTCGGAATTTCGGCAGATTTTCGCTTGAGCGAAAGATCTTGACTTCCGTTATGAACTAAGGCTTGACCTTTACGGGAATATGCAATTGGGCTATATGACACGGACTAGACCAAAAACCAACCAAAAAGTCACGGTTTTTTGAAACGTGTGACATGGACTGCGCATTGGTCGACACTGGCTGCCATGGGGAGTTTGGGATGATTCCGTGCGCGCCTGGGAGCATCGTAAGGCTGTCCGTGACTGCAGCTGATAAACCATCCCAGGTTTAAAGGGACATGCGTGCAAAGTGTACAGGATATATAGAGTGCGCGTAGTGTGCGGTCTCCTGAAAATGTTCCTTTTTGAGTTAAAACAGAGATTTTCATAAATGTGTTTTAAAGGAATGATTTCTGTGACGGGGAAAATGCAACAGTTAAGCACATAAATTTTCTGGGAGCCCCAGTCAGTCTTGGAACTGAATAGCCCCAAGCTGCTAGGACTGCCAGATTAACCTCAATTTTTCTTGGTGGAATTGCCACTGAGGCCGTCCGGTCAGAATCCAAGGAGGATGAGCCGTACGACTGCATGGATCAATTTTCCAGGTTCCACTCCTTTGCTATTTTCGGGTTGTTTCCCGTTCAAAGTATGCACAAATCCCAAGATGCAAATGATGCAATGCAAGGCAAAGAAAGCAAGCAAAATCTAACCCGCTCAAAGGGAAAAGCTTTCTTTTATTATTATTTTTTTTCGAAAAGTGATATCGTGTTGGGTATGCATGTTTTAACCCTCCTATTTTGTATTAGATTTGATTGATACCATAACCTCCTGTCTATTTTAAGGACTTTAGGACCCTATATAATGAAGCTTAGACTTCAATTTTTTAGCTAAGTCCATTTTATAGAATAGGTTAATCTTAGGCTTGAAGACTGGCACAAGACTCATTGGAAGCAAAGTTGCAGTTCCAGCAGTATTCAAAACCGCCCTATGAACCGCACTTGTAACCGCAAGTGTAGTTCTACCTTGAATCTGCCTATTGAACCAACTGCATGCAACCGCCCTTGAACCGCACCTGTGCAGTTCATGTGTAACCGCATCCATGCAACCTCCTGGTGTAGCAAAACCGCATGTACCTAACCGCATCTCACCAACCGCATCCAATGATTGGCTACTTGAAGTGAACCACTTTTTATCCATTGGAATCCACGTCAGCATTATCAAAAAGTCAACCACCAAATCTTGTCACGTGATTCAATGTCAGAGAAGATCTGCAAGGATCTTGAAAAGGTGACAGGTGTCCTAACCTCATTGCTTGCAGCTGGAGCCTGATCAGCTTTATCTGCAGCAGCTGTATCAAAGGACAAAAGTGGTTGCTATGGACCAATAGGATTGCATCAAGTACTGTCCTTACAACAGCTGTATCCAACGGCTAGTTTCTTGATGCTTGGGTATAAATACCCCTAATCTTCACCATTTGAAGATTGCTTGAAAAATTGAGAAGTTGCCGTGTTCATAAGAAGTCAAGCTCGCCCGTAAATTGTTCAACCCTTTGAATCTTCATCTTCATACTTCAAGAAATATTCCCCAAATTCCTTGTAAATCAAGCCTTAACACATTCAAGAATCATTGAGCTCTACATCTCTCGATTTAAAGAGCCTTGATCTTGTTCTCACACACACACCTCATTTGTTCTAATCACATAGATTATACATTTGAGATACACTGGTTATAGTCTAGGATTTGTTCTTCATAGAAAAGATTTTATTGTACTTTGTAATCTCTCAAATACTTAATATAAAATCTCTCTTAGAAATCCAAGACTAACCATCTTGGTAGTGGACGTAGATCGTTTATCGATTGAACCACTCCAAATAGCGTGTTCTTACTTTACCGCATTTATATTTTCTTGTGCTTACTAATTATTTATCTTTGTCTCTCGTTTGATCTTTATTTAGTTATCCATTATTGTGAAATAGTGTTTGAAGTTAACAAAGTCAAAACCACACGTGTTTGTAAACTCGCTCTTCCCAAAACCGCACTATCAAAACCGCACTTTACAAACCGCCTCTCCCAAAACCGCTTTATAACTCTATATATTCCATCGTGCATTTTACAACTATCACTTGCGTCTATTATCAATTGCAAGAGGATTTTGTAAGCAAGAGGTTTAGTTTTTAAAAGAGGGCGAAAAATTTTAAAACAGCTATTCACCCCCCCTAGCTATATTTTCACCCTTGTTGCCACCTTTGGGACGAACAAGTGGTATCAGAGCCAACACATTTTAAAACCACTATTTTTCAAGCTTAACAGCTTGTGTGCCGATTCGATATGGCAAATACAAAGACAATGACTACTGTTAACTATTCACACATTCCAATCTTGGACGAAGACCACTTTGACATCTGGAAGTGCCGAATGCTTATTCATTTGGAAACTATAGATGAAATGCTGGTGGAATGCGTGATCAATGGCCCGTTAGTTCCAATGAAGGCCAACACAGATACAACCACCAGTGCAACAATTCCAGAGGTCAAAAAGCCAAAAGAAGAGTGGTCGGATGAAGAGAAAAGATTGGTTGCCTTGGATAGCAAGGCTAGGCACATCATTTTTGGAACCCTCCCCGTATCAACTCTACAGAAAGTGATGTACCTCAAAACCGCAAAGCAGATGTGGGATGCCATTGAGAGCTACCTCGAAGGTGATGACGAATGCAAGGAAAGCAAATTATATGCTGTTGAAAGATCATACAACAACTTCAATGTAAAATCCAACGAAACCTTGCGTCAAACCTACGATCGATATGTTGAGGTAGTTAATGCTTGTAGATCTCTTGGAAAAACTTTAACCGATAAGGAAATCAATATGACTTTCCTATCTGCTTTAGGTTCTAAATGGGTAAATAAGGCTACCTCTTTAGAAGACTCCAAAGTTTTGGGTACTTGGTCGTTAAGTAACTTGTACGCCAATCTTAGAGTCTATGAATTAAAATTAAATCGTATTGAAGAGATTGAAGGAAAAACCAAATCGCTTTCCATGTCCATAGTGGAACAAGAGGAGAAACCATCTACATCCAACCAAACCGCTGATCCTTCCATATCATCCTCATCACTCATCGAGATGGATGATGATGATTTTGCCATGTTTGTGAAAAGATTTCAAAAATTTAGAAAATCCTCAAAACCTTTCACAAAATCATTTTCAAAAGGCAAACCTCCTGCAACGTTTTCTAAGGCTGGAGATACAAAGAAAAAGAGTGATCTAGTCTGCTACAATTGTAGAAAACCTGGTCACTTTGCATCCGAAAGTGTCCACAAACCCTAAATATGAATACATGAAAAGAAAACCTCTCCCCGCGAAATTTTCTCATCGCAAGGGAATGGTCAGCGAGGAGGAAGAAAATTCCAAGGAATTAGCAACTTGGATTGAAACAGATTCGATGATGGAAGTGATGATGAAACCGAAGAGGTTAATCTACTCGCTTAGTTGCAGATGCTTCCGATGAATCGATTCGAGTCATCGAGTTGCAAGATATGGAAGAAAAGGAGGTTTCTACAAAACTTCCAAATTTTAAATTGGATGAGGATATCAAACTTACTCCTAGCATTAAGATAGGAAATTGCTCGTATTCACGTCCCATTTTTCTCATATCTAAAAATGCTCCACCTTCAAAAACAATTCCAAAGAAGAAAATTTTGAAAAAGGTGGTGGAAGAGGTTTCTCCCATGGAACATGAAAGGATGTTCAAGGAAGCTGAAATGGTGATCCATCAATTCTCTAATCTTAAGAAAGCCTTAAGCTTAGCTCATGATGAACTTAATCTGTACAAGACGGAGAAAACTGTGATGAGGTCTGAAATTTCAAATCTTAAGGACCAAATCAGAAGTATGTCTCCTCTTGCTGATCAGAACCGCATCCTTGAAACTAAGGTTGCTGCACTTCAACTCAGGAATGATGACTTGGTAACCCAAATCAACGATCGCCAAAAGATTATTGATTCGTGGCTCAAGTCTCAATCCACCAAGGATAAAATCATGGACTTTCAAGTTCCTCCTGGAACTAAGGATGGCCTAGGTTTTGGATCTGAGGAAGAAGAGAAGTGTGCATCCTCGAGTGAAAAGGATGAGGAAATTTTGGAACTAACTAAAGAAATTCCTAAGGGGAAGCATGCTAAAGGAAAGGGTAAAGGACGACAAATAAATTATGTCTACCCTAAAGGGAAGCAATATGGGAAGAACTCGTGCATGAAGCCAAAGGATTCTCGAGAGCGTAGCTTGAAGAGGAAATGGCTTATGGAATTGGTCGAATCCCCGCTCCAACCGCTCTGGTGGAAAAGGTGGTGTTTCCAACTCCAGGTCTAACCGCGCATCTTCTTCGACCGCTCCTCCCGCCTTCAAAAGCGTGAATAGCGTTCCTAGAAAATACGTGATCAAACCAAAGCATGTTCCCTTTATTTCGCCGGACTCTTACTGGGCTGCTCCTCCAAAACCGCTTCCTTGTCCCAAACCACATGCAACTCCTAAGAAGAGTAAGGAGTTAGTAAAACCTCATGAAGCTTGTAGCTATTATAAATGTTCCGTGTGTGATGGTTTAGGTCACAAGGCCGCGAGAATGCCTTTTGTGGTTCACATCCAATGCCAGGAAGAGTAAACCTCCTTCGTCAAGCAGGTGTGGGTCGTAAAGGGTTGCTAACTTCAGGACCCAAGGAATAAAGGGGGACCTCGTTCTTAATGTTTACATTTCAGTCCTCTCGCTTCAATGGCTGGTCACTCCAAGGATAATGAATGGTATCTTGACAGTGGCTGCTCAAGACATATGACTGGAGATAGATCATTACTTGAAGATGTCATTGAAGCAAGTGGTCCATCTGTAACCTTTGGTGACAACAACAAAGGCAAGACCATTGGATATGGTATTATTAGGAGAGGAAACCTAACCATTGAGAAGGTTTCTCTTGTTGAAGGACTCAAGCACAACCTCCTTTCAATTTCTCAATTTTGCGACAAAGGAATGCTTTGCAACTTCACGTCATCAAATTGCTTCATCAAAGATAGCATTTTCGGCGTCACCCTACTCACAGGGATTCGTAAGAGTAATATTTACATTATTGATCTAAATTCTGCATGTAGTATTACTAATCTCTGTTTTGTAGCTAAGAATGTGAGCGAAAATAGTTGGCTATGGCACAAGAGGTTGAGTCACTTGAACTTCAAGTATCTTGGAAAGATTGGTAGGGAAAACTCGTTCCTGGTTTACCTAAAGTGGTTGACCATCATCCAGAGAAATGCAATGCATGCCAGCTTGGTAAGCAGTCCGCGTCGTCTTTCACCAGCAAGACCGCTCCATCAACTTCAAGATGCTTACAACTGCTTCACATTGATTTGTTTGGACCCGTAACCACTGCCAGCATTGGAGGAAATAGATATACCTTAGTGGTGGTGGATGATTATTCAAGATATACGTGGGTTGAGATGATGATTTCCAAGGATGATTGTTATGAGATTCTCACCGCACTCTTTAGACGGCTCCAAACTCAAAAAGAAGACGACATCTTTAGTGTTCGATCAGATAATGGAACATAATTTAAGAACAACGGTGTTGGTCAATATTGTGATGACCATGGGATTGATCACAATTTTTCAACCGCTGGTGTTCCACAACAAAATGGGGTTGTGGAAAGGAAGAATAGGACGTTGATTGAGGCTGGAAAGACAATGATATCTGAAGCGAAGCTACCTCGCATTTTTGGGTCGAAGCAATCAATACAACATGCTTCACTCGTAACCGCTCCCTCATCAACAAAACCTATAACAAGACTCCCTATGAAGCTTTGGCGAGGAAGAACCCCCAACATTGCATTCTTCAAGATCTTTGGCTGCAAATGTTTTGTCCTCTACAACGGAAGAGAAAATAGAGGTAAATTCGGAGCCAAGGCCGACGAAGGTATTTTTGTTGGGTATGCTAAACATTCAAAAGCTTTTCGTATTTTCAATAAAACTAGTTTAAAAATAGTTGAGTCTCGTCCATGTTACTTTTGATGAGCATTCTCTCCTTGAGCCACATTTGGCTCCAAATGTTGCCGATGATTTTGTTGAGCATAATGAAACAGTGAACCATCTCAAACCGCACACGAACCTCAACCGCAAAATCCAAAGCACCCTCAATCGAAATTCCCTCAAACCGCACTTCTGAAATCGCACCCTGAAGTTCCCACTCCGCATGCAACTCCAAGGGAAGAAGAAGTTGAGAATTCCCCTATCCAGCTTATAGAACCTCTTCGTCAACTTACCTTCCATGACTTATTTGGAAGGATCTAACGACGTTCCAATTGAAGATCTTCAAAGAAACCTCGACCCAACCAGACTTACCCTCGGAGGTTCGTGAAGTCAGCAGTCACCCCCTCACAAATGTGATTGGTGATTTGTTTTCCGGTGTTCAAACAAGGAGATCGAATTATGATGAGCATACTTCTCTTTTATCTCAAGTTGAACCCAAGAAGATTGATGAAGCACTCCAAGATTCCAGTTGGGTCGTTGCTATGCAAGAAGAACTCAACCAGTTTGAGAGATGCAAGGTCTGGACTTTGGTGCCTAGACCTCAGGATCAAGGAGTGATAGGAACTAAGTGGGTATTTAGGAATAAGATGGATGAGAATGGAAGCATCACTAGGAATAAAGCAAGGTTGGTTGCACAAGGATATAGGCAAGAAGAAGGAATCGATTATGATGAAACCTTTGCTCCAGTTGCAAGATTGGAAGCTATCAGAATCTTCTTAGCCTACGCCTCTTTCAAGCGTTTCAAGTTATATCAAATGGATGTAAAGAGTGCATTCCTCAACGGCGAACTGCAAGAGACCGTGTATGTTGCCCAACCGCCTGGATTTGAAGACTCCAAATTTCCCAATCATGTCTACAAACTCCAGAAAGCTTTGTATGGACTTAAGCAAGCTCCAAGGGCATGGTATGAGAATCTTTCTAAATTTTTACTAGAAAAAGGATTCAAACATGGTAAAATCGATACAACTCTTTTTATTGCCAAATATAATGAGCATACTTTACTTGTTCAAATTTATGTCGATGATATTATTTTTGGTTCTACTAATGAGTTACTTTGTAAGCGTTTCGAGAAGCTAATGAAAAGCAAGTTTGAGATGAGCATGATGGGAGAATTAACATTCTTCCTCGGGCTTCAAATCAAGCAATGCGAAGAAGGTATTTTTCTCAGCCAAGCCAAATACACCAAGGAGTTGATAAAAAAGTTTGGATTAGAAAATGCTAAAGCATATGATACTCCAATGACCACCGGCAATAAGTTAGATAAAGATCTCAAAGGTAAGAAAGTTGATCAGACTTTATATCGAGGTATGATCGGCTCATTACTTTACTTAACTGCTAGTAGGCCCGATATTATGTTTAGTGTCTGTGTATGTGCACGCTATCAAGCAGATCCTAGAGAAGCACATCTTATTGCCAAGCGTATAATCCGCTATTTATCTGGAACCACTACCCTTGGACTTTGGTATTCCAAAGATTCGAACTTCGATCTTGTAGGTTATTCAGATGCAGATTATGCAGCTTGTACTATTGACAGGAAAAGCACTAGTGGTACTTGTCATTTCCTTGGGAATAGACTAGTTGCTTGGGCCAGCAAGAAGCAAGCATCAGTTTTAGTGTCAACCACAGAGGCCGAGTACATTGTCGCCGGTAGTTGTTGCCAAATCCTTTGGATGAAGCAGCAGTTGGTGGACTATGGAATCCATGAAGGGAATTGCCCCATCATGTGTGACAACACTTCAACTATTTCAGTCTCCAACAACCCTGTCATGCATTCCAAGACCAAGCATATTGATATCAAGTATCATTTCCTCAAAGACCATATGGAGAAGAGGAATATCCATTTAGAGTACATGGGGACAGACAACCAGATTGCTAATATCCTCACTAAAGCTCTTGACTCCAAGTGGTTTTCATTCCTTAGAGGAGAAATGGGTATGCTTGAACTTAAATAAATTCCATACTTTTTATTGGCTAACTTGTTTGTTGAGTTTAGGATTGAAACTCTTAAGGATTGAGATCGCTTGTGTTGAAACCGCCTGTACCAAAACCTCAAGAGGTCCAACCGCCTGCATCCAACCGCCAGTTACAAACCGCTTGATGCAGACAAACATCTTGGATCAAAACCGCGTTTCAAAAAAGAGTAAATTATATCCATTTATGTCTCATCCTTATTTTCTAAAAAAAAAAAAAAACTGTTCAAATTCTTTTATTTATTTTTTAGTCCTTATTTTTGACATAAGGGTATTTTTGCATATGTTTTCCCTCGTTTATTTCAAAATTAAGAGCATTTAATGCTAAGGGGACATGAGCATTAAAAACCCTCATGTCAGCCGTTATTGAGAGAGGTGCAGGAGGTGAAAGGGTGTAACAGTTGGTTTAATTCAATCATTCATTCTGACCAACTGCCTCCACCCCTTCACCCTATATATACCCTGTTTGGTGAAACCTAAAAACTTTTCACTGCCATCTCTGTCATTCGTACTCTCTTCTTCACAAACTCTCTCTCTCTCTCTCTCTAAAACTTTTTACAAAACCTCCATTTTCAAACATTTTCTGAAATGGCAACAACTTCTAAAAGATAAAGGGCCTCAACTGTTGCTAGGACAAAGAAACCTATTCTGGAAATGGTAACATCTCTAACCCTAATTATTTCTTTTCAGAATCTGCCATGGATAAACTTGCTTAGACTGTTCGTATGCCATGATTCATTTTTGTTGATTCTGATCTTATTTCTTGATCATTTTAGTTGTTGTTTGTTGGGTTTTGATCGGTTTTGCACATGGATTCTATATATGTATCTTATTTCATGATCCATCCATGTTATGTACACTGATTTTGTGATTTTCAGAATATGAACTTCGAAAACCCATTTCTGATTTTTGATGATTATGAATGATTCTGGGAAAAAGATGAAATTTTAATGATATATTATTATTCCCCTTCTCAATGTGATCATTTTGATATGCTATTTGCTTATTTTAGTTAAGTTTCATGAATCTCTGTTCTTGGTGTTCATGAACTGTTCTTCGTGTTCTTCATAAAACCCATGAGTTTTTCTTGAATATTCATATGTTTTGGATGCCCTGATTTTGAAAAATGTTTTCCAACACTTAGAAAATTTTTCAACATTTTCAACCTTTTTGGATTTCCTCGGTTTGAAACCGCTTGTATGCAACCGCTTAAGGTTTTTAGTTTCAAACCGCTCCTCCCTTTTCTAGCTAAAACCGCATGTTCTAAACCGCATTTTCAAATCTTTTGAAACCGCATGCTGGTTAAATTCCTTCCTTCATTGCTTTTGAGATTTTACTGAGTATATAGGCTGGAAACCAAGAAATTCCTCTCTAATCACCGCTTGCAATGTGGGATAAGTTTGGATTACAATGCCACGTACTTAAGTAATTTTATTCTCAAGTCCTCATTATTTGTTTAAGTATTCATGGTTTCACTTGGGGTTTGAAATTTTCAAACCGCACCATTGCTCAACCGCTTGGTGCTCAAACCGCATGTGAACTATGAATACACAAATGGATCTAACACTTGAAATTTTATTTTGTAGGATCCAACTACCTTCCTACCAGGTTGGGAAGTAAATGAGGAAGAGCTCAAAACTGATGCTCTTGGAAGGGAGTTACTGAGGAAGCTGAGAGTTTCTGGCATCCTACCGCTTTTCACCAAAAAGCAGAATTTCATAGTGCCTTCTTTTGTGGACCAGTTCTTTGCAACCGCAAAGAAAAGATCAAGAGTTTTGGATCAAGGTCAAAGAGTTGCCTGCCTGACTGCAGTTGTTGAAGGCATGAAGCTATCAATTGATTACATTGATATCAGAAGACTTTTCAGATTTATTGTTGGTGGTGCTCCCTTAGAGGTTGATAAAGTTATTCAGGACAATGCTGCCTTCCAAACTGCCAAAGTAGACACATTGGCTAAGACGTACAAGAAGATCCCCAGAAAGAATTTTGGTGAGCTGATGAGCCACATTGGTCATCTGGTTGGGAGAACTATTTGTGGAAAGACAGGAAACCACAACAACTTTACATCCCAACAATGGATGTATTGTTCTGCTATCTTTATGGAGATCCAACTGCATTGGCCTAAAATCCTCTACATGGAAATAAAGGATAGCATTGAGACCTATCAGTCCAAGGTCAAAGGTGAAGATCAGAGGTGGAGACCATTCTGCAGGATCATAACCACTCTATTGATGGACTATGAGCATCTAGATGATATGGTCACCAAGAATCCAGATTTGATGGTGGATCGCCGATGATTCTCTTGGATTGCTTGCATGCCACTCCTTCAGGTATGCTAATGGAGATGCATTATACAAATCCTTGTATGATGCAGATACATATCCCTTGAAGGAGCCCTACGAACTAAGAGATCCCACAACCGCTCCTCAAGCTAAAGGAGCCAAGCGGTCCAGGAAGCCCCAAGCCAGAGCAGAACCGCCACCAAAGAAGACCAAGACTGCTCCAGCAACCAAACCGCCTACAGCTGATGATGGAGCTGGTACCAGTAAGAAGAAGCAGAAGAAGCCATCTGAAACCATGAACTTGGTGGATGAAGAGGATGAAGAAGAGGAAGACCCAAGTATTCCCAACTTGGTGGCTAGGGCCAAGAAGGCTAGGGATGAGATGGATGGATTGACTGTGGAAGAACAGATGAAGGTTCTTCAAGATAGAATTGATAGATTGGCTAAGGAACAAGCTGAGAAGTATCAAGCCAAAGGCAAGACTGTTGACCCAACCGCTTCTCAACAAGAACCGCTTCAAGAAGAGAGACCGCCTCCAACCCATCAAACCTCTCCTGTCCAATCACCTACCCAATCCCCAGCCAGATCCCCTTCAAAATCCAAATTCATAACTCCCTCCCCTATCAAAACCGCTCCAATTCAGGGGGAGAAACCTAAGAGAAGGAAGATGGTAGCCAAAAAGAAAACCTCTAAAAATACCAAGCCTGTCCAACCCTCACCCTCTCCTTTACCTCCCAGAAATTCCCCTCCTCAATCACCTCAAAATTCCCCTTCACCTTCCCCCAGAAAATCACTATCACCCCTATCTTCTCAATCCCAATATAACTCACCCCAACATTCCCATTCCATAAACTCACAACATTCCAACCAAACCCCTACTCAATCTGCCTATCAACAATGGCAGTCCAAGCCCTCTGCTGGACATGCCACCTCCAAATCTGTTAGAGATGATCCAACCCCAACCAATTCCCCTAACAAAAACCGCTCCCATTCCCCTAACCGCTCTAAATCTAACACCCCTTCAAAATCCCCAACTCCTCACAACTCACCCATTAGACAGAACTCACCTCCTCCAAATATACCTCCCCAAACCCAAACCACGCCTGAAACCAACCAAACCCAACCGCCTCCCATATTTCCAACCGCCTCACCTTCAACCGCCCCTCCTTCTGAGTACTCTCAAATTCTCCAAACCCTCAATCTGATTCAAGGCCAACAGGTCATAAACCAAGGCCATGTCATCTCTTTAACCGCCTCAAATGAATCCCTCCTTGCATCCAACCGCGCTTTACAAGCCAAGGTGGATTCTCACTCCCTTGAGTTGGCAACTCTTAAAGCTTCTTTGCTTGATGCCATTAAGGGGGAGAGATCTATAGCAATTCCATCCTCCTCCTCAACCGCTCCTCCTGATCAAACCGCTTCCATGATCAAAACTGCTTCTGAAGCCTTTCAGAAATCCCTTGAAGCTGGTTTGGTCAAAGCCTTAGAAGACAAGGCATCTATTGAGGAAATGAAGAAATCTTTGGATGTTCTTGGAGAGAAACTTTGTGCCTCCCTTGATAAAGATTTAGGTAATCTGAGCACCAAATTCCTTGACTTTCTTCAATCCAGACCGCAATTATCTCAGGTTGTCTGCACCAGCTACGGATTCTCTGCGTGAAGAAGTCTTGGAACAAATTGATCTATTCAAGGTGGATTCCAAGGTGAATCTGGATACTGTGTCAGATACAGTGAAGGCCAAGCTGAACGAGATCCAAGATGAGTTCAATGACCGCTTGGACAATCTCAGGGAAGGATTCAACTCCAGACTAGGCTCAATAGTTAATGAACTCAAAACCTCCCTGAAGGTATCTGTGGATCTTGAGCCTATGGAACAAGCAATTCAAGCCCAAACCGCTTTAGTTCAAGAGGAACTCCACACCACTTTTAACTCTATCTATTCCTCTGTCAATGTGAAGCTTGACATTATCAAGGAAAATCTTGTGGAAAATACCAAAGCGGTTGGTGCCACCAATTCTACCTCTGCTCATTCTGTCAATGTCATAAAGAAGCTTGAAGCTACTCTCACCAGAACCGCAGAAGAAGTGAGAAGATTGAGGAAAGCGTTTGCCCCTGACCAATCAAGAGCTGGGCCAAGTGGAGCTGATCATGAAGTTAACAAGCCGCCCCAGCAGTAAACCGCTTTTCCTTTTTGAACCGCTTGTGTAAGTTGGACCGCACTCTCCTTGTATTCTCTTTGTCCAACTTACTTTGTTTTGTTTTTTTTGTAACCTTGTAATTTTCCTTCATTCCTGTACTTGTAATCATCTTAGGAATTAATGGAAATTGCATCATGGTTCCAAAACCTTGTTCATATAAAACTGCTTGTTTGTAGAACAATGAAACCACTTAAGGTCTTAAACCTCATTCAAAAATTTTTCAACTTAAAAATCACTCTTTTGAATTGATGTTTAAACATTCAGTTTAAACTGCACTTGAACTTAAACTCACATTTTTTAAGTGCACTGAATGCATTTCTATACTCTTCAAATTGTAAGTTTTTCAATCTTTCAAAAGTATAGAAATCTATAGCTTAAGCTAGTGTGTGCATTGACTTGGGACATGACTTACCATGTTAATTCTTATGGACATGTTTTTACTAAGTACAATGTTTGCTTTTGCTGTAGTAGGTAATGGCATCAATCAAATAGGGGGAGATTGTTGGGTATGCATATTTTAACCCTCCTATTTTGTATTAGATTTGATTGATACCATAACCTCCTGTCTATTTTAAGGACTTTAGGACCCTATGTAATGAAGCTTAGACTTCATTTTTTTAGCTAAGTCCATTTTATAGTATAGGTTAATTTTAGGCTTGAAGACTGGCACAAGAATCATTGGACCCAAGGATTGCAGTTCAGAGGTTTCAAAACTGCTTCCCAAAGAACCGCTTGGCAGAACCGCTTATAGCTTAACTGCCTTGTGATCCCTTCTTTTGGAACCGCTTGAAAACCTATGTGCAAACCGCACCTATGGAAATCCTTCTTCTGGTGGAACCGCTTTCACATCAAACCGCTTGACCCCAGAACCGCCCCAATGATTGGCTACTTGAAGTGAACTCCTTTGACCGTTGGAATCCACGTCAGCAATATCAAAAGTCAACTACCATATCTTGTCACGTGACTACTTTTCAGACAAGATCTGCAAGGATCTTAAAAAGGTGACATATGTCCTAACCACCTTGATTGCAGCTAAGGTCTGATCAGCTTTACCTGCATCAACAGTTCCAAAGGACAAAAGTGGTTGCTGTGGACCAATGGGATTGCATCAAGGACTGTCCTTACAACAGCTGTGTCTAACGGCTATATTCCTGATGCTTGGGTATAAATACCCCCAACCTTCATCATTTGAAGATTGCTTGAAACTTGAGAAATTGCTGTGTTCATAAGAAGTTGAAGCTCTGCCCAGAAATTCTAAGTCCTTTGAATCTTCATCTTCAACCTTCAAGAAATATTCCCCAGCCCAGAAATCAAGCCTTAACACATTCAACAATCATTGAGCTCTACATCTCTCAGATTTAAAGAGCCTTGATCTTGAACACACACACACCTCACTTGTTTAAACACATAGTTTATTCATTTGAGATACACTGGTTATAGTCTAGGATTTGTTCTTCATAGAAAAGATTTTATTGTACTTTGTAATCTCTCAATACTCAATATAAAATCTCTCTTAGAAAACCAAGACTAACCATCTTGGTAGTGGACGTAGATCGTTTATCGATTGAACCACTCCAAATAGCTTGTTCGTACTTTACTGCATTTATATTTTCTGTGCTTGCTAATTATTTATCTCTGTCTCTGTTTGATCTTTATATAGTTATCCTTTATTGTGAAATAGTGTTTGGAGTTAACTGTGTCAAAGCCTCACTTTTTGCAAACTGCACCTTCTGTATACCGCACTATCAAACCGCTTTGCAAAACCGCCTCTCCCCAAACCGCTTTATAACTTATATATTCTGCTGTGCATTTTACAACTCTACTTGCAGTTTCTTACACACTGCAAGAGGTTTTGTAAGCTTAGAGGTTTAGTTTTTATAGAGGGCGAAAAATTTGTAACAGCTATTCACCCCCCCTCTAGCTGTATTTTCACCCTTGTTGCCACCTTTGGGACCAACAACCTGCTTGACATCAAGCCCACAGATCTGAAGCCTTCAGTCCACACTGTCAAGGCCTATGACTCTACTTCCCGTACTGTTCTCGGGGTTGCTACTCTTAATATTTGGTTCGGCAAGCGGATGATTCCCACCGAATTCCAAGTGTTGGACATTCCAATCACTTTCACAGCCATCCTGGGGCATCCCTGGCTGCATCAAATCAATGGCGTGGCATCCACCCTTCATCAGTGCCTCAAGTTCATGCAAGGCAACGAGCTCACCACAGTCTACGGCGACAGCGTCACCACCGAGGGGACCAGCACCAACGACATTCCGGTGTTAGAAATCAAGCATAATGACGACATGGCATTAACTGGATTCACTCTGGAGACCTCCAAGATCCAAATATGCAACGTGGACCTTCCACTGTCTCACGACAAGATTCCTCCTGCCATGAAGATGATGAAACTCATGAACTTCATCCCAGGACTGGGGCTCAGCAAAAGGTTACAAGGCCAACACCAAGTCATTGAAGTCAAGGACCACACCACGGTCTAGGAGCTTGGCTACGTGCCAACACCGGCTGACATCAGAGAGAACAAAAGGCTCTCCCGCACCAAGGCAGCAGCCCGCAAAAGGGGAACCTCCGACGGCACACCCAACCTCCGACCTTACAGTTTCGACCTTGCTCATTACTTCACCAAGGGAACCGACAGCAGAACTGGGGGGACCAACAAGGGACCCGACAGCAGAACTGAGGGGACTAACAAGGGAACCGATAGCAAAACTGAGGGGACCGACAGCAGAACTGAGGGGACCGACAGTGGAACTGATAAAGATGAGAAAGAAGCAGGGATAGTCAACACCGAGACTACAGAAAGGATGGAACAGCTAGCACGGGACCTCAAGCGTTTCAGAGGACTTAAAGCTAATCCGATAAGGGGAGCGTTCCTCGACATCACAGCTCTACCTGGACCAACTGCCACCACAGTCCAGCACGAGTACACATTCAAGGGAATCCCAGATACGGAAGAGCAACTCAAAGTACTCTCCATGGGAAACAGACTGTTTGGATCAACCTCCGAGGCCACATTCGAGACAGTAACTCTAAAGCAGAAGGAACCAGAATTCATAGAAGATGCTCTCAGTGGACCAGCTCTACAGAGTCTTTTTGAAGAAGTCATGGAGGTGCCGAACCTGATTGACCTGGGCTCCGAAAACAACATGATTGCCATGGTTGGGACAACAAAAGCCAAGCCTCTCGATCCCCGCACCCTCATCAAGCATCCAGCAATGCCACTGAAGAATTAGGTAACCTTCACCGAACCAAGGGCAAGCCAGGCGGGCGGAAGACAAGCCGGGCTGCACCCACATCTCCCTAAACCCGGTCTCAAACCCTGCGAGTCGAGTCCTTGTCGAGTCCGGTCTTGAGTCATCCAATGGCCTTACGCCGGAGGACCATGATAATGTAGCCAACCATGTATTTCCGTTCTTGCTTAATGAAAAGTCTGACCTTTCGGAGTATCCCCTCATTGCCACTTTAACAATTGATAAGTTAACAAACAACTTAAAAGACGTTAATAATTCAATTGATAAAGAAGCAGACACATTAAATGAACAATACATTAGAGAAGTTCTCGAGCGTGTAGTTGACCAAGAGGACAACCGGGCCCAAGCTGCCGAAGAGGTTATGACCAAAGTGAACCTGGGGTCAGTGCAAGAGCCTAAAGAGACACAAGTGGGCAGTTTCTTCGCCGATGTAGAAAAAGAAGCCCTGATAAGCCTCCTCCAGGAGTATGTTGACGTATTTGCCTGGTCATACCAGGACATGCCTGGACTCGATCCCTCGATCGTAGAGCACAGAATTCCCCTGGATCCCGAATCCAAGCCTGTCAAACAAAAGCTGCGCAAGATCAAGCCAGAGTGGTCCTTGCAAGTTAAAGAAGAAATTGAGAAAATGCTCCGAGTCGGTTTCATCAGAGTGATTGAGTACCCGACTTGGCTCTCCAACATCGTGACGGTCACCAAGGCCAATGGAAAGGTCAGATGCTGTGTGGATTTCCGGGATCTCAACAAGGCCAGCCCTAAAGATGATTTCCCACTACCTAACATCGACATGCTGGTCGACACCACGGCAAATTTCGAAGTAAACTCCTTCGGGGACGGGTTCACTGGATACAACCAGATCAAGATGTCCGAGGAGGATCAACCCAAGACTGCCTTCACCACTCCGTGGGGGACATACTGTTACACGGTCATGCCGTTCGGTCTGAAGAACGCTGGGGCTACTTACCAGCGGGCTGCAACAGCCCTCTTCCATGACATGATTCACAAAGAAATCGAAGTATATGTCGATGACATGATCATCCACTCAAGAGGATCAAACATGCAGCATTTGACAGATCTGAGAAAGTTCTTCAACGAGACTCGAGAAAACACTCCATGAGGTTGAACCTGCGAAGTGCACCTTCGGCGTCAAACGCGGCAAGGTACTTGGGGTACATGGTTACGAGAAAGGGGTATCGAAGCCGATCCCAAGAAAATCAAGGCCATCATCGACATGAAGCCGCCTCAGACTCGACGAAGTGAAGAGTTTCATGGGAAGACTTGATACATCGGTCGCTTCATCAACCGGTTGACATCTCTCTGCGAGCCAATGTTCAGCGATGAAGAAGAATGCCGACATCAGCTGGGACTCCGAGTGCCCGGCTTTCGAGAATATCAAGACCTACTTGGTGAATCCCCCAGTGCATTGCCCGCCACATAAAGACAAGCCACTACTCTGTATCGTTAACGAGACACGTCAATCGGAGCAATCTGGCGCAAGAACAGAAAGATTCCAAGGTTGAGCATGCAATCTACTTTGTAAGCCGGAAGCTTCAAGGAAGTGAACTCGGCTACTCGGCATCGGAAAACTTGTACCTCCTTGGTATGGGTAGTCGGGAAGCGAAACACTACATGCGGTCACATTCGGTGCTCCTGGTCTCCAAAATGGACCCCGTCCGATATCTCTTTGACAAGCCATCCTGTCAATGCGACTAGCCAAGTGGTCATTCTTCTGGGTGAGTTCGACATCAAGTTCATGGTCGAGAAAATCAACAAAGGGCGAGTCATGGCGAGATCAACTGGCAGACTTCCCGAGCGGTGAACCTAAGGGTCACGATCCGCAATTTCCGGACGACGGAATCTTCTCACTTGACAACGTAAACCGCTGGCAACTCTTCTTCGATGGGGCAGCCAACAAGAAGGGGAATGCTCCTTGTCGATCCCAAGGACGAGCACACTCCCATAGCCATCAAGCTGAATTTTGAAACAACCAACAATGCGGCGAATACGAAGCTGTGCGGCCGGTTTGGAAGCCGCCCTCGAGCGCAACATCTCGAAGCTGGATGTATATGGAGACTCGGCATTGATCATCAATCAAGTGTCCAACAAGTGGAAGACGGTAGATTCGGCCTTCGAAGTACCACGCGTACATGGAGGAGCTCATTGCTCGGTTCAAGGACATCTCTTTCCATTATTTGCCAAGAGACGGGAACCGCTTCGCGAGATGCCACAGCAACCCTCGCCTCGCTTGTCGAAATTCCCGATGGAAAAGTAGTAAAACCCCTCGAGAATAGGCGGACGGAAACACCCATCTATTCTTTGTGAGATCAAAATAAAAAAGGAAACGATCGACGAACCCTGGTACAATCAAATTTACCAGTACCTCCAAAACGGAGAAGCTTCCTTCACAAATGAAGATGGAAAATACAAAGAAGGGATCAAAGCCAAAAACATGATGGCATTAGAACGCTTGGCATCCCGTTTCGTCATTACAGGGGTATGTTGTACAAGAAGCGCCACCAAGGGCCACTCCTTCGGTGTGTAAACAAAGAAAAAGCCGGCGAGCTAATGAACGAAGTTCACAACGGAACTGCGGTCCGCACATGAACGCCCGAGCATTGACACGAGATCATTCTCCGTATGGGATACTATTGGATATCGATGGAAACGAGGCGCATCCGGTTCGTCCGAAGGCTGCAACAAATGTCAACGGTTCTCCAACCTCAATCACATCCCTCCACATGAACTCTATTGCATGACTACGCCATGGCCTTTCGCCACATGGGGAATTGACGTCATCGGCAAGATCACTCCTCCTGGGAGCAATGGTCACGAGTTCATTTTAGTCGCAGTCGACTACTTCACCAAATAGGTAGAAGCCAGATCGTACAAGGTACTGAATTCTAAGAAGGTGGCCGAGTTCATCCGAGAGAACATTATGTGCCGATACGGAGTGCCCAACGAGATCATATCCGACAATGGGACCCACTTCGAAGGAGATTGTGACCAACTGCGGCCGAATTCAGAGTCACACGTCACAAATCTTCTCCTTACAGACCACAAACCAATGGTGCAGTAGAGGCAGCCAACAAGACTCTCGCCATGATAATAAGAAAGATGACCACCAGAGGTCGGGACTGGCCCGAAAAGCTACATCTAGCCCTCTGGGGATACCGAACATCAGTCAAAACCGCCACAGGGGAGACTCCGTTCGCGCTTACCTACGGAATGGAACCAATGTTGCCCGTGGAATTGGAAATTCCATCCCTCCGAGTCCTCTTGGAAAACGGGATCAATGAAGTTGAATGGCTACAGAGCCATCACAACGAACTTGCTCTACTCGACGAGCGCAGATTGAAAGCCATGGAACACACTTGAGCCTACCAAAGCAGAATGGCACGAGCATTCGACAAGAAAGTCAAGATCCGAGACATCAGAGAAGGCGACTTGGTGCTAAAGGAAAAGCCTCCTACGCAGACCAATCCCCTCGAAAAGTGGGAGCCTACCTGGATAGGACCGTTCGTGGTACAAAGAATCTTCTCAGGAGGAGCCATGAAGTTAGCCAGACTTGGACGGAAACCCTTTCGTTAACCCCGTGAATGGAAGCAAGCTCATGAGATACTTCGTTTGAGGAAGAGCACGAGTCAACTCTCCTTCCCCATACACCGTCCCTTCGGTAAAATTAAAAGTGCTAAAAGAGTAATACCCATTTGGATACATTCCCGCTAATGATCCAGGTAAAAAGCAGTCGCACTTCTTTTGTCTTTGATTTTCTCAAATTCACCTAAAGTGTCGAACTACGGTGACCTGAGCCCCTTAGTCCAATTGTAAAAGGGGAACGTAGGCAGCCATCATTGGTTCGGTCTAAAAAACAAAAAAAATACAATAAGCATCAATTGCTTGTGTTTCGAAAAACTCTTTTCATTTAACCTACAAATTCATTACGGTTAAAACAATCTTTGATGAGTTCAAGCACGGTCAACTCTTGACTCGCTACGCGCTAGCAAAACTACAATAAAACTTTAATCAATTAATGTTTCTGCAAATGACAATGGGTGGATACTATGGACAGCAAGGTCAACCTAGTTTCCCGTACTTGGTCCTTCATCCTTCTTCCCCTTCCCCTTCCTCGACGAGTGTTCTTCACCTTCACGGGAAATATTCCGGTAGTCCTTCTACTGGCTCGGGGACCCTTCCCGATGCCTCCGTCAAGCTTGTAGGCATCAGCAGCCCTTTCTCTGGCTCTATCTCGAGCTGCCTCGCTTCGAGCCATCATAACAGTGCTTTGATTGGCCTCCCGATCAGCATTGGCCTCATAGTCAGCCATGGCATTCCGAGTACGATCCCTAGGATTAGCTCTCGCTTTGGTCCTCCTCAAAGTCGAGCATCAAGTTGGCCACACCAGCTGACTCTTCCCGTCTCCACAAGATAGCCATCTGTGTCTCCCTATACACTCTTCGTACCGGTTCGGATCTTTGCGTCGACGAGCAGTGCCCCCTCTTCGGTGAAGGAGAACCCTGGCGGAAAGGACGTGTATTGCCACCACCGCGTGAGCGGCAATAGCGTCGAAGGATCTTCCATCGGCGAGAGATCCCACCTCAAAGGTAGCGGCATAACTCAAACCCGTCAATGGCACTGCTCCGGCCCGTCTTGTCGCAGAACCAACGATGGAATATAGAAAGACGTGCGAGACGGCCCCGGCACTCGACAACCAAGTGACCTTCTGAGTGGTCCGACAAGTCTGTAACTTCCGGTGGGGAACCCACCATCGCAAGTGATGCGTGCGGAGTACGGCCATCCGAGCTCCGGCTCGGCTGATCGCCCCATCACCGAGAGGACGTCGAGAGAAGGACCAAGCGTCGCGGGACATTGGCACCTCGGGCATCATCTGCGGTCTCTCCCTCAACCACATGGTAAGCATAGCGGAACTCCCTCCCCACATGTATCGGCTTCCGGTCGCCATCCGACCTATGCCCAGGAACGTCTCGCCTAAGACCAACGGCACGATGTCTCCCCGCTCCGGCCTTTGCCTCACCAAGTCCGATCTGCTGTGATGGCACACACCCAGAGACGTGAACGTGAACAGAGTAGAGATCGCACACAGAGCAAACGCGTCCCACAAAAGACGCTCCCCTCAGCTCCGGCAAACCTTTCAGGCAGTCCCGAAATGTCAACATAATCAGTATCCAATATCAGCATCCCGTATGCTTCTCCAGCCGAGATACCAAGCAAAGACACTAGCTTCTCAACAGTGGCCATGCCACCAGCATACGGAAGAACTAGTTGTTCCGTCTCAGGTCCTCCCAGAATGGCCCGGAAATCTTCGAACGTAGGAGTGACTTCGTTGTACGAAAAGTTGTACACATTCCTCCTTATGTCCCAGAAGCGAGACGCGACTCTCAAAAGATCCCAATCTGGCATGAGCTCCTTCAAAGCCGAAACAGATTTAATCCTGTAACAGCCTTCGAAAAACCCCTTGTTCTGCCTCGTGTGGTTCCGCACCCACGACTGAAAATTGTCCAAATATCGCTCTTGCATCCGAGACGATAGCTTGGGAAAGGGAGCCATGACAGAAAGTGAAGGAAGCCTAAGAAATTTGAGAGAATTCAGCTAAACTGATCAAAAGAAATGCGCAGTTTCTTACAAATTGCAAAGCTGAAACTGCAATTTAAAGAATCTGGAAATTCACTCCTAGTCCGGCCGGACTCCCTCTGCAGTTGACTTGGTCAACTCTGCAGCCAGCTGCTCCTGAATTGGAAACAATTCCAAATAACTCCCTGTTCATCCTTTATGAAACCTGCGTGCTGCCCCTAGTTTCATTCAACCAATGTCAATATCCCTTCCGCCCCGGGCTCGTGCAACAGTGCAAATAATTAATAATCAGTGCATGTAGGCTTAACTTTTAACCTGTTCAATTTTTAATACATGTCTCATTTTATTTATTTTTGATTAACCTACTTCCTTATTTGTCAAAAATAACAAAAGGTGATCACAGAATAAATGTGCGAAGTACAGGTTCCGCCCCACGGGCGCCTTTTTCGAATACAGTTCAAATCAAATCGTTCCAGACGATACATAAAAAAAAAGAGAAAGAAAGCAGTAAAAAAGGACTACTCCGAGTCCTGCTCGTCATCCGAGCACTCGACGCACTGCTCCGCCGCTGCCGGATCCGTCGCAAACAGGAATTCGCCAAATTCCTCCAGGCGGGAATATGCAAAAGGCCTCCTCGGCGTATGCGAACTCGAGGACTCTCCCCTCTCGCGCCCCGGGTGCGAAGAAGAATGAGCTCCAAATCCAGCCGTTCCACCCGCGAACTGGCCAAATCCCTGTGCAAAGTCCTCCCCACCAGCCGTGGGAGCAGGCGAACCTCTCGGCCTAGACGGCCTCGGCTCACGGACATCCACGCTCCTCCGGGAACTGCATCGCATGAACGCCACGAGCCTCCTAGCATAGGCAGACCACCCGTCCACCAGCCTCATAGCGTCGTTGTTTGTACGGCCAGACACCTGCGAACCAGGAAGGTCATCAGAAGACGAACAGAAAGTACAGATGCAACATTTGCAGAATACTACTATCAAATGCAGAAAATCAAAAAGTGCTCACCGAAGCATTGGGGTCAGCCCTGTATCGTGGTCTCGGCTCATCCGGGAGTGGGATCACAAGTCGCCTGCGCGAACCGTCCAGCCCCTCGTACGCCAGCCTAGCGCGTGGGAGCGGGAGATCTCGGGGATATCCAGGGCCATCGCCCTCCCTATGCTGCACCTGTGGGCTCCTCAGCCTCATCCTCAAGAAAGTATCATAGGCAGCCCCCGCTATGATATACTCGGTATAGAATGCGCCCTGTCTATACCTCTCCAACTCCTCCATCGGCATCTCCCGAGGATGCTGCATGTGCATAGGAGGATCCACCGGCACCAACGGAATGGACCCCGGGCCGTGCTGACGGGTCACCCGCTCCCCCAGATACATAGAGTCGCAATGAAGTCCCACCAGGAGCTTCCTCCGCCGCGTCACCTCGCTAGCAACCTGAACCACGCCATAGTGGAACCGACTCCACCAGGTCAGCTGGATCCTCTCGGAGAACTCCCGGTTCAGTGCCAGAGATACCTCCTCGTATGACACTCGAGTGCCGACTCTCGACGAGACCGCCCTCTTCGCTTTCTTCTGCCAAATCAGCATGACAGGGAACAGGGGTCGATACGCCTCCTTGATGTCCCAATCCTGCGGACTGAACACCTCATAGCACCAGACCTGTCAAGCAAATGGAAAGTTATGTCAGCTACAGAGCAGATACATACGAGTACATAAAAGAGACAAGGAAGAGAAAAAGGACGTGAACTTACATCCAAGACGGGTGTGAAGCAGCTCAAGGAGTTCTCCTCTCCTCGCGAGAATCTGTCCAGGGAATGATAGAGCTCGGCCAGTCCAGCCTCCCCCCAGGCGTACCCCCTCACGGCATCCAGATCTGTCAGCGACCCGAGCAGAGGGAAGTGACAGGATGTGTTAGAAGTCGGGAACAAAGTCGCTGACAACGTGAACCAAATGAACCCTCGAGCCAGGCGCTCCGCAGTCATCCTCAAAGACCCATCCAAATAATCGGAAATACCCGCCTCCAGATTCCTCTCCATCGGCCTGTACCGAATGCCTAAGCCCCTGGCATCGGTAATGTCAAAACCCAGCAGCTCAGACAACTGCTCCGGGGTGTAACCGTCAACCCACACCAGCGTGTTGCCATAGGTCGGCAACCCAGTGATAGCAGCAAAATCCGTGGGAGTCACCGTCGCCTCCCCCACCTGAAATGGAAAGTATCGGTCGTATCCCACCAATACTCGCTCAGAGCTACATAGATGGACCTGGCCCTCGGCGTCGCAGCTATCGCAGCTACCGCACTGATAAACCCAGCCAACTCGTATTCAAGCACCAGCTGCCACGGACTCCTCTCTCCCTCTCGAGCCACGTCCGGGAAGGCCTCCCACAACGCTCGCACTGCCTCAAAGGCACCCCGACTCTTCTGGATGTGGGTATCAACCGTCCCTCGCCCCTGCGGGTGAACAAGACAATAGCAACATCAACAGAATGCACGACGCATGTCAGAATGATGCAATGCAATGGCAGTTCTTATTCCTTTCCTAAAATACTTCCATCCCGGTTGGAGTATTGACGGTCCAAGATTTCAAAACATTCCGAAAACTCCGTCGAATCCGGAACTTTCAAAATCATTTCGAAAACTCCGTCGCATCCGGAACTTTCAAAATCATTTCGAAAACTCCGTTGAATCCGGAACTTTCAAAATCTTTCAAAAACTCCGTCGAATCCGGAACTTTCGAAATATTCCGAAAACTCCGTCGAATCCGGAACTTTCAAAATTATTTCGAAAACTCCGTCGAATCCGGAACTTTCAAAATCTTTCGAAAACTCCGTCGACTCCGGAACTTTCAAAATCATTCCGAAAACTCCGTCGAATCCGGAACTTTCAAAATCATTTTGAAAACTCCGTCGAAACCGGAACTTTCAAATCTTTTCGAACATTTCGAAAATTTACTCCGTCCCGAATTAAAGCTACTTTAATTTTGGAAAATGCATCTAGACATGGAATTTTGCAACCAAAATTTTTATGTCATCTACCCACAGTGTCAATTGAACTACAGCCTAGTCAATTTCGACAAAAATTCATAGCAAAGTCAAAAGCCCAAATTCGGGCACCAAAATCCCTAACTCATTCCTAATCAAATTTCTAACATTTAAAGAATGCACATTCTTAAAATTAATGGAATTTGAAGGAAGCTTACTTGTCTTTCGATCCCTCCCTTGGAGTTGTGTCTATCCCTAGCCGGGTAAAACTCCGCCGGATTCAATGGATGAATGATGGTTCGAATGGTCCGAACCAACCGCGTTCTTTCGTCATCGGTCCTTCCATGACGAGCCATTGGTTCCCAATCACCTTCCATAGCAATTTTCCTTCACAAATTTGAGCAAATCTTGCAATTTGGGGTGGAAATTTTTCTCTCCTCTCTCTCTCTCTCGTCGGAAATAATGGGGGAAAAGGGATGGTTTGCGTCGGACTTGGAGCTGATTTGAACCTGGTCAAATTCAGTCCAAGTCCGGCCGGACTCCTGCTGCAATTTAAAAAGATTCCTTCCATTTCAGTCCCTCAATTTTTGGCAGTTCCAATTTTACTCCTTTTGGCCCCCAAAAGTGTAAAATTTCCCTCCAGTTAGACATTTCTAACACCCTATCCCCCGAGGATAAATTCCCAGTTAGTTTTCACTAACGCTTGTCTTCAGACGTTAAATTCCCAGTTAGTTTTCACTAACGCTCGTCTCCAGACGTTAAATTCCCAGTTAGTTTTCACTAACTCTTGTCTCCAGACGTTAAATTCCCAGTTAGTTTTCACTAACGCTCGTCTCCAGACGTTAAATTCCCCATTAGTTTTCACTAACGCTCGTCTCCAGACGTTAAATTCCCCGTTAGTTTTCACTAACGCTCGTCTCCAGACGTTAAATTCCCAGTTAGTTTTCACTAACGCTCGTCTCCAGACGTTAAATTCCCAGTTAGTTTTCACTAACGCTCGTCTCCAGACGTTAAATTCCCAGTTAGTTTTCACTAACGCTCGTCTCCAGACATTAAATTCCCAGTTAGTTTTCACTAACGCTCGTCTCCAGACGTTAAATTCTCAGTTAGTTTTCACTAACGTTAGTCTCCAGACGTTAAATTCCCAGTTAGTTTTCACTAACGCTCGTCTTCAGACGTTAAATTTTATCCCCAGTTGACGTTTGACATTCAAACGCTCAATCATGTCTCCGGACATTCCAGTTACAATTCCGTCTCCCGACGTTAAATTCAATCCCAAGTTGACGTTTGACATTCAAATGATCAATCATGTCTCCGGACATTCCAGTTACAATTCCGTTTCCAGACGTTAAATTCAATCCCTGGTGACGTTTGACATTCAAACGCTCAATCATGTCTCCGGACATTCCAGTTACAATTCCGTCTCCAGACGTTAAATTCCCAGTTAGTTTTCACTAACGCTCGTCTCCAGACGTTAAATTCAATCCCCAGTTGACGTTTGACATTCAAACGCTCAATCATGTCTCCGGACATTCCAGTTACAATTCCGTCTCCAGACGTTAAATTCAATCCCCAGTTGACGTTTGACGTTCAAACGCTCAATCATGTCTCCGGACATTCCAATTGCATTTCCGTCTCCCGACGTTAAAATTTCTAGTGGTTTTCACCATCGTTCACTTCCCCGGCCGCCAGTCGTAAGCCCGATCGTCCCACTGCAGCGGCCATCAAAGTAAGCCCGCACAACAATCCTTCTTCGGCCATCAAGGTAAGCCCGAATGCTCATCCCCAGCAGGATTCTAAAGAAGAAACGTTGATCCTTCCGAGTTGTTAATAACGCCAGTTTAACACAACCGTTCCCATTATTGTTACCGTATCCCCGGAAGGATAAACCTGGCAGTCATCGTAAGCCCAGCACCTAAGGCACGAACGCCTTCGTCCCAGGATAAGCGTACCCTCGTTCACTCCGGTTTGAGGCGCCACACGCTCTCGTCAGTATCAGCAACTCCGGTCTGAGGCGCCACACGCCCTCAAAGGTTTCAGGGATCCCAGGTCCAGACGCCTCACAATAGTCTCCATTCAGGTTCCGGTACCTCGCAATGGTCTCATTCAGGTTCAGACGCCTCCAAACAGTCTCGCTCAGGTCAAGGTCCCCACGCGCGGCCCTTGCACCTACGAACTACGATCGGCTTGATTCCCGCTCGGGATACGTAGGAATCCTTTCGCTAAGGGTCCAGCCAGCTGACCGCCCAAGTCTTTCAAAGTAAGGCATCCCGATTTGGATCCTTATCTTTTTCAACGACCCCACCTCCTTCGGAGGAGACGTCGCTGAGGGGCTAACTGTAAGTACCCAAATCCGGATCGTCAAAATCCGTCAGAAAGTTAACCGAAATCCGTTAACTGGCCCGCTCCAGGTTAACCGGAACTCGTTAAACTCCCCGTTGCCATGCCAACGAGACGTCCCGGGACTGCCCCGTGCATCCCGACGTCGAAGCGTACTTAACACGTGTCATCGCACGTAAAAGTACGGCTTTCCCTGAAAAACGCACTTTCCGGCACTTTTCGGGGGCGTTTCGGACATTTTTCGGACTGTTATTTTAAAAAACGGACAAAATCGGGACCGGGGAACGAACTCCCACACCTTTGGTGACTCACAGGGCACGTGGCAGCCATGCCACCTCCCTCTAGTCACCTTTCAATCACAAATCAAGGCCAAAAGACCAAAATACCCCTGGATTTCAGTCAAAGTCCGTGGGACTCCTGTGCAAATTTTCTGAAATTGCCAGCAAGCCCCTCAAAATTCCAAAATACCAAAAAACCCTGGAAAACAGTCTAAGTCCGTCCGGACTCTTACTGCATTTTTCACCTATAAATAGAAGTTGCTGTCAAAGCCAAAAGAGGAAGATTTTTACTCCCAAAATCACTCTACCCCACGGCCCTAAGCAGTTTCACCCCTCCCGAGCTCCCATTTTGTCTCGATTCGCGTGAAACTTCCGTATTTCAATCAAATATGCCCCTCACCACTCTGAAACACCGTTTCAAACTACTTTCCGTGTCCCGTACACACCCCCCGAGCCAAAGGAGTCGACCCTAGCCATAGGTATAACTCCCTCTCTCTAAACCTCTCGTTTCGTCTCGGTTTACGCGCCAGTCGCTATAACCGTTTCGAACAACGTTATTGAAATGTAGACGCCTCCGTCTAACGGGGTCCGTTACGTTTTAGCCCCTCGATCCTCTTCTCTTCCCGTAAGAGAAGTAATCACGGGTTAAAACGGCGTTCCGACCCCGTTCTGTTTACTTTTTATGTCATTTACCATTCCGGATCAATCGATCCGTCGATCGTCACTTACTTTCCGTCATTTACAATTCCGAGCCGTTTTGGCTCGTTGATCGTCATTTACAATTCCGAGCCGTTTTGGCTCGTCGATCGTCATTTACAATTTCGAGCCGTTTTGGCTCGTTGATCGTCATTTACAATTCCGGATCGTTTGATTCCGTTGATACTGCTTTAAATACTGTCATTTACAAAGTCCGACCCGTTTGGATCGTGATAGTATTTACTTTTCAAAGTCCGAGTCGCAACCCGATTCGTTGATTGCATGTCATTTAATACGCGTTTTTCCCGTAAAAATTGTTAACAATGTAATGCCCGGTTCAAAACCGGAGTTCGTCCTTCGAACTCTCTTTCAAAACGCGCGAAATGACGTTTGGCCTCCAAATGCTCATCTTCAAACTAAAAGCCGCCATTTGACACATAAAATCATTTAATACGTTTTTCCCGTAAAAATCGTTAACAATGACTCGCCCGGTTCAAAACCGGAGTTCGTCCTTCGAACACTCTTTCAAAAGCTCAAAATCGACGTTTGCCACGCAAACGCTCATTTCAAACTCAAAACCGATGTTTGTCATTCAAACGCTCGTATTTTCAAATAAAGTCACCCAATCAACGTTTGACATTCAAACCAAAATTAAGCTTGTCATTCAAGCCCCCATTTCAAAACACACACACACACGTTTTCGAGAAAGGTAGAAAGACTCGTCATGCGAGGCGTTTCGGGTGATCTCATAATACTCTTCCCGAAACGTAACGTGACCTCCGAACCTAACAATCTCTGGTACTCAAAGCTTTTTACTCGTTTTTGCTACCAATAAAAATGATCCCCTGTTTTCAAAGCCTTTTCCTAAGTTTTTGCTACCAATAAAAACGACACCATTTTCACAATAGCCGTTTCTCAACGTTTGGGCTCAAAATACAAAAAACCGCATGGCGACTCCTCATTTTCCTTCCCATGAAGCATGGTCTCAGACACTAACCCCCCGCGAAAGACAACCGCGTTTCGCGTCCGCGCGAAATCCCGGGTAATTTCACAAGGGCTACATGGTCCCAGATCAGTGATGCCTTTTTGGACAAATACAAGGGAAGTGTCGAGTGGTACTCCACTCGTAGTGATTTGATCGGCACCATCTAGGGGCACGATGAGTCCGTAACAGACTTCTATAAGAGGTGGAACATGAAGCTTAATGAGTTGGTTCATCCAATTCCCCTATCTGACGAGAAGTCCATTTTTCTTTCATGTGTCAAGCCAACTGTTAGGGAAGCCATTGGGCGTGGGTATTACCCGAATCTATGAGAAATGGTGAGTGCAGGGGCCGAAAGCGAGAATGCCACCTATTCCATCATTCCAAGCTCTACCCCCGTCGCTTCGATGGGTAAGGAAACTGCTGTCTCTAACACCGTCAACTACATTCAAGGGGAGAAGGGTCAGTTATCAGGCCGTGGTGGAGGAAAGCCTCAGCGACAGAAATATGATGATTTGGGGATGCCAATTGAGGAGGCATTTAATGGTTTGGTAAAGACTGGGCTGATCAAGCCTCTAGATAATTACAACCCGGTTAAGGCAAATCCCAATCTGGACACTAGCAAGTTTTGCCTCTACCATCAGTACCCTGGACATGTTACCAATGACTGCGTCCCTTTGAAGCTGCTCATCCAAAGGCTTATTAATGAGGGGAAGATCGAAAAGGCTCCTCGCCCCGATGTGATCACTAATCTTCTTTCGTGATCTTCACCAGAACCCAGGGCCCTCCCATCCAATATTAATACAGTCAATCAGTCTGTGTAGGTTCTAGATTATCCGTCTGTTTCTTGAATGAATGTCCTTTATTGGACAAGAGTCCGTTAAGTCCACGTTGGACTAGTCTTTTCTTCCAATGATAAAAATTTTTTGTTTCTCTTCTTGCTAGACTCGAGACATAACTTGCATACCCACATTACACCTGATTGAAATGGTTTTATTCCACATGATCACTTGTGCTGCTCAATCACTAATTCTTTGAAATGATTAATATTTAAATTGATCCGATTAAGAAAATCAACTGATATCTTTCTCAATTTGGGGCTTACCAAGTCCCCATCTTGCATCTCATATGCTCACATTTCTTTCATCGTCTTAATCATTTCGTTGCTCGATGAATTTGCATAAATCTTTTCTCATTTAAAGTTTAAGCAAGCAATGAAGACTCAATTTCGTTTAGGTCATCCGGTAGGGGTTGCGGTTGAAGCCTTTCACCCTAGGGAAGCCATTACCTCACCCTCACAAAATAATATCCTTTCATTTCAAGATCGGCATGTTTCGAAACCCGTTTAGCCATCACCTTTGCTCCATGAAGTCCAAGCAAGCCTAAGAAGTTAGCTTCGAGAGTCGGCGATGCGCAAAATATCTCAAGCCATGAAGGAAGGACGGATATAATCCTCGGCTCCTCGGGAAGCCTTCCAATTTCTCAAAAGAAGGATTTTAAATCCTCACAATCTCAGATATAATCCTCAACTCCTCAAAGAGGCCTTCCAAATTCTAAAAAGAAGGGTTTTAAATCCTCACAATTCAGCAAAAATCCCCGACTTCTCAGAAAGCTCTCCAATGATCAAAAAGGAGCCCGAATTCTCGCAAGTTCACAAAAGTTCTCGATAGCTTGGACTTCCTCTCACCATTACCTTAATCAATCCCAAGTCATCCTCTCGATTTTAGAGGATATTCCCATTTCCTTAACCAATCCCAAGCCATCCTCTCTATTTTAGAGGATATTCCTATTTCCTTAACCAATCCCAAGCCATCCTCTCAATTTTAGAGGATATTTCCATTTCCTTAACCAATCCCAAGCCATCCTCTCGATTTTAGAGGATATTCCCAACACCATTACCATTACCCTTGCCCTTGGCAAATCCAATTTGCACCTCTCATTCTTAGAGGTAAATCAATTCCCTTACCTTAGAAATTCCAAACACATCCCTGCAAGCCAACCTCTCATCTTTAGAGGTATAGTCAGTAAAAGGCCCAGCCGAGCTCTCATCTTAAGAGGTCATCCACTTCCAAAATTACCCGATGGCGGATCGAAGCCCGAAAACCCAGCTACAGTCCCTACCGGATAGTAATTTCATTCTAATATCTTCGAGATTTAAATTAGATTAATGCTTCATTGCTCGCTTAAATCGGAGCCAAATCCATCTTGGCTCAAATGATCCTCAATCAAAGATTGTGCAAATTCAACCCTTCTCTTCGACACTTCATGTGAGCATATTTCATTTCTCCTCCGCAAACACTTGCCGTGGATGTCCACTGGGGCTTCGCATCCGTGTCTTTCATCGACACTCCAGGAGGACATGCTTTCCAATCCTCCAATCCTCGAAAAAATCCTCAAAGGTCCTCAAAATCTTGAAGTTTCATTCTCTTTTCAATCGGGACTTGCCCAAACTACGGCGACCTGAGCTCTTCATAATGGAGGGAATGTAGGCAACCATAATTGGTCCGGTCGAAATCACAAACAAATCTCAAAAAATTCGGTCTCATCAAGAACCGTTCCTATACACTTTCCATCCTTCCGAGCTTGATCTCGATATCAGTTGGTTTTCTCCTTGTGATTAATCAAAATATTTGTTCATATCAGACTTAGTGTTTGAATAACCCGAACATTAATAAAGGGTTTTAAGCAGCCTTGTGATCATCACGAATAAGACATATTTTTCAAGTGTCTCGACAAGTCTTCTCTTTCTACATCTTAGGAAGATAGAGCCAAACACTATCTTTCTGTCAGCAGGGACTTCCATACACTTTTCAACACCTTGCGATGCTTATACTCTCTCAAAAGAGTCAAACCCAAAGCGAGTGTGTCATACACAAATTCGGGATTCATTCCATCTTTTCAAAAGATATCCCCCTGCGCGTATATATTTCCGAGTCTAGGACTGATTGACTGAGATCTGAAAAGATGGGTGCCTCCTTGACCACATGATGATTCTGCCAGTAACGGGACTGCATTGGATCTCTCATCATAACGTTCCATTTTGGGCCAAATGTTGGATCTCGGGGCTAATTTTGGTGTTGAAGGTCAATTTTTGGGCTGCTGTGACTGCTGGAAGTTGCCTTTTTGCGAATCTGTCCTTTTATAAATGCTGGGGATGGTTTCCCAAGAATGTTTGTTAATGTGACCATCCATCAGACATCAGCGCTGGTTGCATCTGCAGCATTCCATCGACAATCCGATACTTGCTCAAACCTGTCCAAAACAGCCCAAAACTGTATATATCCATTCCCCTTACTCACCAAATGCATGGGAGAGGATTTGGCACAACAAATAACACCCAATAAATACCAAACCATAAAAACACCCAACCCCCAACAAATGCCATTCTTTTTTGCCATTCCTTGGGACAGACTAATACATATAAACAAATATGTTTAGATGCTATCAAGAGAGTGCATTAGTTGCAAAATAAAAAAATATTGTTTTACAAAGTGAGAAATAATAGAATAGTGCATGCATTGTTTCTTCTCTCTCTCTCTCTCTCTCTCTAAGAGTCCTAAAAGCATGGCAAAAGGGGGCCACCGCAATCAATCCGGCTCTGAGTCATCGCCATGGTGCTCACCACCCTCCTCGGAGTCGCGGTCACCGCTCTCCCCTGAATCACTCTCTTTCTGGCCATCGCCGTCGCCCTCCTGCTCCTCATGGATCTCGCCATCAGAGTCATCATCCTCCTCATCTAGGGCCCAAGGCTGGGGCTCGCCGTAATATCCGTGCCACTGGAGCACTGCGGCAAGCGGGGGGCTGGAGAGGATCATCCTCACCATCATCGTCAAAGGCCCATCTTGCAATGGCAAATCATCAGCAATACACGTCTCGCAATGGCAAATTAACAGCAGAGTCCATCTTGCAACGGTAATATCAACAGCAAAGTTCGTGTTCTACCCGAAAAATATTTCCAAAGTCAGCCCATCACTTCAAGTGATCGTCATGTGCACGACCCTTGCAGGTAAGCACATCACAGGTATGAAAGTATATCTCATTTCAACTGCAAATCATCTTGTCTTATGTTTACTTTCTCGAAAAAGTCATTTCCTTTTCTTGGAGTTCATCCCGCGATACTTTTAAATTAATCTCTACCCCCTTTTAGGCTTGTTCCTATGCGTAGGCTTATTCCTATATCTCGCTAGGCTTGTTCCTATGCGTAGGCTTGTTCCTACACTTTCGTAGGCTTGTTCCTACACTTCTTTAGGCTTGTTCTTATATCTCGCTAGGCTTGTTCCTATGCGTAGGCTTGTTCCTACACTTTCGTAGGCTTGTTCCTACACTTCTTTAGGCTTGTTCCTATATCTCGCTAGGCTTGTTCATATGCGTAGGCTTGTTCCTACACTATTCGTAGGCTTGTTCCTACACTTCCTTAGGCTTGTTTCTATATCTCGCTAGGCTTGTTCCTATACGTAGGCTTGTTCCTACACTATCCGTAGGCTTGTTCCTACACTTCCCTAGGCTTGTTCCTATATCTCGCTAGGCTTGTTTCTATGCGTAGGCTTGTTCCTACACTATCCGTAGGCTTGTTCCTACACTTCCTTAGGCTTGTTCCTATATCTCGCTAGGCTTGTTCCTATGCATAGGCTTGTTCCTATGCATAGGCTTGTTCCTACACTTCCGTAGGCTTGTTCCTACACTTCCTTAGGCTTGTTCCTATATCTAGCTAGGCTTGTTCCTATATCTTTTCAGGCTTGTTCCTATATCTTTTTAGGCTTGTTCCTATATCTATTTAGGCTTGTTCCTATATCTTTTTTGGCTTGTTCCTATATCACGCTAGGCTTGTTCCTATGCATAGGCTTGTTCCTACACCTCTTTAGGCTTGTTCCTATACCCCTTCAGGCTTATTCCTATATTTCTTTAGGCTTGTTCCTATACCCTTTAGGCTTGTTCCTATACCCTTTTAGGCTTGTTCCTACACCCCTTTAGGCTCGTTCCTATCTCTCTGAACCATCTTGTGATTATCTTTCATGTTATGCTTTTAGGATTATTCTTCTTTCGGGTACAAAGAAATAGTCAAATTCTCGGGTGACTCCCCAAAGAAACAGTCAAATCCTCGGGTGACTCCCTAAAGAAATAGTCAACTCCTCGGGTGACTCCCCAAAGAAACAGTCAACTCCTCGGGTGACTCCCCAAAGAAACAGTCAACTCCTCGGGGTAACTCCCCAATGAAACAGTCAACTCCTCAGGTGACTCCCTAAAGAAACAGTCAAACCTTTGGTACAAAGCTCGTGGCCTTTCATTAGTGCCACCTCTTTGTTGAACTACGATTCGGCTTGATTCCCTCACGGGATACATAGAAATCCTTTTCGTAAAAGGTCCAGCCACTCGACCATCTTGGTCATCTCTTTCCCCGCCGTTCGTTGTCCGGCTCGAGATTCTCATTTTATCGACGACCCCACTTCTCGCAGAAGTGACGTCACCGAGGGGCTCTGTGAGTACCCCGACCCGAACTCGTGTTTTTGGGTCCACTTTCCATGGTTGGCATTAATTTTGGGCTCATTTATTTTCTAAAGTGCATTTTGAGCCTAAATTACCTAAAGCCATGCTTGATCCATTGGGCCTGCCTTCCTGCGGCCCAACTGGTCATAAAGTTGACCGGTGTCGTCCGACACAGGACACTCCCAAGGCGGTGGAAGCTCCATATCGGACGACAAAGGACCTCCCATCAGCATGCCAATAAATAAAGGGCATGGCTGATCATTTTAAGGAGGACTTTGGCAAGTAAAGAAACTCTATCAAAATAGAGGTCACCCTCTCTCTCTCACACACACTCACCTCCCTCCTCATACATACACACATCCAAGCCAAGATCCAAAGAAAGACTTCCTTTGTTTGTGTTTTGAAGGGGTAAACACCATACTACTGGTGCTTTTACCTTGTGGACTACAATAGGTAGTCCCTAAACTCCCTCTCACTCTGATTACATCTTGCATCTTCATTTATTTAAATTGCATGCTTATATTGCTCAATAGTATGTGAATATTTGGGATTTTTGCATGACAAAGGTGGTGGAGATGTGAATCTTCCATATTCACATCTCCTCACCTCAGATCTGGAAATTTAGTAGCATTAGTTGCATTAAAGTTTGCATCTTGTTTACTTGTGTTTGAGTTAGGAGGTGATGGCTACATGATAATGGCCATAAATATGTGATTCATCACATTTGGCCATTAAAGCCATGTGATCCTCCCATAATACTCACGTAGTGTTACTATTCTACTGCTTTTAGTCAATATTGTAGCTTAGTTGTGCATTGAGAGCAAGGAGGGATCAGTCTGCTGAAGGGCACTGAAACAGGTCGCCTATGTCGGACGACACAGGACACCTCAAGAGGTCCTGTGTCATACGACATAGAGTTCCCGGAAAGCCATTTGGCTTTCAGCGACTTCAGATCTACCCAGATTTGATCCCCTTTTGTGACTCAAAGCTGTGTTTTAATAGTGTTCAGTTCATTTATCACTATTTGGGAGACCTAAGATCTGTTTGGGTGCAATTTATTGATGGAGACGGTTTGTCGTGTGACATGGACAGCCTTGGATGTCCTATGTCATACGACATCCGTATCATTAAAAGTCAATCTTGACTTTGCTCACTCCAGTCAACTCCAAACTGGTCTTAGACCCTGAATAGTGTCTCTTCTTAGTTAAAATAGCATTGTTTAAATTCTAGAATAGCCTTGGTGTTGTAAGAGGCAACCTAATCAGGAGGACTTATGTCGTCCGACATCCCTCTCTGAGGAAGTCCTGTGTCGGATGACATCCGAGCTCCCTGGACAGATTGTCTCATCTTCTGTTTTGTAATCGTTTGTAAGGGTGTGGCCCCCTGTCATGGCTCACAAGTTGTATCCAATTTCAATGCCATCAATAAAATCCAAATTTGCATGCCTTGTTTGATTGACACAAATTGCACACACTTTGAATGATTATAATTGTCCAATGTTTGATTGAAAGTCTCGAAAGAGGCGATGTGGGTGAGTTCATTATTCTCTTCCCACATCGTAACTTGACCCCCGAACCCATTTCTCATTTCCGAAGGTTTTTTAATGTTTTCCTTTAAAAACGGCGTGGCTACTCCCAAAATTAAAAGATAAAAACAACAAGTTGTATTTTCAAAAAAAAAAAGGAAGATTTTTGTTTTGATTTTTTCGGAGGGCGTTCATTCAGGTATATCCTACTGCGATGATTAGAGGTATTGTCCCTGTCTCAGGGGTCAGGGCTCGTATTCTTATCGACCCTGGATTGTCTCATTCATATGTGGCATCTCATTTTGCATTTACATTGCATAAGTTGCCTATGTTGTTACCTTATGTGTTAGAGGTTTCTACTCCTGTGGGAGAACACCTCGAATCCTCTTTGATCTATCATGGCTGTGAGGTGATTATTTGTGGGCATGTATTGCCAGTGGATTTGGTAGAGTTGCCAATCCATGATTTTGATGTTATTTTAGGCATGGACTGTTGAGTTCTTGTCATGCCTTGGTGGACTGTCGTAGAAAGCGAGTCACCTTTTCTATGCCTGATGTGCCTATATTTGTCTTTGATGCTGATAAATCTGTATTTGGCATTCATGTTATTTCTGCTATAAAGGCTAGAAAGTTGTTGTCTAAGGGGTGTGAGGGTTACTTGGCATATGTGGTAGACTCTGGTAAGAAGTCTCCTGATTTATCTTGTGTTCCAGTTGTGAATGAGTTCAGTGATGTGTTCTCAACTGAGTATAGTATGCCTCCTGATAGAGAGGTGGAAATTTTGCATTGATTTATTGTCGGGTACTTCACCAATTTCTAAAGCACCTTACAGAATGGCTCCAGCTGAGTTGAAAGAGTTGAAATTCAGTTGCAGGAGTTGTTAGATAGAGGTTTTATTTGTCCCAGTGTGTCGCCCTGGGGAGCACCAGTGTTGTTTGTTAGGAAGAAGGATGGTACTTTGCGGTTATGTATTGATTACAGATTGTTGAATCAAGCTACTATTAAGAACAAATATCCTCTTCCTCACATTGATGATTTGTTTGATCAACTCCAAGGTTCCGAGTTGGATTTACGTAGCGGATACCATCAGTTGAAAATCAAGCCAGATGATGTTTCTAAAACAACTTTCAGAACAAGGTACGGGCATTATGAATTTCTTGTTATGCCATTTGGGTTGACTAATGCACCAGCAGTCTTTATGGATATGATGAACAGGATCTTCAAGCCGTATCTTGACAGTTTTGTGGTTGTTTTTATTGATGATATCCTGGTATACTCAAAATCCAGGGAAGATCACGAGAGGCATTTGAGAATTGTGTTATCCGTGCTTCGTGAGAAACAGTTGTTTGTAAAGTTCAGCAAATGTGAGTTTTGGCTGGAACAGATTTCTTTCTTAGGTCACGTGGTATCCAGTACTAGTATTGCAGTGGATCCTTCAAAGATTGAGGTTGTAGTCAGCTGGAAACAGCCTTCTACTGTGACAGAGGTTCGTAGTTTCCTTGGTTTAGCGAGGTATTATCGAAGATTTATTGAGGGATTTTTGAGGATTGCAACTCCATTGACCAGATTGATTCGGAAGGATGTACCATTTATTTGGGATTCTAAGTGTGAAGCTGGCTTTACTGAACTGAAGAAGAGATTGACTTCAGCTCTTATTCTTACACTTCCAGAGGGTTGTGAGAATTTCGTTATCTTCAGTGATGCTTCTAAAGAGGGATTGGGTTGTGTACTTATGCAAAATGGGAAGGTAATTGCGTATGCTTTGAGGAAGTTATCACCAGCTGAGTAGAATTTTCCTACCCACGATATGGAGTTAGCAGCTATTGTGTTTGCATTGCATAAGTGGAAGCACTACTTGTATGGGGCCAAGTTTGAGATATTTACAGATCACAAGAGCCTGAAGTACTTGTTTACTCAGAAGGAACTGAACAACAGACAGAGGCGATGGTTGGAGCTCCTGAAAGACTATGATTGTGTTATTTCTTATCATTCCGGGAAGGCCAATGTGGTAGCTGATGCTATTAGCCGTAAGGCTCATCTATCATCCTTGGTATCTTGGGAGGTGAGAGTTGATATGTTGTTTGCCAATGTTAGAGCTGTTCCTACTCTTTATGGGGATCTTAGGGAAGCTCAGTTGAATGATGATGAGTTGAAGAAAATCAGGGAGAAATTGCAAGATGGCAAGTCTGGGGAGTTTTCATTGAACAAGGATGGAATCACCTTCAAAGGCAGGATTTGCGTACCTTCTTCCCCATAAATCAAGAAGCAGGTATTAGAGGATGGCCATAAGTCCCGATTTGATGTTCATCCAGGAAGCACCAAAATGTATCAGGATTTGAAAAGGGGTTACTGGTGGAATGGCATGAAAAAGGAAATTGCAGAATTCATGTCAAAGTGTCTAACTTGCCAACAGATCAAAGCGGAACATCAGAGGCCTACAGGATTGCTTCAACATTTGGATATTCCAGAATGGAAGTGGGAGGGAATTTCTATGGATTTCGTGACTGGATTGCCTCCTACTCTGAGGAAGATGGATGCTATATGGGTGATTGTGGATAGGTTGACCAAATCAGCTCATTTTCTTCCAGTTTCAACCAAGTATTCATTGGAGAAATTGGCTCAGTTGTACATACGTGAGATTGTGAGATTGCATGGAGTACATGTCAACATTGTATCTGATAGGGATCCAAGGTTCACCTCACGGTTTTGGAGGGATTTACATGAAGCCTTAGGGTCTAAGTTGAGTTTCAGTATAGCTTTTCATCCTCAGACTGATGGGCAGACAGAGAGGACCATTCAGATTCTAGAGGATATGCTACGGGCTTGTGTGATGGACTTCCAGTTATCTTGGAAATACCATTTGCCTTAGTGGAGTATGCCTATAACAATAGCTACCAATCCAGCATTGAGATGGCACCATATGAGGCACTGTATGGGAGGAAATATAGGTCCCCAATGTGTTGGGATGAATTTGGTGAGGCTAGACTTTGGGGTCCATATTTGGTTAGAGACTCAACTGAGAAGATCAAAGTGATCCGTGACAGATTGAGGACAGCTCAGAGTCGCCAGAAGAGCTATGCCGACACTAGAAGAAGGGAGTTATCCTTTCAGGTGGGTGATTTTGTGTTCTTGAAGATCTCACCAAGAACGGGGATCAAGAGGTTTGGCAACAAAGGGAAATTGGCTCCTAGATTTGTTGGTCCTTTTGATATTTTAGAGAAGGTAGGTGAGTTAGTCTATCATTTGGCTTTACCTCCCTCTCTTTCTTCTCTCCATGATGTATTCCATGTGTCCATGTTGAGGAAGTACTGTTATGATTCCTCTCATGTGTTGAGTTCTCCTCCTGAGGATGTTCAGGCAGACATGATTTATGTGGAGGTACCTTTGCAAATTCTGGAGAGGCAGGTCCAGGAATTGCGTACCAAGAGTATTCCTGTGGTGAAAGTTCTTTGGAAGAATCACACCATTGAGGAAGCTACTTGGGAATTGGAATTAGAGATGAGACAGAAATATTCGGATTTGTTTGAGCATTCAGGTAAGGGAAGTCCAAATTCGGGATGAATTTTATTTAAAGGGGAGTGAGTGTCACGACCCTCAACCTAGGCACATTTTGGTTACACATGAAGCATGTGGGGTTGGGTTGCATTGCATCTCATCCCTTATTTGTTGGCATTTGAAAAGATTACGTGTTCATTTTTGGCATTGTTGTGAGCTATGTGATGTTAGATGTTGTTAAAGTGATTTAGATGTTATAACTTGATTTAATCATATAATGTCTAAATAAAGGAAAGTTGTGTAGTTAATTGTTAGCACATGGAAATTTGAGTTGAAAGTGTTGTTAAAGTATCAAGGTGCTTAGGTGTAACTATAAGTTTAAGGTAGTTATTCGTTGCATTTCAATCTCGGAGGGGCTTAGTTGTAACTTGTTTTATATATATCTCATTTTAAGCTTCTTAAGGAAGCATTTGTCACCTCCTCAGTTCTTCCATGGATTTTACGTTCTTGAAGGTTCCTTAAACCCTATTTAGCTTCCAAAATTCCCAGAAATTCACCCCTTGATGTGTTGTTGATTCCAACCTCAAATTCTTGCTAAGGGAGTTGAGTAGAACAAGAGTATCCGAGTATCTTTGTCTTTTATTTTGGTAAATATTGGTAAGTTGTTATGGTTTCCTTCTATAACTGCTCATAATATGTTTAATGTTGTTATTATGCTGTTATGGATCAGTTTGGTAAAAGTTGGAGACTTGTTCTTGGTGTTTGAAGTAGAAAGTAAAGAGTTGGTTGAATACTTGGAGTTCTTGCCTTGGGGTTATGAATTAAAGGGGTTAAAGTTGTTATAGATGGGTTGTATGGCATGAAGAGTATGTATTTATGTGTTATAATACTGTTAGGGTAAAGTTAGAATCACTTTACCATAGCTGGACTGAGAAATAGTGTTGTTGTTGTTGTTTTTGATGTTGTTCAGCAGAGAATGATAGTTTCTGGGCAAGGGCACGAGTCGTGCCCAGAGGCATGAGTCGTGCCTTGAAGATACACTAAGTCGTGACACATCCGTGCACGACTACATCTGGTGGGGGTTTAAAGGGCACGAGTCGTGCCCTACCCTGCAGACCTTGAACATTGTTTGAAGCCTTGTGAACCTAGTTTAATGGCCATGTATTGGTACACACTTTAACTAGGATTCTAGTACCACTTTAGTACTACATTGTGGAACTTGAATTAGTCCAAATGGATAATGGGAAGTGCTTTAAATAATGTCTTGAAAATGCTTGAGAGGCTAGTGTGCAACTTGAACCAAAGTTTATAAAACTTGGTAAATGAACTTGGAACCTTAAGAGAAGGTGTTTAATATTGTATTGTGAACGCGTAGGGTTACTTATATGATATGGTAGCCTTATGTGATGACCTAGGTAGGGTTATTTGTTTTATAGTGCCTCAATTGTGTTGTGCACTATTTACTTGGTTGGGACAGGAGGGGTAGCATCCTGTTACTAGGTTACAGATTGTGTAATGAATGTGTAGGACTTACGTGATCTAATTTGTGTCATACGAGTTTACAAATTCATAGCTACTTGTGCACATAGTGTGAGATACGTGTTGCACTGTTTCAATGGTTTAACATGAATTGCAGTACCATGTTATATATATGTTGATGTCCCATTGGGTGGACTTATTTTCAAGTATCTGTAATGTGCTTGAATATGGTATACCAGTTGATCTTTGGGGGTATAGGGAATGCAACCACTTATGAGAAGATATTTCATAGAGTGATTGGATGTCCTTATACTTGAACCATTCACCCCCTTCTGTGGCCAAAGATTGAGGGGTTCAGCTTCTGTGGATATGTGTAGTCATGCCACATGATAGCGAGGCATCTTATATGGATCTCTATAAGGGATTGTATAAGAGGTGAAGGTGCACTAGCAGTTCACCAAATGAGTGGAGTATAAGTATAACTCCTACCGTAGTACTACATATGACCCAGATGGGGAAAAGGTAAAGGGAAAGGTAATGTAACGTGTTTACTTTTTTCCCAATGTGATTGAGCAACCTGTTTGGTGTTGCATATTTGTATTGAGCAACCTGTTTATGTGTTGCATCTTGTATGGCATATTGTTGCATACATAATGGCTTGCTGATATTTTATCTCACCCCTTCTCCCTTTATTGTTTTAGATCCCGCTGAGACAGGAAGACCGGACCAGTAAAGCCGTGGCAGGAGTTTGGACATCTTTTGGTTGTCGGGGTATGTGTTGTAATGGGGAGTTGGGATTGTTGGTTGTTATTCTTTTGGGGAAAGGTTTTGTAAATCAAACTTTCTTAAACATGTTTTCAGTTGGATTGTATTGTAATTCAACTTGAGTTGGTCTGTTGTATGGTTGGCTTGTGTAAGCCTTACCAGTTGTATATTTGTAAAAACAGGTTGTGTGTGGTGGCAAACAGGTTTATATATCGCCTCAGTGTAAAGAGATTATTTTGAAATTGTTTTGAAAACGAGTTGTATACTTTGCAAGTTAAAGTAAAGAAAACTTTTTTTTAGAAATGGTATTTTGGGACTCTCCATCCTGGGACACGAGTTTATAGGTCTCGGGAGTTGGGAGGAGCCCACAATAATTCTCCTAGGATTGATATCTTATTTCTTAGCAATCCAATTGAACGTGGATTATACATTGTTATGCTTATATATACAAGCCATAATTCACATATTTTGGTAGGTCATCTTTTAACTCTTTGAATACCCCGTCCCGATGCAACGCACATTCGGAGGTTTGAAATAAATAATTATATAATGTCGGACCGAAATGGGATATTCATTTAGTGACACTCGATTTAAACCATATTAAAATATTAGTTTAATTTTTGAGAGTCGCCACGCCACTTTGATATAGGCCAAAGCTTTCAAAAAAAGCTAAACAGTTAATTGGGTTCGGGGGTCAAGTTACAACAGAAGAAGAAACGCTATCACTCCTATTGCCCAACGGATCGGTCTTTCTAGCATGTGGGGTGTTGTTTGTGTGCGGTGTTTACAGGAATAGATAGAAGAAACGGGATCATGCATAAGGAGGAGGGGAGAGAAAGAATTAATTGATGATCACACCCTAGAACCTTTGAGTTAGGCCCTCGGAAGGTGCACTAATCAACGTTCATCCTTGGGGGATTGTTGATCATGGGACAATTATTACTAAGGTGGAAGGTAAGAAATAGTTCCTAGATCCATTGGGTTTTCTTGGGAGAAACCTTAGATCATCCTCGGCTATGCATATTTAAATATATTAAAATAGTCATAAATCTAGCATAAAGGTACAATTAAAACATATTAAGCATGCAAGTAAATTTATTCTAACATAACAATAATAATAATAGGGGATAAAATATTAATAAGAGCCTTACCAATTGTAGCAAGACTTTGGGATCGAATCTAGGGCGATTCGAAGAACGTGGGGAGAGATGCGGACAAAACAAGTTTAGTCTTGAGTTTTCCGGAGTAAAATAATGTGTGTGGAAGAAAACTGTATTGTGTGTGTGTACGTGTGTGTTGAGAATGGGGAACGAAACTGTGTTGAAAACTGATACCGAGGATGCCTATTTATAGTGCTTCGGTAATTGGGCTGGACCAGAGGAAGGGTCGATCGGCCTTAAATATAAGGTTCGATCGGCACAGAAACAAAGGGTCGATCGGCCCTAAAGCTAAGGTTCGATCGGCATAGAAAATAAGGGTCGATCGGCCATTTAAAGGATAAGGGCCGATCGACACTATCTCCTGGCGTACTTTCCACGCGTACGGCCGACGGCGGAGGGGACAGAATAATGAATAGATTTTTAGGGTTTTTAGGGTTTTGTTTTAATTAACCGGGCCAAGATATTTGAAATACCCTTTTTTAGGACCGGGTACTAACAGTAGCCCCTCGGCGACGCTTCTTGTAAGACAAGTGGGGTCGACGATAAAAAATAAGATCCGTCCTGAAAAAAGGGATTTCAGGAGGTGAAACGATGATCTTGCGGATGTGAGGTTTGGACTCGAGCTGAGTTGCAAATGGAAGATGACCAGGTAGGTCGAGCGGCTGGACCCACGTCGGGCTACCTACGTATCCCAAGAGGACTCAAGCCAAGTCGTAGTTCATAAAGATTGGGTGTTTAGTACCCGAGAATGGCGGACGTGCGGCGTCTCAAACCGAAGATATGATTGTGTGGGAATCACTCAACACCTGACTGTGCGGTTGTCACCCAACGTCTGACTGTGCGGTCGTCACCCAACGTCTGACTGTGCGGTCGTCATCCAAGAATATGACTGTGCGGTCGTCATCCAAGAATATGACTGTGCGGTTGTCATCCAAGAATATGACTGTGCGGTTGTCATCCAAGAATATGACTGTGCGGTTGTCATCCAAGAATTGTGAGAGTATGACTATGAGGGGGTCACACGGAAGATAAGAATTTTAACTGTGCGGGAGTCACCCGAAAAATAAGAATTTTAACTCTGTGGGAGTTACCCGGAAAATAAGAATTTTAACTCTGTGGGAGTCACCCCGGAAAATAAGAATTTTAACTCTGTGGGAGTTACCCGGAAAATAAGAATTTTTAACTCTGTGGGAGTCACCCGAAAAATAAGAATTTTAACTCTGTGGGAGTTACCCGGAAAATAAGAATTTTAACTCTGTGGGAGTTACCCGGAAAATAAGAATTTTTAACTCTGTGGGAGTCACCCGAAAAATAAGAATTTTAACTCTGTGGGAGTCACCCTGGAAAATAAGAATTTTAACTCTGTGGGAGTTACCCGGAAAATAAGAATTTTTAACTCTATGGGAGTTACCCGGAAAATAAGAATTTTAACTCTGTGGGAGTTACCCGGAAAATAAGAATTTTAACTCTGTGGGAGTCACCCCGAAAAAATAGAAATTTGACTCTGTGGGAGTCACCCCGAAAAAATAGAAATTTGACTCTGTGGGAGTCACCCCGAAAAAATAGAAATTTGACTCTGTGGGAGTCACCCCGAAAAATAAGGATTTGACTTTGTGGGAGTCACCCCGAAAAAATAGAAATTTGACTCTGTGGGAGTCACCCCGAAAAAATAGAAATTTGACTGATAATAATAAAAAGAGTATATTTTTGAAAAAACGGTTTTATTAAAAAGCCTGGTCAAACACTTGGACCAAGGCTACGCTTTCCGAGGCGTATAAAATGAAGGGTCGATCGGCCCTTCTTCCTGATTGGCTAAGGATGATTGACGCGGATCCGTGTCGCTGAGATGGAATCCTGACCGTTCGCTCGATCAGAAGAAACACAAAATCAAGGGCCGATCGGCCCTTCTTCTTATTGGCCAGATCCTCGGCCGATCGGCCTTTAAATCCGCCCGTCTTCTTCTACCTTTTACGCCTTCTTCTTCTCCGTCGAGCTCTGAAACTTTTTCGCCTGAAAACCTTCGAGTTCCTCCTTTGTTTTGTGTCAAGTTTGCAAGGGATTGCCATGGATCCTGCTGTTGCCGCCTTGGAGTTTTTGCTCAATCGACCGGATGATCAATCCTTGGGCTCATATACCGGTGGTATGGGTGATGTTTTCTTTGGCTATGGCGGCGGGGTTGGTGCTAGTGGCCATGGTGCCGGGGGCAGCCACGGTTCTGGTGGTTTTGGGAGTGGTTATGGCAATATGGGTGGTGGTTTTGATGGTGGTTATGGAGGTTATGGAGGTTATGGTGGCGGTGATGATGGCAGCCATGGCGGCGGTGGCAGCGGCAGTCATGGCGGCAGTGGTGGCGGACACAGCGGTCATGGTGGCGGCAATGGCGGTGGTAATGGTGGAGATGATGATGAAGAGGAAGGTGATCCTGACGCCGGGGAGAGTGATAGGAGTGACGCCGGCGGGGACGTTGAGGCTTGGAGGCGGCGGGCTTCGCGCAATTATCGACCCTCGAGGCTGCATTTTCTGTTGTTCAACCAGTCTGACTTTTATCCGGGCTTGGCTTTTCATGGGTCCACCGGTCTTCGCTCCCGTGTCGGGATGAAGGTACAAATTTTTTTTTTATTTAACAACAGAATAATTCATGCATGTACAAAGTGTTTATTAAAATGCGAGTAATGACACGTACCTGTGTTGTGTTTACCTGCAGGGGAAGAAGATGAAGGGACGGAGCTCCCTTAAGGCGGTAGGTGAGTTGTGGGCGGCCTTGCCGGCCGGTGAGGGTAGTCCTCGGGAGCGAGTACAGAGCTTGGGGTTGGCCCCCTTTTTTGACATGGTCCTGCAGATGGGCCAGACCAGGAAGTGCACTGCGGTGGTGAAGGCGTGTCGGGAGTTTTGGTGGGACACGACACATACCTTCCATTTGAGTTGGGGAGAGGCCACGATCACTCCTACAGACTTCGCCGTTCTTACCGGCTTGAGGTTCACAGACATAGCACTGCCCTTTGATGATACTCTTCATGCTGATCCGGCTCGTCAGGTCCAGTTGTTTGGTGCTAGCCTGGGCTCGAGTAGGAATTTTGGTGTTGATGCGGGGAAGTTGTACAGGCTGGTTAGGGCTGCTATTGATCAGTATAGGGCTGGCCAGTACGGGCTTGACGCACTTGTCAGGGGATTCCTTTGGTACGGATTCTCAGTGGCCCTCTTCCCCAACTCGGGCCCAGTATGCCGATTCTCTTTGTTGGGTGCCTTGACTGATTTGAGCTTAGTGCGAGATATCTCTTGGGGAGGGGCCGGCTTGGCCGAGCTGTATCGGGCCCTTGATACTGACTCGAGGTCCAATACCTCTTCTTTTGACGCTTTTCAGTTTGTTCTGGAGGTATGTCAATTTTGTCATTTTTATTGTCCTCTTTATTTATTACTTGTCTTTCTGCCTTTATAAATACCTGCTTTCCGTGTCCTTTGCAGGCATGGGTCTATGAGATTTTCGGCGTCGCGCCGTTCACTTTGCGGGACCAGACTCGGGATGTGCCCGTCTTGCGCTACTGGAGGAAGGAGAATCGGATTGAGGGGTTCCCGAAGACGGTCCGCGAGTCTGAGCTGAGGGCTGTTCTTGATGGTCCCAGTAGGCCCGAGTTTTTGCTCTACCCTTGGACTCCTGAGGCCTCAGAGACGGTTGGTGCTGTCCGAGATGTAACTGCTTCCCGCAGATTGTTGGTGGGATTGCTTGCTGATGAGATGTATTTGGGTGAGCGGGTGGCGAGACAGCACTATGCGTGGGCTCCGCTTTATGCGCCCCAACATCCTCCCAGGAACATGTGGTATCCGAACCGATTGGCGAGGAGGGCGGAGTATCTACTTGGGGTCCCTGCTTATCAGTTCCGGCTTGATATGGGCTATGTGGACTTTGTGGAGCTTTTTCTGAGATCACCGCAGGTGGTGAGGCGGACTATTTGAGGCCAGAAATTTGCCGGTATAGGGGAGCAGGGTTTGGTTATCCCCGAGCCGATGGGTGCTGGACATCCCGAGATTGTAGATATGCCTCCATTTCCCGACCACTTCTTTGTGCATATGGCCGACGGGGAGGTGAGGGTAGACTTGACGCCCACAGAGGCCGATGAGGTAGAGGGTGCTCAGCTTCCTCCAGGCGGTGCCGGCGGGGTATGCCTCTTACTTTTCCTTCTTATGCATCGATCATTATGTTTTAGCCATGGTGTAACTCTTGCGCCTGATTATGTAGGTCACCTGAGATTCTTATGTGCGGGCTGTGAGGCAGACCAATGTACTGAGCCGTCTGCTGAGGAGTGCAGTGCAGGCACTTTCCTGCCAATCCCGGAGGTCGGTGGACATGGATCTGGCGCAGCGGAGACGGAGATCCCATGATGAGGGTAGCTCGACATCCAGATTTTCCCGCGGTCGCGCTTCGACCTCCCGTCGGGGTCTTTAGGACTTTTTATTTTGTAGTACCTGTAGGGAAAAAGTAGGAAAGAAGCATGCAGACTCTATTTTTTTATGCTGACTCACTGATGTAATGCAAATGCTTTATGTACAAGCTTAATGAGTTAATTTGAATGTTTCTATTTTCTATTTTGTACATTGCAATGAAAAGTTATCCTAGAAATTGACGTATAAGGCAGTTACCCTATGGTTTAGAGAGGGGTTTAGGCTCGAAGCTAGGGTTTTGGGAGGCATTTGTCACCTAGGCTTGAGGCTAGGGTTTAGAAAGGTACTTGTCTCCTAGGCTTGAAGCTAGGGTTTTGAGAGGTTTTTGGTCACCTAGGCTTGAGGCTAGGGTTTAGATTTGTGGCACTTCTGAACAAGGCAATTTGAGCAAAAAGGTTATGGTTTAAGCAGGGCGAGGCTGAGTAGGTGTCTATGATAGAAGATGGGGTTTGGGTAGGTTTGCTGTCCAGTGATAAAGGGTAGGATCGAGTCATCTCGAGAGAGAGGTGTCTTTGATAGACTTGAAGAGTTTTGAAAATTTGTGGAGACCAAAGAGTGATTTTGTAAACAAGGTGCCAAAGAGGTTGGCATTTTGAAAGTATGTTTATTTGATAAAGAGGCCTTATGATTAATTATGTTTCAAAGAGTTTGCCACATGCTGATCTTGATGACAAGGGATGCCCTTCTTGCTAGATATGATTTTGTCGGAGCCTCGATTTAGAGCCCTTGGCCTTTTCTAAAGAATCACATAGTCGACCCATTTCCGTTGAGGGGAGCCTCAATGTTTGATGAAGTGACCTTGGCGAAGCCCCAGTCGATAATGCAAAGCAAACCTGAAGGGAATGGCGAAGCCCCGGTTGATGATGCAAAGCAAACCTGAAGGGAATGGCGAAGCCCCAGTTGATGATGCAAAGCAAACCTGAAGGGAATGGCGAAGCCCCAGTTGATGATGCAAAGCAAACCTGAAGGGAATGGCGAAGCCCCAGTTGATGATGCAAAGCAAACCTGAAGGGAATCTGGTAAAGAAAGCCTGAGAGAACAGCATAACAAAAGCCCCGGCTTGGAGAGATTTAATGTATCCTTATTGCAGACAGAGTCATCTTGCGGCCATGGAGGCGACCCCTCGTTTCGAACAACAGTCAATCAGTCGCTGGACAAGACTCGGAGATGTATATGTGCAGGGGCACATTTTTCGAAGGGGGGAATGGATCCCGATTTCGTGTATGACACTCTCGCTTTTTGGGTTTGACTCTTTTGGGAGAGTATAGGCATCACCAGGTGTGGAAAAGTGTATGGAAGCCCCTGCTTGACAGAAAGACAGTGTTTGGCTCTATTTTCCTATGATGTAGAAAAAAAGAAGACTTGTCGAGACATTTGAAGACTTGTTTTATTCAGAATTATGTTTTGATTGCTCGAGAATGGACCTCACTGATTGGTTTATCAAATTCCAATTATATAAGTAAACAAATAATGATTGCTTTGATTTGAAGCTGGAATAGGAGAGGGAAAATCGACTGATGGTGAAATTGGGCCCGACTTTAGAAGGAGTAGGATTTTCCGTTGTTGCTTGCTGCTCTGGACTGTTTGATGGTAATTATAGTGCGGGCTGCCGCTGCATTGGTCTTCTTTATGAGAAAGGATGAAAAATAGAAAAAAGATTGGGAGAAAAAAGATTGGGATGGAAAGAAAAAAGATTGGGATGGAAGAAAAGGTGGGATTTGACCGATTATAGCCCCTTCTATTTTTCTGTCTTTTGAGTTAAGATTCATTGTTCCTTCGTTCTCGCAAGCCGAGGGGAGTAGTCCCTGGCGCGCGTCTCCTTGCTTTTACCGGAGTGCCGCTGAGAGGCACAGATGCGAAGCCCCAATGAGACTTTTGCAGACAGTGTTTGAGGAGTCGAATGAAAGAATTTCAAGAATAGGACGAGTTCCCAAACTTGGAGAGGGTATGCAATATGCTCACATAGGATAACAAGTGAATCAGAATGAGAATGCCATCCGGTAGAGGTTGTAGCTGGTCTTTGGGTTGTGATCGATCATTGGGTGATGCTTAACATGACCTCTTAAAGTGAGAGGTTGGCTGGGCCTTTCGCTGAGAGGTTAGTTTGCGGGATGTGTTTGGGATCTCTAAGGTGAAGGGATTTTCTTGTTGTTGCTTCTTCAGAACCTCTAAGAGCGAGGTTAACTTTGATTTTGACAAGGTCAAGGGTGGTGATGGGATCCTCTAAAAGTGAGAGGATGGACTTTGGAATTGGTTTACGGGATTCGTCCAAGAGGGAATCTTTGTTGCTTCTTCTCGCGAGTTCGTTGTGATTTCAGCAGGTAACTTGATTACGATAGGACTTTCACTCGATGTCTCATTTTTTTTTTATTTTGACACCCTATTCTCGAGGAAAGCCTTCGGACTCGTTTGCTCGCGATAGCCCCTAGCGTATGCTTTAGGATGTTTTTTACCTTTTCCCTCTTGGGCTTGGAGGTGGTTCCTTCTTTTGTGAGTTGAGGGAGCCCCTTGTCTGAGTTTCTTCTGCATTCCGCCTTTCTTGAGCTTGGAGGTGATTACTTCCTTTGTGAATCAAGGGAGCCCCTAGTATGGGCTTCTTCCTTAGGGTCTCAAAACTTGTCGATCTTGAAATGAAAGGGTATTATTTAGTGAGGATAAGGTTATGGCTTCCTATGGTGAGAGGTTTAAGCTTCAATCGCTACTGGATAGCATTCTCAAAAGAGTATTTTTAAAATAAATGCAAACTCATTTAATCGACTTATTAATGTAAGGCAAAATATATTCAGACCATGAGAAATATATGTGAGCGTATTCAATGAAAGCTTATCGATCAAATGGAAAATCAGAGGAGACGCGAGATTTGGGGGTTGGTGAGCCCCAAGTTGATATTCATGTAGCACTTGTGAAGGATAAGAACAACTCCTTGCATCTTCTTTAAATTGCAGTGGCGTGAGCAGCTATTTTCTGATGACGAGCAACAATGGTCTTCGTGTTTGTCTTGATCATATGGAAAGGAGGTCAAGCGGGGGAGAGTGTATTTGGGGAAGAGAGCATAGAGGGTATGTATAAGGAGAGGGTCTGGAGATAGTGTACGAAAAGTATATGGTGGAGTATGGAGGGAGTGTATAGGAGAAGGGTGTATGGAGATGGTGCATAGAGATGGTGTATATGAGGAAGGGACGGTGAGTTGTTCACTCCAATCAAAGCATTCATTCATGGTTTACTTTATTAGCCGGTGAGTTTATCAGTGAGATTAGCAATCAAGTGATAATTATAAATAAAACAATCTTCTTGAAAGTAAAGCGAGATTATGTCTCAAGTCTAGAGAGAAAAGAAAGAAAGACTCTTTTATTATTGAAGTAACTGATCTAAAGTGGACATTACATACCAATGCCCAAAGTGGAAGTAAGAAAGACACACTAGAACCTACAAGACTGAATGAATCTAAATCTTCCTTTGGAGGGCGAGGGTTTCTTCATCAATGAGGCCTTGGTTGATCAAACTTTGAATCAAGCGTTTCAGCCATTTACAGTTGTCAGTGGTATGCCCATCGTACTTGTGGTATTTGCAAAACTTGGATGTATCCAAGTTAGCTCTCCTATTAATAGGCTTGTAATTCTCGAGCGGCTTGATCAAACTCTTTCCTACCAAAATGTCGAAGAACTCACCCACAGGCATTCCCAAGTCATCAAAATGTTCCTTGTTTATCTTCTTCTCTTGGATTGAATTTGGGGGTGACTCGGGTATTGGTGCCCTTCGTCGGTTGGTGGCCACAGCAGGCATTTTGAATGAGAAATTCTGATGCGTTGAACGATAAGTGGGATCACAAGCATGTGGATGGTAGGGACTCTGGAATTGAACAGGAGGAGGAACTCTTCTCAAGTATTCCTGAATGTAAGACAAATGGTGCTGCTCAATTTCATGCATGTCTTTGAGGAGGTTGATCACTCCCAACCTCATGTTTGAGACTTCTTTGAGGGCTTCAATGCTTTTCTACAGAGACATGATGTGGAATTCTGTAAGAACATATGGCGGAGTCAAACCAATGAGTTGAATTAGATTCATAATTAATCTTAAGGCATCCTTGAGAAAATATTTGACCTCCACAATTTTGAGTTTGGCCATTTGAAGTTGCCTACGTAACCCTTACCATTTAAGATACGAGTCTCAGTCACCGTAGTTCGAGGGGGATGAATGTAAAAGAGGAAGATGACTCGATCCTTGGTCAAATGAGGGTGATCTAGGTGAGTTAATTTGGGCTTGGGTGAGGATTGGCCTTGGTTGGTCTTTGGCTGAAGGGTGCTAGAGATAAAGGATCTAAACTATGGATGGTTTTAAGGATAAGGGAGCAGACTATGGAAGGTTCAAGAGATGAGAGGTAGAACTTTGAAGGGTCCTAGATTGAAGGATAGTTAAGCATTTTATTTACAAAAAACTTTTTATAGAACCTACTCTTGGTTGGAAGGGATACCCCTTTTCGCAACTAACTAAATGTCCTAAAGTGGTGGATCCTAACGACTAACCGTCTCATATAGACATTTAATATGATATTTATGGAAAGTACTACAGACCCATGATAGGACAAGATCAAGCATTCAAACTTTACATGGTACGTCCTTTAAAAGGAAAATCAATTTTTTTTTAGTGTCTTTATTTTCTTTATAGATCTTGACTTATCATTGATTCGTAGTGACTTAACACAAAGACCTTATTAATTGTCTACATGAAAAAGCTAGTCAAACCAACCGGTCACGGGGAGTGTACTCCTAGCAAAGTGGGTGACACAAGGGTTAGGTTTCAGGCTCCCACCGTGCGGCCGAAGCGCAGCGATGAGTGGATGGCCAAGTGAGACTCGGAAGGAGGCGACATGATCACCACACTTCCCGCACTTTGGCTTTTCCGATGGGTTAAGGGGTAGGCGTGCGGTGTGACACGGACAGTGGTAGTGTGAGGTAAAGAAGTCTAATTCTTTTTTAAGAGAAAGATTTTTTTTTTGTTTTAGGAGATGCATGCATGCAATGCAACAGTTAAGAATAGAAGGAAAAGAAAAAGAAAGTAAAATACAACACCATACAAGAAAACGAAAGTCTGACCCACTTAGTTTGAAAAAGTTTCAAAACAGTCCCCAGCAGAGTCGCCACTGTGAATACCCCGTCCCGATGCAACGCGCATTCGGAGGTTTGAAATAAATAATTATATAATGTCGGACCGAAATGGGATATTCATTTAGTGACACTCGATTTAAACCATATTAAAATATTAGTTTAATTTTTGAGAGTCGCCACGCCACTTTGATATAGCCCAAAGCTTTGAAAAAAAGCTAAATAGTTAATTGGGTTCGGGGGTCAAGTTACAACAGAAGAAGAAACGCTATCACTCCTATTGCCCGACGGATCGGTCTTTCTAGCATGTGGGGTGTTGGTTGTGTGCGGTGTTTACAGGAATAGATAGAAGAAACGGGATCATGCATAAGGAGGAGGGGAGAGAAAGAATTAATTGATGATCACACCCTAGAACCTTTGAGTTAGGCCCTCGGAAGGTGCACTAATCAACGTTCATCCTTGGGGGATTGTTGATCATGGGACAATTATTACTAAGGTGGAAAGTAAGAAATAGTTCCTAGATCCATTGGGTTTTCTTGGGCGAAACCTTAGATCATCCTCGGCTATGCATATTTAAATATATTAAAATAGTCATAAATCTAGCATAAAGGTACAATTAAAACATATTAAGCATGCAAGTAAATTTATTCTAACATAACAATAATAATAATAGGGGATAAAATATTAATAAGAGCCTTACCAATTGTAGTAAGACTTTGGGATCGAATCTAGGGCGATTCGAAGAACGTGGGGAGAGATGCGGACAAAACAAGTTTAGTCTTGAGTTTTCCGGAGTAAAATAATGTGTGTGGAAGAAAACAGTATTGTGTGGAAGAAAACTGTATTGTGTGTGTGTACGTGTGTGTTGAGAATGAGGAACGAAACTGTGTTGAAAACTGATACCGAGGATGCCTATTTATAGTGCTTCGGTAATTGGGCTGGACCAGAGGAAGGGTCGATCGGCCTTAAATATAAGGTTCGATCGGCACAGAAACAAAGGGTCGATCGGCCCTAAAGCTAAGGTTCGATCGGCATAGAAAATAAGGGTCGATCGGCCATTTAAAGGATAAGGGCCGATCGGCACTATCTCCTGGCGTACTTTCCACGCGTACGGCCGACGGCGGAGGGGACAGAATAATGAATAGATTTTTAGGGTTTTTAGGGTTTTGTTTTAATTAACCGGGCCAAGATATTTGAAATACCCTTTTTTAGGACCAATTACTAACAAACTCTAAACTCTTGTCAATTGATTTCTCTCTCTCAAAAGCACATAAGCTTATTCTCACGCCGGAGGGCCTTCGCCGGTGGAGCCCCAGCTTAGTTTACATGTTTGTTCATTTTTTTCAGGCTATTCAATCGTCGGAGTACAACCTTCCGCCGAATTTGGGCTGATCCGAACATTTTTGGCATCATCAGTTTGGTTCCATTGCCGGGAAACGATTCGAATTTCCATTGAATAGCTTGAAATCTTTTTGTTTTGGCTGGAAAAAATTCAGTTTTGGCCGAAAAATATAATGTTCACGCCTGAAACAATTCTGCACCGCCTGAAAATCTGTCTGCTTGTAAATTTGGGCCCCTGAAAATTCTGCTTGGCTGCAAAAATCATGTTCTCATAAATATTCTGTTTTGAATCACAATCCTGAATTCCAATGGAAGACGGGCGTACCGCAAGTGTTACGAATGAAGAGCGTGTTCAAGTGAAGGACATCCCCCATTAACCCCAGGATTGGTCGTCCTCTCACCAATGGAGAGCTACCTCCTCCACCACCACTGATTGACGGGCTACCACCCCTAGGAATGACTCTGCGTCCTAGGGGACAGCCGACCACCGAGGTAATTATGGAAAATCCTCCTCATTTTAAGCGAGGAAGACGACCTGGAAGCCAGACAACGAGGAATATCGAGAAGGGAGCAACGGGTACCTCTATCCAACAGATTGATCGTAGAACTCTCCTGCACCAACAGATAGAGACCTTGCAGCGTATTTATGAAACTCAAAATGTTCTACTGCAGTTGGACCCAGTAAATTCCCTGGCTGAATTTATAAGACCTGCAAGGATTAGAAATTCCCTTGGAGGGGAAAGTCAAGGTGACAGGCGTGGTAGTCAAGGGAATCTTCCCCATGGCCAAAATCCCCCTCATTTTGACCTTGCTGTCAAATCAAAGCAAAACCCCCGAGACGTCCCTCCTCGTTGTAGGTCGAATGAGAATGGAAACGAGAGGAATGTGGTGGACTTGAGGAGTCATTTGAACACTCAAAGGGAGCAAGAGGTGAAGTCTACTGACTTGCGAGCAAGGCTCACTCAGGGAAAACAAAGAACTCCACCTCATCATAACATCCCTCCTCGTCCTTACTACCCTCCTCGGTATCGGAGCCCTCCTCATCACAGGAGCACTCATCGGCCGAGGAGCTCTCCTCATCACAGAATTCCTCCTCTCCCCGAGAAGGAGCAAAGGAGAGATAAAACACTATCCAGACATGGAGATAACCACCAGGAGCCCGAGGAACATAGTCGGGTGAATGGAGACAGAAGAAGAGAAAGGTCCCACCGGAGCTCTCACTTCAGTTCTAGTATTGATGCCAGAGACTGATGCTGAAAAAGAGGCTAGATGAGATGGAAATGGGTAAGAAAGAAACGGAAGAAGATGACACAAGTGCCACCCGTCCATTCTCACAGGAAATCAATGATCTCCCTCCTAACCCCACTCTTAAAATTCTCAGCTTTGATAAGTATGCAGGAATCACTGATGCAAGGGACCATGTTCAAAGCTTTGAGTCCACTATGGCCCTCCTCACCAAGGCAGATGACATCCTCTGCAAATATTTCGCTAGTACCTTCTCCGGAACAGCTTTGTCCTGGTTCCGTGAGCTGAAAAAGGGAAGTATCGACAGCTGGAGAACCATGAGAAGGAAGTTCCTGGACCATTTTGCTACTGTTGGAAAAGGAAGAAGAGGTTGACTGACCTTGCTAACATCGAGCAAGGAAAGAATGAAACCACTATGAGCTATTATAATAGATTCAGAGCAATGGGTGACCAAGTGGAGGAAAGTTTGACCGATAGGGAGGTAATTGTTTACTTCAACTCTGGATTAAGGTCCGGATAGCTGGTTATGAGCTTTCTGCCCGAGAGCTGAAATCAAAATCCGACCTATATAATTTAGCCTATGCCATAGCAATGTCTAAAGAGAAAAGTAAGAAAAGATCTGATAAACCCGAGGCAGAGGCAGCTGGCACCAACCATGCCTCCAATGGAAATGGCTACAAAGGGAAGAACAGAACCCAAGGCACTGAAAAATCCGAGATCTTCACTCCCCTCACCAAACCAATCACTAAAATCATGCAATTGGTGAATGTGCCCAATCCTTGTCCACTCAACGAAAAATCAAGGTACACCCGCGACACCTCAAAATATTGTGCCTTCCACAAGGACCATGGTCACAATACCGAAAACTGCATCTCCCTCAAGAGAATGATCCAGAAATGGGTAGATCAAGGCAAACTCGATCGTTATGTGATGAAAAAAGATAAAAAGCGAAAGAGGAAATACGAGGATGAGGATGATGAAGATAAGGAATATGAAGAGGAGCAAAGGCCGCCTAGAGCCAGGCTCCATGTCATCAGGGAAGAGTTGGTCTCCACCAAAAAACTGAAGGACCAAATCCACGAATTGAGTAAGGTCTACCAAATACCCGCTTGGGTTCATAAGGAAGAGGAGGTCATAAGTTTCTCCCCGAATGAACTTGCCGGAAGTCGTGCAGCCCGCGAACATCCCTTGGTGATAAAAGGGAGAATCGATAATTGTGAGTCCGAGAGACTGCTCATCGACTCGGGGGCCTCTCTTGATATTCTTTACTATTCCACTTTTCAGAAGATAGGCCTGAAAGACAGTATATTGGAGCATTACTCTGGAAGGCTAGAAGGCTTCGCCAACCACAAGGTCAGTGCTATGGGCACTATTGATCTACTACTGGAAGTGGGTGATCATCCCTTCTGTGCCCAGGCCACTGTCACATTCGTGGTCATGGATTTGGCGAGCGATTATCACGGCATCCTAGGCATTCAAAGTCAAGGAAAACTAGGGTTGGTCGCCTCCCTCTCCCACCAACGTGTTAAATTTCCCACTCGTGCTGGGGTCGAATGCGTGAGGGTGACCCCAAAGGACTTCTTGGAACATGTCGTAAGGAGCAGAAAAACATCTAGAAAAGTGGAGGTAGACACACCGGAAGATAATGTGAAAATCTCTAGGTCTAGGAAAACTACCCACACCAGCTTTAGGGTGAATCTCATTTTTGAAGCAGAGCACATGGTGCTAGAAACTAGTGATAATACTGACACAGTTCTGTCCGTCCCAGATTCAGCCCCAAATCTCTTCAGCGGCTAGAACTCGAGGGCCAACCATGACTTGAGACATGGAGAGCGCCGAACGTTGACGAATTGATGGAAGCTGAAAACCTAGACTTGCATGGTGAAGAAGGTATAAGACTTAAAGAGATAATAATTGAATCTCTAGAGTTCCGAGACGGTCCATAAATGGAACCCGTAGATGAACTGGAAGAAATAATCCTCAATCCGGACTATCCCGAGCAAAAAATAAAAATCGGAGGCCAACTCTCCCCGGAAGAGAGGGAGGAAATCGTCACCCTCTTGAAAAATAATATAGATGTATTTGCTTGGAAAGTCGAGGATATGAGAGGAATTAAGGAGGATGTATCCCTCCACAAATTGGAGGTTGATCTGTCCACTAAAACTATTAAGAAGACTAGAAGAATTTTTGCCAACGGCAAGGAGGTTGCTATCAAATAAGAGGTGCAAAAATTACTAAGCGCCGAAATCATCTGGGAAGCAACATACCCTATTTGGTTGGCCAACGTGGTCATGGTTATAAAACAAAATGGGAAGAGGCGAATGAGCGTAGACTTTACAGACCTCAACAAAGCCTGCCCAAAGGACACTTATCCTCTCCCCCGAATAGACAAGTTAGTAGATTCCATTGCTAGACCTTCCACTCTCAGCTTCTTAAATGCCTATTCTGTTGGTGTAATGCCCTAGGCATTTAGTTATGTTTGACTTATAACTTAATACCGCTATGTAATCATCTTTACCGTTTATTATGGAGCATGTTTATTTGGTTTATTATATGTTTACATGTTTATTATAATAACCTGTGTCCCTAGTTATTGTGAATAACTAGTATATTGGTAATGGATAATCATAGAGATGATTATATACATGTGATGCACATTACACTTATGGGTACTTGTTAGAGAATAAGGTACTGGACATGACCTACCTATGAGATTTATGACCTGTTCTATAGTCATATATGTCATGATTAAATCTCATGATAGTCGTGTCATTGGAATCCTTTGTACCTGAGATTATCATTGTCTTCAACATGATGAACATTGTATTTGATGTAGTCTAACACTATCTTCAATATGATAGCAATAAGCGCTATGTTGTCACGATTGGATTCTTGCAGGGAAGAATAATAAGTCAAGATGGGATTTGTCCCTCTAGTTGAGAGAGATGTTTTCTTGGGCCCCTCGATAAATAGTGTTGATGAAATGTGTGGTCACACTCAAGAGATTTGATAGAGATCAAATACACTTGGATTATCAACACATTCAGAATCGAGAAAGCATTGAACATTATGAGTTGACATGGACCATGACTCATGTTCAATTTGACATCGTGGACAAAGGGATTGTGACATTTGATCTATCAAGGAATCAAGCTTTGATGTTATATTAATTAGGTGGATATAATGGTTTGCTAGAAACCACTTATGTCTTGTGAGGTCGATGTTTCAACTCACTACCGATATAAATATAATTCCTAAAAGGTCACACACAAAGAACGAATTGAATTGGCTAAAAATTGGAAATTTAGAGATTGTCACGACTCGTGACCAGGAGAACGACTCGTGCCCTGGGTCACAACTCGTGCCAAGGATCATGACTCGTGCCTTCAAAATCGGTACGACTGCATTTTTGGCATGACTCGTGAATTTGTGCAAATTGAGGCTTGGGAACGACTCGTGCTCTCAGCCACGAGTCGTGCCTTCAATCAGCATGAATGGAAATATTGGAATGACTCGTATAACGACTAATTTTGCAAAAGGATGACTCGTGCCCTCCGGCACGAGTCGTGCCTGCGGCCAAATCTGTTCCGTACGCATTTTCCTTATTGGATTGGTTTTTGGTTTGGACTAGGTTTCTCCCTAAGGGTTAGAGATTTATAATTGGTATAAATATAAACCTTCTCCTCAGGCATAAACATTTTATTATTTTAGATTTTATGAAACACTAAAATATTGATCAAGATTAAGAATCAAAGATCAAAACCATCCCAAATCAATTCCAAATTCAGCCATTGATTATTGAAAGGTGTTCCAATAATCGGAGGATCATCTAGAAATCCTACAAGATTAGATCTTGGTTCGTTCGGATGTGGATTACCATTAGAGGGTGATTCTGTTATCACCTAAGGCTTGAAATTCATCACAAGGAAGACCAAGGAGAAAATCAAAGTTTTGTCAACGGTTCAAGGATTCATTTTAAGATCCATTCTTTGAACATCAAATCGCTAATAAGGTATGTAAAATCTATTTCATAATTTTATCTATTCATGTTAGACGGATTCAAGGCTAGGATTTTGTTGTTTTATAAAGTTCTTTCGCTGCGTTTGTAACCCTTAAACCCAACAGTGGTATCAGAGCCGCGTTTTATCATGATTATGTTGAAATTGGCATGCTAGATTTAATTTGATTAAATGATTTACATGCTATTTGAAATAGATCTATGATTTTATGTGTGTTGTTTTGAGAAAACAATTGTATATGATATACCATGATTATGATTAATAATTGAGTAATATGATTAATCTTTTACATGGGTTATTGATCTGTTTAATATGATTATTTATATTAGTAATTTCTCAAAATTGAATCAAATTGTTTGGTTGGAATATTTTGTGAAGTCCTATGATCATAATTATCTACACATAAGTTTTATGATACAACCATGCGATGTTTATTGTTATGTGTAAAACCTTCTAAATGTTTAAGTTTTATGTCACCCCTTGATTAGAACACTTGTGAAATTTTAGGATATTTTGATGTAGTTTCGACTCAGTTGGGTGCATCATTATATCTTAATTTGTGATCAAGATGAGATAACGGTTGATGTAGTTTTGACTCAGTTAGGTGCATCGTTCCGTGTCTCATATGTTTGAAAGAGGTTTTACTTAATTGGTGCTTTCAAATGAGATTTGACCCAAGTCATAGATGAGATTAAAACATGTATTGACATATGATGTATAGAAATCTCATAAAAGATCTAAGAGTCATATATGATATGATTGATGTTATCTACCTAAATAGCTTGATTTCGGGCATTGACTCAGTTAAACAAAAATCAAGTGAAATATGGATCTTAGCCCTTTTTATTATATGATACATGCTTGTATTTGAAGGTGTATAATTGAATGGGAGTATTTTTGAAATACATTATTTGCTCTTAGATGGTAAATGCATTGATGCCTATATGTTTAATCGTTTGTATATCTTATTGTAGTAATGGAAACTCACAATAATCAACCCCTGTCACTGCGATCAGTCCTTGAGAAGGACAAGCTCGAAGAGAATGATACAAACTATTCTGATTGGATCAGAAGCCTAAGAATTGTTCTAAGGCAAGAGAAGAAAATGTACGTTCTTGATGAACCCATTCCACCTCAACCTGCTGCTAATGCTTCAAGGGCAGATAAGGATGCACATACGAAACACGTTGATGATTCTACTGATGTTGCATGCCTTGTGCTTTCCACCATGTGTAAGGCTCTTCAGAAGGACCTTGAACACATGGAAGCTGCTATTGATCTAGCTGAGCGCTTAAAGGAAATGTTCCAAGTGCAAGCTAGACAAGAGAGGTATGATGTGGTGAAAGCCCTGAATGCATGCAAGATGCAAGAGGGGCAGTCAGTTGGTGCTTATGTTCTTAAGATAAAAGGACATATTGAGCGTCTAGAAAGGCTTGGAAATCCGATGAGTTAGGAACTCGCCACGGATATGATATTAAATTCATTGCCTGAAAGTTATGGTCATTTTATTATGCACTATCACATGAGTGGCATGGATAAGAATCTCTCAGAATTGCATGCGATGCTTAAGACTGCAGAGAAGAATATCAAGAAGCCTGGAATGGAAAATGTGTTAATGGTTAACAAAGGTAAAGGGTTCAAAAAGGAAGGTAAAGGTAAATCAATTGTTGCTAAACCTAAGGCAAATGTTTCCAATACCGGAGAGACAGCACCCAAAGTATCTCAAAAGGATGCGATTTGCTACCATTGCTAAGAAGTTGGTCATTGGAAGCGTAATTGCAAGGCTTATAAGGAAGGCCTAAAGGCAAAGAAAGGCAATACGATTGCTACTAATTCAGGTATCTATGTGATAGATATTTTCCTTTCTATTTCTAGTTCATGGGTATTAGCTACCGGATGTGGATCTCACATTTGTTTAGTGCAGGGACTAAGGAATAGAAAGCTACTCAAAGAAGGTGAAGTTGACCTACGTGTGGGAAATGGAGCAAGAGTAGATGCATTAGTCGTAGGGACATATGATGTAACTTTACCTAGCGGACTAGTACTTGTTTTGAACAATTGTTATTACGTTCTGGATTTGAGTAGAAATATTATTTCAATTTCTTGTTTGGATAATGAAGGATTTAGGTTTCTTATTGAGAATAAGAAATTTTTTATTTATTTAAATGATATGCTCTATTGTATTGCAAATTCATTTAATGGCCTTTATGTTCTTAATGTTAAGAAACAAATTAATATTGAAGATATTTATCATGTTAACAAGAAGTCTAAACTGAATGACGTGAACAACATCTTCATGTGGCATTGCCGACTTGGTCATATAAATGAGAAACACATATTTAAACTCCATAAGGACGGACTTTTAGACTCACATTCACTGATGACTTATCTAGATACGGCTATGTCTATCTGATGAAGTCCAAAAGCGAATCATTTGAGATGTTTAGAACATTTCAAAATGAAGTACAAAATCAACTTGGCAAAACTATTAAAGCACTTCGATTCGATCGTGGTGGCAAATATTTGAGCCAAGAGTTTGACAATTATCTCAAAAACTGTGAAATTGTTTCAGAGTTGACTCCACCCGGAACACCACAATGGAATGGTGTGTCCGAGAGGAGGAATAGAACCATATTAGACATGGTTCGTTCGATGATGAGTCAAGTTGACCTTCCCATTTCCTTTTGGGGATATGCATTAGAGACTGCCACGTTCACACTGAAGAAAGTCCCTACTAAATCGGCTCCTAAGACCCCACATGAGATGTGGCATGGAAGAAAACATAGTTTGTCTTTCATGAAGATTTGGGGTTGCGAAGCTTATGTGAAGAGACTTGTCTCCGATAAGTTAGCACCTAAATCTGACAAGGTTATTTTCGTTGGTTATCCTAAGGAAACCAAATGATATTACTTTTACAACCGCAATGAGTACAAAGTGTTTGTTGCTCAATATGGTACTTTTCTTGAGAAACAATTTCTCAGTAAAGCATCTAGCGGGAGTAAAATTGATCTTGAAGAAGTTCAAGAACCCAAAAATAACATGGAACCAATAGTAGATACAGAACCAAATTCACAAGGAGTTGTGGAACCGGTTCAAGATCCACAAGTCCATCGTAGATCGGATAGGTTATGATCCGAACCCGAGAGATATGGATTTCAAGTTTCGGAAAGTAATGAAGTGGAAGCCATTGAGAATGATGAACCTACTTCCTATCAAGAGGCGATGTCCGCTCCTGATTCGGATAAACGGCTAGAAGCCATGAAATTCGAATTACAATCCATGTCGGACAATCAAGTTTGGAACTTGATTGAGCCACCTGAAGGTGTAAAAACCATAGGGTGCAAATGGGTCTTCAAGAAGAAGACTGACATGGATGGGAAGGTGCATACTTACAAGGCTTGGCTTGTAGCAAAGGGATTTAGGCAAGTTCATGGTATTGACTATGACGAAACCTTTTCGCCAGTTGTAATGCTTAAGTATGTTAGAATTTTGATTGCCATAGCCGCACATTATGACTATGAGATATGGCAAATGGATGTCAAAATAGCGTTCCTTAATGGGAAGCTGGTTGAGGATTTGTATATGACATAGCCTGAAGGGTTTTTTGATCCAAGAAATTCTAACAAAGTATGCAAGTTGCAGAGATCCATATATGGTATAAAGCAAGCTTCTAGGAGTTGGAATCTTCGCTTTGACGAAAAGATCAAAGAGTTTGATTTTGACAAGAACGAAGATGAACCTTGTGAATACATGAAATTCACTGGGAGCGTAATACTATTTCTAATATTGTATGTCGATGATATCTTACTTATTGGAAACGACATTCATGCACTTCAGACTGTCAAGTCTTGGTTAGGGAAATGTTTCTCAATGAAAGATATGGGTAAAGTCGCTTACATCCTTGGTATCAAGATCTATAGAGATAGATCTAAAAGGATAATTGGTTTGAGTCAAAGTACTTACATTGACAAGGTTCTTAGAAGATTCAAGATGGAAAATTCTAAGAGAGGTAACTTGCCAATAGGTCATGGTGTTACTCTTAGCAAGACTCAGTGTCATAAGATAACTGGTGAGCGAAAGAGGATGAATGAGGTTCCATACGCTTTGGCTATTGGATCTATCATGTACGCCATGATTTGTACTAGACCCGACGTCTCGTATGCTCTAAGCATGACAAGTTGATACCAATCTGATCCTGGTGAGAACCATTGGATGGCAGTTAAGATGATCCTTAAGTACTTAAGAAGGACTAAGGATGCGTTCTTGGTCTTTGGAGGAATGGAAGATGATCTTGTTGTAAGAGGTTACACAGATGTAAGCTTCCAAACCGACAAAGATGATTTCCGATCGCAGTCGGGATTTGTGTTTATGCTTAACGGAGGTGCGATATGTTGGAAGAGTTCCAAGCAAAGTACTATAGCCGATTCTAAAACTGAGGCCGAATATATAACGGCATCCGATGCAGCTAAAGAGGCAGTTTGGATCAAAAAGTTCATTAGTGATCTGGAAGTTGTTCCAAGTATCACTAATATGGTGGAACTTTATTGTGACAATAATGATGCCATTGCGCAAGAAAATGAACCAAGGTCACATCAGCAATCCAAATACATACTTAGACATTTCCATATCATTCGAGAGTTCATTGATAGGGGAGACGTTAAGATATGCAAAGTATCAACCGATGATAACATTGGGGATCCGCTTACAAAGCCCCTCGCACAAGCAAAGCATGATTGTCATGTTAGGTCCATGGGTATACTATACATAACAGATGGAGCCTTGTGCAAGTGGGAGATTGTTGGAGTAATGCCCTAGGCATTTAGTTATGTTTGACTTATAACATAATACCGCTATGTAGTCATCTTTCTCATTTATTATGGAGCATGTTTATTTGGTTTATTATATGTTTACATGTTTATTATAATAACCTACGTCCCTAGTTATTGTGAATAACTAGTATAAGTTGGTAATGGATAATCATAGAGATGATTATATGCATGTGATGCAAATTACACTTATGGGTACTTGTTAGAGAACAAGGTACTGGACATGACCTACCTATGAGATTTATGATAGGGTCTATAGTCATATATGTCATGATTAAATCTCATGATAGTCGTGCCATTAGAATCCTTTGTACCTAAGATTATCATCGTCTTCCACATGATGAACGTTGAGTTTGATGTAGTCTAACATTGTCTTTAATAGGATAGCAATAAGGGCTATGTTGGCACGATTGGATTCTTGTAGGGAAGAATGATAAGTCAAGATGGGATTTGTTCCTCTAGTTGAGAGAGATGCTTGCTTGGGCCCCTTGATGAATAATGTTGATGAAATGTGTGGCCACACTCAAGAGATTTGATAGAGATCAAATGCACTTGGATTATCAACATATTCAAAATCGAGAAAGCATTAAACATTATGAGTTGACATGGACCATGACTCATGTTCAATTTGACATCGTGGACAAAGGGATTGTGAGATTTGATCTATCAAGGAATCAAGCTTTGATGTTATATTAATTGGGTGGATATATTGGTTTGCTAGAAACCACTTATGTCTTGTGAGGTCAATGTTTCAACTCACTACCAATATAAATATAATTCCTAAAGGGTTACACGCAAAGAACGAATTGAATTGGCTGAAAATTGGAAATTCGGAGATTGTCACGACTCGTGACCAGGAGCACGACTCGTGCCCTGGGTCACGAATCTTGCCTAGGATCACGACTCATGCCTTAAAAATCAGTACGACTGCGTTTTTGGTATGACTCATGAATTTGCGCAAATTGAGGCTTGGGAATGACTCATGCTCTTAGGCACGAGTCGTGCATTCAATTAGCATGAGTTCAAATATTGGAACGACTCGTATAACGAATGATTTTGCCAAAGGACTACTCATGCCCTCCAACACGAGTCGTGCCTGTGGCCAAATCTGTTCCGTACGCGTTTTCCTTATTGGATTGGTTTTTGGTTTGGACTAGGTTTCTCCCTAATGGTTAGGGATTTATAATTGGTATAAATATAAACCTTCTCCTCAGCCATAAACATATTATTATTTTGGAGTTTATGAAACACTAAAATATTGATCAAGATTAAGAATCAAAGATCAAAACCATCGCAAATCAATTCCAAATTCAGTCATTGATTATTGAAAGGTGTTTCAATAATCGGAGGATCATCTAGCAATCCTACAAGATTAGATATTGGTTCGTTCGCATGTGGATTACCATTAGAGGGTGATTCCGTTATCACCTAAGGCTTGAAATTCATCACAATAAAGACCAAGGAGAAAATTAAAGGTTCGTCAACGGTTCAAGGATTCGTTTTAAGATCCATTCTTTGAACATCAAATCGCTAATAAGGTATGTAAAATCTATTTCATAATTTTATCTATTCATGTTAGACGGATTCAAGGCTAGGGTTTTGTTGTTTTATAAAGTTCTTTAGCTGCGTTTGTAACCCCAAAACCCAGCATATTCTATCTACCATCAGATAAAAATGGCCGAGAAAGATATTGAGAAAACAGCCTTCAAGGCAGCTGAAGGAATTTATTGCTATACCATGATGCCCTTCGGGCTCAAAAATGCAGGCGCCACCTACCAACGAATGGTCAACAAGGTCTTCGGGGAACAAATAGGCCGTAACATTGAGGTCTACGTAGATGACATGGTCATCAAGACTAAGGAGGGCAGTCACGCACCTGACTTGAAGGAAACTTTCAACAATCTTCGAGCCAACAACATGAAACTAAATCCAAGCAAATGCGTGTTCGGAGTAACTGCCGAAAAATTCCTTGGCTTCATGGTATCGCAAAAAGCCATCGAGGCAAATTCGGAGATGATCAAGGCCTTGATTGACATGAAGGAACCTACTAGCATTAAGGGGGTGTAAAGGTTGAATGGAATAATAGCTACCCTAGGAAGATTCATCGCTAAATCCGCTGAAAAGTCGCTGCCTTTCTTTATAGTCTTGAAGGGGGCCAAGAGCTTCTCTCGGACACCTGAATGCACAGAATCATTCAACTAGTTGAAGGATTACTTGGGATCCCCTCCTTTTTTAAGCATCCTAGTCACGGGAGAGATACTATATGTCTTCCTAGTAGCAACGGACAACACTATAGCAGCGGTGCTAGTCCGGAATGAAGGTGCATCACAAAGACCTATCTAGTGTGTCTCTAAAGCACTATAGGATGTGGAAAGTAGATATTTCAATGCGGAAAAGATAGCTTACGCTTTAGTTATCGCGGCAAGAAAACTACGGGCATACTTCTCTGCACTTCCCATCACCGTATATACCAATGCACCACTGAAGAAAATCCTACACAAGTTAGATAGCTCTGGACGTCTCCTTAATTGGTCTATCAAGCTCACTGAGTTTGACATCAAATACTAATCTATAAAGATGCTCCTAGCTCAGCCTCTGGTTGACTTCATGGTCGAAACTGCCTTCGTAGGTGAGCACGATCCCACCTCCCGAAAGCGCAAAAAGCCTGAGGGGGAGGAGTCAACCATCGAGCTCTCATCCAATTGTTGGATCCTATATACTGATGGCTCCGCAACCAAGGAGAGAAGCAGAGCTGGAATCGTACTGGCAAGTCCCGATGGGGAGCACACCATCCAAGACATCATTAGATTCAAGTTCCCCGCCTCCAACAATCAAGCCGAGTATGAGACCCTGATATTTGGCATTGCATTGGCATCCTTTTATAGAGCAACCACTGCTTTTTGCGACTCTCAACTAGTAGTCAAGCAAGTGAAAGGAGAGTATAGCACGCAACATCCTATACTTACAAATTATAAAGACCTGGTCCTGGACATGAAGAAAAAGCTGGAATTTTTTGAGATAAGTGAGATAGGAAGGGAAGACAATCAAGAGGCAGACGTTCTATCTAAATTAGCAACTATCAACGTGGCAGAAACAAGTTCTAACCCACATGTAGTCTTTCCTAAAGAACCTGCCTACGAGAGATTACAAGTGATGCTCCTAGATGGAGATGAAAGGTGTTGGATTGACGATTACATGGACTACATCGACAAGGACCAACTACCGAATGATGAAAGGCTTATCAAGAAAAAGTCAATAAGATACACTGTGATGAATGGAATTCTCTACAGAAGATCATTCACCAAGCCCCTACTGAGGTGTGTCTATCCAAAGGAAATAGAGAATCTCTTGGCAGAAGTCCATGAAGGCGTTTGTGGCGGACACCCGGGGGGCCAGAACCTTAGTAGATAAAATCATTACGCTAGGTTACTATTGGACGAATCTGTGAGAGGAAGTGCAAGCCTATGTAAGAAAATGTGACAAGTTCCAGAGATACTCTGACATTCCTAGACTCCCAGCAGTTCAGCAAACTCTTATAATACCTATGTGGCCATTCGATATGTGGGGAATTGACATCATCGGACCCTTCCCTCCAGCCCGAGGTAATTGCAAATATGTGATCGTGGCAATTGACTACTTCTCCAAATGGGTCAAAGCAAAGGCTTTGGCAAAAATTACAGAGGAGAATGCAATCAATTTTGTCCATGACTTCATCTGGTGTCGCTTCGGGGTGCCACATACTATCATCTCAGATCATGGTCTTGTAAGTGCCCCAATATGGGTCGTTAGTGTTCCGTCAGCCCAATTTAATGATTTATAATCATTTAGGGGCATTTTGGACATTATTTATACAATTTGAATGAGGAAGGACCTTTTAGGAATAAGAAAAAAACCTAGGACCTCGCTGGAATGTGTCATTTCCAAGAAAGAAGAGAATATTGACCAAGGGAGAATAGCCAAAACAACTTTCTGCAAAAAACAGGCACGTTACTGATCCCATCCGCGTGGATGAGACTGTAGCCTCAAACTCATCCACGCAGATGAGATTGTATCCTGGCCAACCTATAAATACAGCCCTTCCCCCTCAGTTTTAAAAGGCCAAGAAATCCTATTTCCTACTGTTACTCTGTCGAAATTTATACTCGAAACAACCTTAAACACTCCCACCACTCAAATCCAACACCAAATCCCTCATAAGCCTTGAAATCACTCAAACCCTAAACACCAACCCAAGAAACATTGGTAAAACCCTCATTCCCTTACTCAAATATCCTTCACTCATACATACATTTCATATATAAATGATGTAGTATTGTTGGTTTACTTGTTGATCACCTCCCTTCCCCCTTTGTCCCAAGGATCCAAGAGGACCTCCATGGAGTTCATCTCCATGGATGATTCTCTACAAGTGTTACATGTTTTCACCTCCCATGTCTCTTTACATTACTAGTTATTACTTGCTCTTTTGACCTAAAATGTGGTCATCTTGGAGTTCATCTCCATAGATGATCACTTCAAATGGTCTATAGTCTTTACTTTCTTGCAAATGTCCCCCCTTAGTCTAAGATGTTCACCTTGAAATCATTTCCATGGATGAACATCCTTAAGACTTACACATTTAGGTCATACAAGATGTAGGCGATACACTTGAGTATAGATCTCAAGGATGGTCCTTCTTGTGACCACCTTAGAGATCTTCCTTTATAGTTGATACATCTTGACCTAATTTTCTTGTTGATTTACTTTTCGTGTCAAAATCCCTCTTTTCCTTGCAAATGACATGTTTTAAAGTCCTAATGTACCCCCGGGATAGCTTGATTAAGTGGATTAATCACTAATGACCACTAATCAAAGTCTAGGGAAAGAGAGGACAAACATGGATGCCAAAAAAATCAAATGCCCATTGTTTTTTGCCTTTCAGTTACATTTCCAGTTAAGTCTTGTAAATCCAGTTAAGTCTCTGGAAATTACAGTGACTGATTAGGAAACCGTAAAATATTGAGACTGCACCCGCGCGGATGAAGTTGCACTACGAACTCATCCACGCAGATGACATTATCATCTGCAAATAGTTTCCAGTTTCTGTTATTTTTTCAGTTACAACACTGTTTTTAAACAGTTTTCCAGTCCAGTCCCTCAAATTCCTTTTATTCCCAGAAAGTCCTTTTAAATCAAACCCTTTTTTTACACACACACACACACATAAAAGTCTCAAGTATGGAAGACTCGTTTTACGAGGCATTTCGGGTGGACGCCAAACGTTCATCCCGAAGTGTAACGTGACCTCCGAACTCGTTTCTCTACTTTCGGGCTTTTTTTTAAAGTTTTGGCCCTAAACTAAAATGGCGTGGCGACTCTGGTTATTTTTCAAAGTACGATAAAGATTTACCCATTCCAAAAATCTTTTCAAACACCAAGTTTGTGGGCGCCAAAAAATCGGTTACATCACAGTGGCAACTGTAAGTGCCCCAATCTGGGTCATTAATGTTTCGTCAGCCCAAATTAATGATTTATAATCATTTAGGGGAATTTTGGACATTATTTTGACAATTTGAATGAGGAAGGGCCTCTTAGGAATAAGAAAATGGTTAAGGACCTCATTGAAAATGTGTCATTTCCAAGGAAAAGGAATATTGACTATTTAGAAAAATCCAAAACTGCTTTCTGCACAGGACCAGGCACGCTACTGAACCCATCCGCGCGGATGAGATTGTGCCTACAATCTTATCCATGCTCATAAGATTGCATCCCAGCCAACCTATAAATACAGCCCTTCTCCCTCAGTTTAAAGAGGCCAAAAGTTGATAAATCTTACTATTACTCTGTCAAAATTCATCCTCAAACAGCCCTCAACACTCTCACCACTCAAATTTCACACCAAATTCAACATTAAATCCACTCCAAAACCACTCCTAAGCCATTGAAATCCTCAAACCTTAATCACAAACCCAAGAAACATTGGTAAACCCTTGTTCTCCCTACTCAAAACTCCCTTGTTCATGCATCCATTTCATGTCTCCATGATGTGATTTTACTTACTTGTTGTTTATTCCCCTTCCCCTTTGTCCTAGGATCCAAGAGGATCTCCATGAAGTCCATCTCCATGGATGATTCTCTACAAGGATCCACATTTTATTGTGTATTACCCTTTGTCCCTTTTACATTAACTAGTATTTACTTGTTACTTGCTCTTTTGACCTAAAATGTGGTCATCTTGGAGTTCATCTCCAAGATGATACTTAGTATAAAGGATGGAAACCATTAAACTTCCCGTTAAACGCTTCATTATTGGAGCCTGGGATAAATTATGGTTTAAAAATGCCACGTGCTAGTCTCATTTAAAAAAAATATATCTTTTGCATGCATCGTACCTTTAAGACACATTTGAAAATTTCTGTTTTTGCTCAAAAAAGGAATTTAGACTGCCGCAAACTACGCGCACGTTGACCGTACACTGCACACTACATCCTTAACCCGGGAAATCTCAGTAGCAGCCTGGGAGGCCTTACTATGCCTCTTGGTGCGAGCACGGGATGACCCAAACAGCCATTGGTTTACCCTCGTGTTGACCCTACACTTGTCCGTGACACACATTTTGTCTGAGACTTGGTTGGTTTTTTTTAGTCTGGTTCGTGTCAGACCATGTCAGTGTATACCTCGTGTCGGTCAAACCCTAGTCAATGTGCCGAGTCAAGATCCTTCGTGGAGCTAAATCAGTCGAGGGCATGCCGTTTTTTCGTCATAAACCTTGACTAGATCTTGACTGGGCTTGGATTTTGACTTTGACCTGCACGATTTATGCACCAGCTCCCGGTGTAACACCGAGTCATCAAGGATTAATGCCCAGTCTATGCTTAATTACAGCAAAACCAATGACGAGTCAAGATCTTTTGTGGACAATTATCAGTCAAGGTCATGCCGACTTTTCGTCAGGCACCTTAACTCGATCTTGACCCTCGACGCTGGTTTGCCGGTAATTTACATCGAATGCGCGTTAAGACTTCATGATCCGCCAAACCTTAGGTCTGTTTTCCTTTTCGGTCGATGGGACCCGCTTGCCCTATGGAACCCTTGTTCGAGGTTACAGGTTGAGGGTCCGTAGGCATAGTGATGGGTCCCACTGATCCATGACTCATAGTAGTAAAAAAAAAAGAGCAATCTTTTCCAACCGCTTAGGGTTAAGTAAACTCAAACAAATAACTGCATGTTGCGTGAGCCCTGAGCCAAAACACCTACCCCTCTTTCAACTCCCAAAGTCTGAACCTCCCTTATATCTTCCTCTCGCAGCACCTCGCAAAGCTTGGGTACGAACACCGGGTCACCGTCTGGTCAGTTGAGAAGAATCAAGCACGTCATCAGCTTCATCGTTCGCTTCAACTCCGGCTTTCAGAATGTCTGCATCAGCTGGTAACAATGGGGATAATACCACTTCGCCTCCCGAGACTCCTCAAACAGAACAACAGTGGAATCAATTGGCAGAGCAGATGAGAATGCGACATGAAGCTCAAATGAACAGCCTTCTGGAGGCTATTAGGAGCCACGGTTTGGCCGCCAGTCTCCACCCCGATGGCACTTTCACCGTGGAGGATGAAGAGAACCCTAATCCCACTCTCGGTCGCCCTGACTACACCATGATGCCACTACCAGTCTTCTATGGTACCACTGTCGGAGCCTATGCTCCTCGACCTATGGGTCAGCCAGCTCCTCAGCTGTAGTCCAGTGGCAAAATATAGTCCAGCGGGACAAGCCAGTTTGTAGTCCCTCAGTGGGGACAAAATCAGTATGGAATGTGTGGTTGGGGGTACCTTGGAATGCCGCAGCAAGTTGGGATCCCACCGCAGTCTGGAACCAATCAGTCCAGGTCTTCACAGCAACAGTTCAGAGTGTCACACCAACAATCTGGAATGCCACCGCCACAGCTTGGTTTAGGACAACAGTCAGCTGTCCCTCCTTAGAACAGTACTGGTCCAGCAGCTCCCAGGGCCTCGCCAGCCTCCACAAACCCGTTCCTCACTCAAGGTCCTGTGGGTCAGCTAGCCCCCATCCCAGTCTCATCAGAATCACCGGGACCACAGTATCCTCCCGGTTATACACCATCACCTCAGCCAGTCTGGTTTTCCACCACCCTCTTTGCCCATTGGAAATCAGCAACGGCCGCTAGGTTCTATCCCTTTGCCCAGGCTCCTACTTATGTTCCCTAGGGTAATTTAGACCAAGGGCAGGTTTATACCTATGCCTCGGGCCTTGCTATCCCTTCCACCAGTGTGCTGCCAATGGTAACGCCTCTTTCCAGCTCGGTCACTGGTTTGAATGCTCCGGCTCCACCACTGGACCCTCATCTGACTTGGTTCATGGAACAGCATAAGGAAATGAAAGCGCAGATCACCGAACTGACAAGAAAGAAGGCTACCCTCCGGCCCACAAATTCTGATTCTATTGTGCCTCTACCCCACAAGTTCGTGATGCCTAACTTGGAACTGTTTGATGGAACTGCCTGCCCCAAGACCTACCTTGACACCTACACCCTAGCCATGAAAGCCAAAGGGTGCACGAATCAGCAGTTGGCTGATTACTTCAGCCTCTCCTTAAAGTTGGGGGTTCTAAAGTGGTTCTTCTGGTTGAAACCCGAGTCCAGGGCCACTTGGAAACAGATCACCAACGCCTTCACCGAAAAATATAAAGCCAACCTGGAATAGGAGACGAATCGGGTAGACTTGCAAACAACTATGCAACGCCATGACGAGAACATCGATGATTTTTATAAATGCTGGAACCTTAAGTTAAGTGAAATGGCCATTGAAGCGATGCACAATTTTTCCCTTTTTTTAACATCTTTTTGAGTCGCCACCTATATTATTTGTTTGGAAACATAGAAAACCATTTTGAAATAGATTTTGGGTTCGGGGCTTAGGTTTTGGAATGGGAAGGTCAAGGAGCACCCATTCCACCCAATCCGGAGATCGGTCTTGCTAAAGAAAAGAGAGGTTTTCAAAGAAGGAGAAGATTTTAAACAATAAATAAAATAAAGATCCATTTAACGGGGTTAAACGCAATATAGGATTGATTGCTTCGAGACCATCCCCATGATTTGGGCAGGCTCTAGGCTGATCCTAGATTCGATATATTTATACCACTCAAACAATCAATTAGAAAGGAAATAAAGATTACCTTGCGTGAGGTAATTCGGGCAGAGTTACGACTCAAGTTTAGAGTCAAATATTGACACGGACAGAGCTTCGCTTCAGTCCTTGATTCGGGCTTCGATGTTTGTTTATCAACAAGGTTGACAAACAAACTTTGGGTGATTTTAGGGGTGATTTACAGGAATCTTTCAAGGAGAGAAACCAGTAAATGTGGGTTTTTACTTGGGATTTTTAGGGATCAGAAATATTAAAATTCTTCAGGTATTTATAGGTGTTGGAGAGGTGTTGAGGATGAGATCAAACACCTTGGGAAGGTTCCAGAATCCAAACTTCATTAGCTGGCTGGATGGATGAAGTTTTATCCCGAAAGAAGTTGAAATTGACAAGGAAACTGCCATCTGCAGTCTGCAGAACTCCTTTATCTCGCGCGAGACATGATATTCCGCACGAGATAAAGCAGTCTATGGAAAATTTTTCCCTTCCCTCATTATCTCGTATGCAGTTCAGTCCCAAACTAACAGTGGTTAGCCAAAATTTAGCGAAACATGATGAAATGGTGGATTTCTACTTCTTGACTCAAGGCGAGACTTAGAGCGATATAAATGTGATCCGATGGGTTCAGAATGGGGTGTCTACAGAGCCCCTCGTCGACAAGTCTTATGGAAGAAGTCATCTCGACGATAGAAAAGACATCATTCTGAACATTGGGATGGTCGGGCCGCACGGCTTCCTACGTATCTCTATCAGAGAATCAGACCATAACGTAGTTCGACTCCAAAACACGAAAAGGATGCTTTAGGTATTTTGAAAATCATTTTGAAAATCGAGGAGATTTTGTTTTGAAAAGGTAAATTCATACTGAGGAATCAAATCAAGACCCAATTCTGAATATACCTGTCTGTCTGAAGATTCGCCTATCTGGGCTCCGAACCTGCGGGGAAATATGTTAGAAAATAAAGGCTTACCTGTCCGATCCTTTGAGTCCTGTCGGTTTTGTGATGATTCACCTGTCTGGGCTCCGAATCGGGCTTTTTGTTGTTGAGGATGACGATTCACCTGTCTCTGGGCGTTGAATCGAGCTTTTATGATGACGGTTCACCTGTTTGGGCGTTGAACTGGGCTTTTGATCTAATGATTCACCTGTCTGGGCTCTGAATCGGTCTTTTGATTTGATGATCCACCTGTCTGGGCGTTGGATTGGGCTTTTGATTTGACGATCCACCTGTCTGGGCTCTGAATCGTGTGGAATGAGTTGATCTCTGGATCAATCATTTTCGGGCGACTGGTGCCATATCGGGCGATCGTGCGGGTGTCACATTTGGCTCGTTCCGTGAGTTGTGGTGCCGATTTTTCCACATTTCCTTGCTAGTGTGTTACTTCCAAGGGTTAATGTGTCAAAATTTTGAATTTTGACGTTGTGTAGACGCTTATTGCCGATGACAATTTTGTACATTTCCAGAAGGTATATCTCGCGTGAGATATCTTGTCTCGTGCGACACATCAACTGTCGGGGCAATATAACAGCAGCAGCTGTTTATTTTGAAAATACTTATTTTCAAATTCTCTTTCCCAGCTCGAGCCAAGGCGATTTTTCTCTGCAATTTTTGCTTGTTGCTTGTTGATTCCTTCTCTTAATCAACCCTCAATCCCTTCTCCTTCCAATATCGATGGCACAAGGAAGGAAGAATCCAATTTTGGGGAGTCATTTGCTTGGCAAGGATTACCCCCGTGACGACCTCACTTTCGATAAGGGCATGCACATTTCTCACGCCGTTCGTGAAGGTTTGGTAAGAGCTTCTCTCTCACTTCTCATTTTGTGCATTGCATTGCATTTGAATCCCATTTTTGAATTCCAATTTCATCAATGGCAGCTTTTCTTGTTTTTGTCTAGAACTTGGTTCTATCTTGCATGTTTCTATTTTGTTGAATTTGTTAGATGTTTGTCGTTGTATTGTGTGCGTATGAGTTCCCTACATATCATGGATTGTAGGAGGGGTTGATTCGGGTAGTCAAATGCATCTTTGGGCATGCTTTTCTTGTGCGCACACTAAGCGTTCGATGAAATGTCTCAATGAGAAATTTCTTCTATTTCATTGAAATTTTGCCATGGGATGATGCCTAACATTGCTCTTTTGCTTCTCCTTTTGTTTTGCAGTCGTACAGGACAACAAAAAACTATCGTGGGAGCCCGAAGCTTGCCAAAGATTTGTGGGATAAAATCAAGGGCCTCAATGGGGTTCGAGCTAGGATGGCTCAAACGGGGCTTTTGACCTTCATTGACAACATCCAGGGGATGAGACAGACTCCCCAAGTCCTTCGACCAATCCAATAGAGGTGGTGGGACACTACCAACACTGTGCATCTTCGCTTCGGGGAAGCTACCATGACCCCGACAGATTTTTTGGCTATCACGGGGTTGGAGTTCACCGGTGAGCCCCACCCGAAGACTACGGGTTATAAGCCTGCGAGTCCGGCTGTATGGAGGCAGCTGATTGGTTTTGCCCCTAACAAGGTTAAGGGTTTTGCTGTTGAGCTGTCACCTCTCCGATCTCAGCTTGAGGCTTATGCACTTAAGCCGAATGCGGATACTGATCGATTGGTACGGGGTGCCCTCTAGTACATTCTGTCAGAGACCATTTTTGTGAACCATTCTTCTACGGCCCATCTCTCCCTCTTAGGTTTGTTGGTTGATTTGAATGATGTGAGGACTTATGATTGGGGCTCAGCTGGGCTGGCCTTCTGTTATCATGCCATGGATGAGGCATGTAGGCACACCAAGGATACTCTGTCAGGGTATTCTTATGCTTGGGAGGTATGCTCTTGATTCTGTCTCTGTCTTTTATCTGCACTTCTTATCTGTGTTTTGTACTGAATCTGTTCTATTTTCTGGTACAAATATAGGGGTACGTTGTCTCTAGACTATACAAGTTTGAGCTGGATAGCCCGGACCCTCTGTTTCTGGACATCAGGAGGTGGAGCCACCCCAATCGGACTGTTGATGAGGAGGAAGATTAGGACTGGACCCTGACGGTTGTAGAGGCGCGGGCCATGTTGGACGCCTTTGAGTTTGAGCGGCTGGGCCTTTATCCGTGGACCTTGGTGGAACGGGAGGTTCATCGTGCTTGGGATGCCACAGCGATGCAGAGGATTTTGGTATCTCTGGAGGGGGATACCATGTATCTGGGCGAGCGAGTCTTCCCACAGCATGGTCGGGGTTCACTGCCATATGTGGTGCCAGCGGATCCGCCGAGGGCGATGTACCCTACCTACTTTATTCCTAATGATGATTATGCTGATCTTGTGGAGGGTTATGCGGCGACAGATTGTATTGTCCGAGGAGCTGCGTATGCGGAGTTCTTGCCTCGCCTGATGGATCAGGTCCCCTCTTGGTAGGTGCTCGGCGGTCATTTGCTCGGGCTTCCACCTCCACCTCTGCCTCAGGTTCGTCAGCCCCCAGCACTTCTTCCCAGTATGCAGATCCTCTGCCTTTCACGGTGGATTATGGTCCTCCGAGCTACACATATATGATGGGGAGCATGCCGATGATGGGCCACATCCCGATCCCGGACCATATTCCTGAGGGTTATCGCCTTCCATCTGATGTCTCCTCGGTATGTTTCTGTTCATACTATTTCTCTTATTCATCCATATATGTGTATATGTCCGACTTTGTCTGATCCTTTTAGTTTTTGTTGCCGAATCACCATGTCCGCGGCTGATTACAATCGTGGGGCAAGCAGGATGGCGGGATTGATGTCCCTGGTGTCGAACCTGTCCGAGCGACTGTTTTAGAAGGAGGCTTTGGCAGCTTCGACGGTGGCTTCTGCGATGACCCCGACTTGTGGAGCCAAGCGTTCGAGGAGGGACGACAGCCCCAATGGAGGTGAAGGCAGAGGTGTCAGTGGCTCGGGTGACTTGATGGTGTGATCCCCCCTTTTTCTCCCCATTTACTTCTTGAGATCTTGTAAATATTGGCCGTGTGGGCCCAGACAATTTTTTCTTTCTTTTTGGTACATGTTAGCACGTAGGTGGTATAAAAAGCTAGTTTTCTTAATTCCTAGTCCTAGGCCTAATTAATTAATTTCTTAACTTTCTCGACTTCCGTGATTGGAATGACATGACCATTTGGGTCACAGTTTTGAGCTTGATTTTGGTGTTGCACTGCATGTTAGGAACTGTATGCGCAGGCTTTCAAGACATACTTCGTCAAGTCGGGGCAAGATTATTTGTTGGTGCAGGAATGCTGCTGAATTTGCCGAAGGGATGTGTCACGCGGGACTAGCCATCTCGCACGAGACATGCTACCCCAGGCAGAATCCCTTTCCTTCTTCGAACGGGATTTTGTCAGTTTTCCCTATAAAAACACCCTGTAGTCCGGCCAGATAACTCATCCCAGCCTTTTAAACTCTAGATATATTCTGTTAGGCTCGAATTCTTGTCTTCTTCTCCAACCCTGTGATCCATGGCTTCCAAGGAGATCGTCCCAACGTCCATGATTGTTGATGATTTTTCTTTGACGTCTGACGTAGTTGAAGCATTCAAGCAAGCATCAAGAGATTTCGTGAGGTCGTTTCGCAATCGATCTCGCAATAAGTTTATAGTAGAATTCGGATTTAGAATCCTTTTCACCATGAAGAACCTCCAACCGGATTGGGATCTTTTGCAGGGTGCTGCTCAATTTTGGGATCCTTTCGTTCATCTCTTTAATTTTTCTCTTAATGAGATGGTGCCTACTGTTGAGGAATTCGCCATCATCTTGGATATGCCTTTGACTGGTGAGATTGATGTTCCTAAATACAACAGGAATCATTCAGAGGCTTTGAATGAATTTCTAGGGATCCCCCTTGATACTTGCTATGAGTTGGTTCACCGCAGGTGGGTAGATTGTTCTTCTTTTCCTTAGTGCTTCAGCGGAGATTTAGATGATGATGCCTTCCATGCTTACAAAATGAACTTTCTGGCCTTTTCTCTTTTCGGAGATGTTTTGTTCGTATGCAGGGATGGCTTGGTTGATTCCCAATTGGTGGAAATTATTCTGCAGGCTAGGATACACTCTAGGAATATCATTCCGCTAATTTTATGTGAAACCCAGCATGGTCTTGATGAGTTGCATAAGACTGGTGCCATGACTCAAGGGAGTCCTCTTTTGTTGGCTATTTGGCTTAGGGAACATCTCAAGTTGGTAGGTCCCCCGTTGGAGTATTCCCCATTCACATACCATACGAGGAAGTTGTTGATCAAGGATCTTTCGGTGGATGAGTGGGGTGAAGGAACTAGTCGGGACCGCTGGTCGAACCTTCGAACTTTTGATGCAAGCATCTTCTTATCTGACAAGTATTTGGATTGGTTCCTTCATATCGGTTACCCTAATGTGGAGAAGATTGATGATCTGTGGCTTTCACTGTTAGGGGATTCTTTCGTAGCCAGCAGTATTTTGCGAAGGAGAGAGGCTCAGTCTGACCCTGCTAATGTACGGACCAATCCAACCCAGGATTTTCTTTATGGGGATTGGTATGAGAGGCGAGGTAAGGGTATGCCTGAAAAGACACAAGCTTTATATAGGCCCAATGTCTTCAAGAGGCTCTCGAAGTCCGTTTTCACTCGCCTCGAGGGATGTTTTGCTTCGAAGGGCCCAAAACGCAAGAGAGATCGCGATGACGGTGGTGATCATGTTTGCCGGCCTACCAAGTCAATGAAAGGCTAGATCTTAAGGAGTACCAAGAGATTGCTTTGATAGATCAATAGTTTTATTTTATTGGTATTTTATTTCAAGATTGTTAGCTTAGCAAATTAGTCGTTGTGGTTAGGATTTTCCTTTTGTCATTAATAAAATGCATTTGATTAATAAGGACAAATTTGATTTATTTATTTGATTAGACCGAACCCGAGGGCTGCCTACGTTCCTCTTTTACAACAATTAATTAAGAGGCTCAGGTCTAACATAGTTCATTTTTGGGAGAAAAAGGACAAAATGTGGTTTCAGGCCGAGGGGTAATCTTGCGCGGGACAAGGCCTCCTATTTTTTTTTTTTGCACACCCTTTCTTTTCCCTAGACTGCCCCTTCGGGTTTTTAGTCTAGCGGGCTTCTTTTCTTGTGCAAGCTCTAATTTTTTCCTAGGCCGTCCCCTTCGGAATTTTCAACCTAGCGAGCACATTTTTCTTTTTAAGAGGCCAAGTCACGCAAAGTATCTCTTGAGTTTGTCCATGTTGACTGGCTTCGGTAGCTGATCTCCGTCTAGGTCCACCAACTGAATGGCTCCCCCAGAGAATATCTTCTTCATGATGTAGGGTCCTATCCATCTTGGTCCCCACTTGCCTAGCGGGTTGAAAGGTCCAGGACGATGCTCACGGAGAACCTGGTCGCCTACTCTGATATTCCTTGTCTTGACCTTTTTCTTGAAAGCTCTTGCCATTCTTCTTTGGGAGGCTTTGGTTTGCTCGGCTGCTTTCAGCCTCCTTTTATCTAGCAAGGCTAACTCTTCGTATATGCTTTCTAGCCAGTCGACTTCGTTCACTTGGTTTTCTAGGAGAACCTGTAGTGATGGTATTTCCAATTCTATTGGCAAGACAGCCTCCATTCCGAATGTGAGGGCATAGGGAGTCTCTCCTGTAGCTGTTCGAATGGAGGTGCGGTATCCCCACAGTGCAAAGGGTAACTTGTCGGGCCAGTCTTTCCCCGTGATTGCCATTTTTCTGATGATGGTTTCGATTGTCTTGTTTGCGGCTTCAACTGCTCCATTCGTCTGAGGCCTGTAAGGAGATGACTTGTGCCTTATGATTTTGTACTCTGTTAGGAGGTGATCGGTTTCTTTCTCATAGTGCAAGCCATTATCGGATATCATCTCTTGCGGTACCCCGTATCGGCAGATGATGTTGTGTTTGATGAATTCTGCAACTTTTCTGGCGTTCAAAATTTTGTAGGAGGTGGCCTCGACCCATTTAGTGAAATAGTCGATGGCTACTAGGACGAAGCAGTGTCCATTGGCTCCTGTGGGTGTGACCTTTCCAATCACGTCTATCCCCACGTCGAGAACGACCAAGGAGAAGTCATATGGTACAGTAAGGAAAGCGGCGCGTGCTGAAGGTTGGCATGTATCTGACACTTATGGCATTTCTTGACCATTCAAGTACAGTCGGCTTCCATTGTCAGCCAAAAGTACCCTTGTCTGATGATCTATTTGGCGAGCATATTTCCGCTCATGTGGGTTCCACATATACCTTGATGGACATGGTCCATTATTTCTTGGGCCTCTTCTTCGGTGGCACAAAGGAGGTTTCCTTGGGAGTGTTTCTTGAATAGACGGCCAGCAATGATGACGTAATTAGCTGCCAGCCTTTTAAGGGAGATCTGAGTCTTCTGGTCGGTCTCAGGAGGAATGGTTCCACCTAGGATGAAACGCCAAATATCATGGTACCACAGTTTCTTTTCGGAGTCCTCAACGGTGGCACATTCGGATAACCATTTGTCTTTGCAGTCATGGAGATCTATAACGGCGGAGTAGGCAGGAGTTGCGCGCCGTGTTACTTTGAAGGGTTTGACTGCCTTTCCTACAGGGATTTCGACCAAGGAGGCGAGTGTAGCCAATGCATCCGCAAACCGGTTTTTGTCTCTAGGAAGATAGTGGAACGAGATATCCTGAAATTGTTGCACCAACTCTTGGAGGTGGGCATTGTATCTTAGAAGGGTTAGATCTTGGATCCTCCACTTTTTCAGTGTCTGATTGATGATTAATTGGGAGTCCCCAAATACCTTAAGTTCGATCACGTTGCGCTCTAGGGCTGCCTCAAGCCCCGCTATGCAAGCTTCATATTCTACGGTGTTGTTGGTGGCGTCAAAGTCAAGACGTATTTCTAGTGGGGTATAGATGTCATCTGATCTACTAACAACATTCCGATGCCGAACCCTCTCTTGTTGGCTGCGCCATCGAAAAATAATTGCCACTTATTTTCGTCTTCTATAGTCATGATGTCTTCATCAGGGAATCGCGGGTCTTCCCCCTTCACTTCGTTGCAAGGAAATTCGGCCAACTGGTCTGCGAATACACTCCCCCCGATGGTTTTCTAAGTGACGTAAGTGATATCATATCCCGCGAGCATGAAATACCATTTAGCCAGTCTTGAAGACAAATTTGATTTGTCTAGAATGTACTTCAAAGGATCCATTCTTGCAATGAGACGAACCGGGAAGGCTTTCATATAGTGCTTTAGTCTTTGTGATACCCAAACAAGAGCAGCGCTAGATTTGTCGAGTGGAGAGTAGTTGATTTCGCTGCCTTGGAATCTGTGGATGACAAAGTAGATGGCGTTCTCTGTGTGTGAAGTAGGCTGTTCTTGAGCGAGCATAGCCCCTAGCGCATTGTCAGTAACCGTGAGGTATAGCTTTAAGGGATTTTCCTTGTGCGGTGGAACCAGGATGGGTGGGGAAGTTAAGTAATGCTTAACTTCCTCGAATGCTTCTTGACATTCCTCGGTCCACTCTTGAGGTGTGTTTTTCTTAAGTCTCTTGAAGATAGGATCGCACATTGTAGTCAGTTGATTGATGAATCGATTGATATATTGGAGTCTGCCCATGAATCCCTTTACTTCTTTCTGCGTTCTGGGTGGAGGCATGTCTGTGATGGCCTTTATCTTGGCGGGGTCTGCTTCTATGCCGCGCTCGATGACCATGCACCCTAAGACTTTCCCTTTGACCACTCTGAATGAGCATTTTGCGGGGTTGAGCCTCATCTTGTGTTGTCTCAGTCCATTGAAGAATTTTCTGAGATCTCTGAAGTGCTGACCATCTGTCCCTTTTGAGTGGACAATCATGTCGTCCACGTATACCTTTATTTCCTTGTGGATCATGTCATGGAATAGTGTCGTGACTGCCCTTTGGTAAGTAGCCCCAGCGTTCTTGAGACCAAACGGCATGACCGTGTAACAGAACGTCCCCCAAGGTGTGGTGAATGCCATTTTGTGCTAGTCCTCCTCTGCCATGATAATTTGGTTATACCCTGCGAAGCCATCGACGAATGAGCGGACTTCGTATGCTGCTGTGGCGTCGACCAACATGTCTATGTTTGGTAGTGGGAAGTCATCTTTAGGGAATGCCTTGTTCAAGTCTCTGAAATCTACATAGACTCGTATTTTCCCGTTCGACTTGGATACTTATACCGTGTTTGCTAGCCATTCCGGATACTCGATTACTTTGATAAACCCTACGTTCAAGAGTTTCATGATCTCTTCTTTCACTTGCATTGACCATTCCGGCTTGATTCTACGCAGTTTTTGTTTGACTGGCTTGGCATTGGGTAGCAGTGGTATCTTGTGTTCTACAATCGAATGATTTAACCCAGGCATATCTCTGTAGAACCAAGCGAAGACATCGACATATTCTCTGAGGATCTGCGTCAAGGTTTCTCTGTCTTCCCCCTTGAAGAAGCTGCCGATCTTTGTTTCTCTGGGGTCTTCTGTTGTCCCGAGATAAACCGTTTGCATTTCCTCGTTGTCAACAGGGCCATTCTTTCCACAACGACCTACTTGCTTTGCTAATTCTTTTAGAATTTGTTCATTTTCTTGGTTTATCTCATCGTATGATTCATTATTACCTTATTCGTTATATTGATTACTATTAGTTAATTCATCATTCACGATGTTAGCAATCTCAGGGTACTCGAAAAGATCAAAGTTTTCATTAAGGAAGTAAGGGAATACATGCTCGGCCACCACCTCGATTTCCTCTTGAGTGAGTTCATCAGAGGTGGAGCCTGATTCTAATGTGAAAGTTACAGGGCCTATCTTCCTGCGGGGATGGGGAGTACAACCAAGCTCTTTGATCATGAAGTCTTCGTCAACAACTGGTCCTCCGCTGACGTGCCAGTTTGGAATTGGCTCATCACATTTTTGTATTAACTTTGTGTAATCAATAGTTGGAGCGTAACCCTTGGAGATTGCATGGATCTGGCTGTCTTCTAACCGGCACAGGCCTTCAAACTGTCGCAGCATGTCTTCTCCCAACACAAAGTCCCATTTGCTGGTCATTTCTGCCTCTGTGCCCCACAAATCTTTATGAATTAGTGGGATGGGTTCTGTTTCATCTGGTGAAGCATTGCAGTCGTGGAAGATTTCAAAGCCCAGTTGGCGCTTTCCTTTATCGTCAATCCATGGTTCTGAAAAGATAAAGTATGGGATGTTTTCCCCTTCCCGGACGAAGTAGCCATTGAGTGTCTTTCGATATGGCTCGAGGTCGCAGTTTTTTACCTTTGGGTCATTATGGCCTTTGTACGCGGTTCCTTCCCACTTGACTTGAGTGAAGTCCCACTCCTCTTCGTAATCTCCATCGCGGATGGAGATGATGTATCCTAGGCCATGCTTTGTGTGTGGTGGGAGAACCAGTGGTGCTTCTGTTATCCCTTGCAAGTGTTTTCCATGTCCCAAGCCAGGAAAGTATCCTTTTGCTTGCATCATTCTCTAAACAGGAAGGTTTCCAGAAAACTGAAGTGTTTTGGAGTAATCGTTTTCGTTGCAAGTTTCTATAACATTCACGGTGCTTTATTTCTCGATCTCTAAGCCACTGAACAGGTAATCAGAAGTGCTGTGTTGTACCTCAAGGATAGGGCTGGCAGTAACCATTTCTCCATGTATGGTGACTATTGTATCGTTGTGTCTGAACTTGATACACTGGTGTAGGGAGGAAGGTACACCTCCTATGTCGTGTAGCCAAGGGCGGCCAAGCAGCAAGTTAAAGGATGCCGGGATGTCGATGACTTGAAATTCGATGCTCATGGTGACTTGCCCCATTTCTATAGGTATCACGTCTGATCCCAAAGCAGTTCTAGCAGTACAATCGTACCCCCGTACAGTATGCCCTGACGGCTTAAGGTCTTTATGGGTGAGGCCTAATGATGATAAGGCTTTCTTTGGAAGGACATTGATTGCAGAACCATTGTCGACCAAAATGCGTGGCATTCGGTATCCATTCATGTTAGCAGTTATGTAGAGGGCCTCATGATGATTGTTCCCATAGGATGGGAGGTCCAAGTCAGTGAAAGTGATGAAGTTGCCAAATTGTACTTGGCCGATCATTTGAGTAAGCTCTTCGGGTGTTGCTTCTGAGGAAATGGTCATTTGAGCCAAGGCCTTTTTCAACATTTCACGATGCTTGTGAGATGCTCCTATAAGATCCCAAACTGAGATGTTTGCTAGTGTCTTCTTTACCTGGGCTAAGAGAGGATCGTCTGGTTCGCTTGATGATGGAGCTTTTGCTTGCTTAGGGGGATTTTCGTCCCTTGGGTCTTTGTTGATGATCACACGACCGGATCGTGTGAGGAGATTGACTGTTTTAGACCCTTTTTCCTTTTGTTCTAAGATTTCATCCCAAGACATCATATAACAGAAAGAAGATTTATTAAATTCAAAAGGGCTCTCGTCCACAGTTGTGGCTAGACGAGTAGGATCCTTGAAGCTACTTTCTAATTCTATCAAATTGACTTCGTTGTTTGGTAAAGGATTAGTAACAACATTAGGTAGCCCTATCTCTTTATCATCGAACAAATCTTGGATGACGTCTTTCAAGTGGAAACCTGAGTTGGTGTCATGGCCGGTGAAGTTGTGGTACTTGCAGAAGAGGTGATGAGCATGATTAGCAGGAAGATCTTTCTTTGGAGGTCCACCTTCTCTTGGTTTGATTTTTCCATTCTTGACGAGCACCTCGAGGAGTTCTTCTTGAGTTATCCCTTCAAGCTTGTCGTAATGTCTATCCCTTTTCTTCTTTTATGGTGGAGGTACCGCAGAGTACTTACCATTGCCGAGATGATTGAAGACAATAGCATTGACAGAAGTGTCCTTGGAGTTAGAAGAGGAAGAGGAACTTTTGTTGTAACGGAACCCACTTTCTTTCTTGGCTTCCCTTTTCTATTTGATGAGGTCATCTAACCGCCGCATTTGTGGAGTTCGGCGAAGCTAGGAAAGTAGTTGCCTGCAAGTTTGTCTTGATATTCTTCCCTAAGATATTGTATGAGGATGTGGATTTGTTCGTCTAGGCTTGGCCTATCAACGATTTCAGTCAGTTTGGTCCTCCATCTTTTGACGAAGTCTGTGAAGGATTCGTTCGAAAGCTGCTTGGTTTGTTCGAGATCCCTTCTAGTGGTGCGGTAAGTGGAGTTGTCCTCATATTGCTTTTGAAAGGTACGACTAGCGAGTGGCCAATCGAGTATTGTAGAAAGTGGAAGAGTCATGTACCAATCTCTAGCGGTACCATCGAGAGTTTGTGGAAAGCATTGAGCTAGTAGATTGTCATCAACACCCATAGGTAACATGGCCCAAGAATAGGTCTCCAAATGTGATTTGGGACAGGTGGTGCCATTGAATTTTGCAATGTCGGTTGTTTTGTACTTACTAGGAAGCTTGGACATGGATTGACGAAGGGTGTCATAATCAATAGAGAGCGAGGCTCCCTTACTCACATCGAGGGATGCAAGCTTCTTTTCTAACATGGCCATGGTGAGGGGTTCGTTCTTGCTTTCCCCTTTGCTTTCATTCTTGGATGTGTAGCTCTCGTTGTCAGAGGAGGAAGATGACGAGCTAGACTCGTGCTTCTTTTTCTTGCTTTTGCTTTGGCGGCGACCCTTGGCCTTTTTGGTGTATGATTCCTCTTCTTCGGAGGAAGAATCATTTTTCTTCTTCTTTTCTTTGTTGGCTAGTGCTACCCTAAGCTCTTGGATTTCTTCCACGAGAGTGTGGATTTGGGTAGCTTGCACTTCTAGGCGATCATTGGCTTCTTCCAGAAGTTTGTGGTTGTTTTCGGTTAAAAGTTTCGTCACCCGGAATTTTGTCGATGCCGGACATTGTGTTGAGAGTCTTGAGATTGAGTAGCTTCGGAAAACTGACAGAAGAGTGCAGAGATGGCGTTAGGATCAAATCTATCCCCAACGAGACGGAAGCAGGCTTAAGTGGTTCAGGCTCAAACACAGCAAACAGGGGCATTATCTCGCACGAGACATGTAGTCACGCAAGAGACAATCACACGGAAAGTCGATTTTTTATTAGACCTAATTTTTGGTCAGAACGGAGAATCCGTTTTGAGGGGTTTCTAAGGCCTTTATCAGAACCTAACGACTAAGCAATCAGTCTAATTTTTGTAAAACAAAGCCATGTAAGATTGTTTTGAAGGATTTTTTTAATAGGGACTTCCGAAATGGTCATTTCGAAGGGACTTTTCCGAGTCCTTCTTTATTTTCAATTTTACATGGCTTTATTTCGGTCAAAAGCAAGAAAAGGCTCCGATAACTCGTTGAGCTTAGCATTCCAACGTTTGTAAAATTCTGTGATCGATTCATCCGACTTCTGGATGGTTCCTACCAAATCATCCCGAGTAGTGCGCCATTCCAAATTACCCTTGTACTTTTCCAGGAAGGCTTCTGTTATCTGGCTCCAAGTAGTACGTCATTCTTACTTCAGAGCTAAAAACCATGTAAGTGCCGATCCTTTCAAGGTTAGGTGGAAGTGGGAAGCCATGAATTCGGGAGTGCAGCCCATTGCCCCCATTGTCATCACATAAGTGTCTATATGCGTCTTTGGACAGGCGGTACCATCAAAGTCTAGCTTGGGCATCTTAAACTTGTGCGGAAAAGGTGTCACTTGGGCGGGATCCACGACTTTAAGACCACTAGAACCCACGGATAATCTGTCAATCTTGTGCTGCATCTGTTTAAAGAAAGGCCACTTCCGGTGCCAAACTTGAAGTCCGAGGAATTGCAGGAGCCACCGATTGACGACGGTATTGGGAAATCAAAATTAGGTCCCACGGGAAAAGCGGTTGGTGGGAGACCAAAAGTACTAGGAATTCCAATATTGCTGTCCAACAAGCTAATCGGGCTAGGAATCTTGTTTCCATACATATCATAACCGTTGAATTGCCCACCGGGTTCTGGGAGCCGTATTGTGCCGATCGACCTCTGCATGCGACCAAGAGAAGATAATCCCGAGCCGACACACGGAGCCGAGTATGGGGTAGAACCATAAATATGCCGAGTAAGGGTGGAACACACCGCCGGTTGAGAAAAGTTGTCTTGAGTCTCGGAACCGCTGGTACTTTGAAACACCGTCCCGAACTATCTCGATTTCCCGAGAGCCGTGACGACCATTATGCTGAACACCATACTGAACACCCTGATAACCATCTGGATACACACTGTACTGAGGCTGGGAAAAGCTGGTTCGAAACTGAGGTCCATGCTGAAACTGTGGTATTGGAGCATTAGGAGTTGGAGAAGCAGTGAGATCAAAGAAATTCGCAGGCCGACCGTCATTTCTGCTGACACCTTGCTGGATAACCTGGCCATGCCCTTGGGAAGATGGGGGAATGAGTCTTCCTTGGTCACTTGCAATCATTCCTGGAGACACTGCTTGATCAGGTCGCGAAACATAGTTTACTGGGGGAGGCATTGTATTGTAGCTAGGCTGGGTTGGATGAGCAGGCGAAGCGGATCCGATTTCATTATGGCTATCTTCCGTAATCTCTTCATAGGAACCATCCTATCTACGAAGTACCGCAATCCCTTTGGCTCTCATGGCTTCCACGAAACGGTTGTGAGGCTCTTCTTCACGAGCCTTGGCATTTTGAACTAGGAGACAAGCCTCACGCTCCCGAGCTAGAGCGGCTTCCAGCATCACCCTCAATTCTTCCGTAGTCATCTCATTCAAACCCGTCTGACCCACTGTCCACCGAGCCTCCAAATGACCGAGCGTAAAAAACATCTCCATTGTCGGCCATTTCTGATTCCAAACCAACTGACACTGCTTGCACACGGACCAAACGACCTCCCGAGACGGAAGAGCGGATCCAACTCGCCGTAGCTGCAGGTGCAGAGATGGGTTTATAAGGTGCTGGAAGGGAAATTTTTGAGTAACGGGAGAGGGAAAGAAACGGGACAGACTCGCGCAAACACAAATTTATTTATGTTCAAGTATAAATTAATCTTTTAAATCCTAACTACAGTTTGGAAAGGATAAGCCTTTATTCATGCTAACTATACCTCAGGGAAACCTAATGACGCAACGTTTGAATTACACCAAATGCTTTGTTTTAGAAACATATAATAGGTGATGGTACCTAGCCCAAACCCTAACATCTTTATGGAACGAAAAGGTTTGTCCAAATTTCTAAGGAAAATTGGGCAGCATAACGGGTCTTCTCGAAGAATTTAGAAGAAAAATCTGGCATGACCTCTCGTCGGTACATGTTGGCAATGCGGCATGATCTCTCGTTTAGAACACGCCACGAGAGTGACATGTTCCCACGTGAAATCATGTTGCATTTGGCAACATGCCCACAAGGTGTGAGGTTTTGGGAGAAGGTATAAGGACCTATGACATTTTTCAAAAACACTTCATTTTGTTGTAATGAAAACATTGTATCAAAAACCAACTGTGGGTAAGGTTTTAGTGTGGTGCCACCTATAACGCACTAGGGGTTTAGGTTTGATTTCAGGCGCTCAAGCGTAGGCGAATTTCATGGCCGTCCGCGATGCCGTCAATCGCACCCGAGGGTTCTAAATCTAAGTGATGTAGTGTGCGGATGACTATATTCCTTTATTTACAAAAAAGAGATTTTTTTTATTTTTATTTATTTATTTTTTTTTTTTAGAAAGGAAAAAAAAACAACACACACCCTCACACAGGATAAACAGGGAACAACAATCAATTGAGTCACGCTTGATCCAAGGGACTGCCCTCAAACCAGTCTTCTGAAGTTATGTTCAGTGGCCACCCTTTGTCGCGTGACACAGGACAACCAGAGACAAAAGGTGTCGCACGACCTGGATGGTCACTGAACCAGCAGCTCTTCAATCATCAAATCAGCCCCTGTTTTACCATAGCCAGAGCAACACACAAGTACTAATGCACAAGAAAGAATGGCCACAAGCACAAAGGGCTCACAAGTTCCATAATCAACAAGATGTATGAATCACAAATGATTATCAAATAATGCACACAAAATGGATGTATTGGATGTTTTGACTAAACAAAAGCTTGACCCACTCAACACTTGAAAAACAGGTTTTCAAGTGACATTCCCCAGCGGAGTCGCCACTGAATGTGCGCTCGCCCAAAAAAAATGAAAAGGAGTCGCCACGCCGTTTTTAAGAGGAAACATTGAAAACCTTTTGTTTAGAGAAAATGGGTTCGGAGGTCAGGTTACGTGTTGGGAAGAACCGAGAGTTCACCCAACACGCCTCGTCCATAGACGAGTCTTTCAATCAGAAACATCCAAGTAAATCCAAAGTGTGTGCAAATATTGATAATAAACAAAGTGTGATAAAATGCATCTTATTAATTATGGAACAAGAATTACATATTGTGAGCCCATTATTTAGGGAGGCCACATCCCTGATACAAACAATCTAAAACAGATTACAAAGGAAAAAGGGTCTCTGCAGATGGGTCATGTATGTCGCATGACACATCGCACCAGTGACCACATGTGTCGCGTGACACAGGATCACTTGGAGACGAAGATGTCGCGTGACACATATGAGCCATCTGCAGAAACTTAACAAGATGAACACAGAATCAACAGAAAGCTATACAGATCTAATCAATTAACTAGATTACGAACGAAATACAAAAACGAAACTAAATCAACCCAGGGAGTGTGGATATGGGTAGATCCACACCCCCTTGGGGTTCAAACACCAAATCCAATCAAATGATCAACAATATAAGCTCAATTGCACTGATTATTCAGATTAAACAGAGAGATTGCGATTGGGATTCAGTAATCCAGATAGCTAGGATCTGATTACTGAATCCAAACAAAATTAAATGCTAGAATTAATAGAAATTAAGCAAGAGAGAGAGAGATTGAGTTCAGGGAATCATTACCCTTGTTGCTTCCATGAATTCTATATCTAGTTAGATATAGAACCCTTCAATTCTTCACCTCTGATCTGGAAGGATTGATGCAAGGGGCTCAAGTGGTGTGGCTTGAGAATTGGGTTTGGAAGGGAGGAATTGGGTAGGTTGAAGGTAGGAGAGAGAGAGGTTTGTGTTTGGAGAGGTTCGTTACGCTGCAAATCCTGCAGAGTAACAGTAGGCTAAAGTTGGGATCCATTTATGAGAGGGGGAGGGTCTTATTTATAGGCTGCAGTTGGCTGCCTTAATGTGTCGCACGACCTTACGCGTCCTCTTTTCATGCCTCAAGCTGTCGCGTGACACAAGGTGGCTCAACCGCTTTTGCGCCAAAAACCAGTTTCTGGAACATTCCGGGAAAATACCCAAAAGGTCCAACAGGTTTTATTCCCAAGGGGTCCTTTGGCATGAATAATGTACCAAAAGGTACTTCCTTCGCGGGAAACTCATGGAACGTTTTCGGAAGTCTCGGGATAGGCCGGGAATTTACCAAAACGCCCTTTAATGCAGTTTTATTATATTAAAATGCATCTAAAAGGTTGCGAATTGGATTGGCGTACTTACAATTCCCGAGTTTTATGTATATTTGATATGGTTTGTGAGTGTTTTGAAAGTACAGGGGTTGAAGTGCAACAATGTTGAAAACGGAGGATTGGAGCGTACTTTGGAAGCTTTTGGATCAAATTGCAATTCTGAAAAATCTGGGACAAAACTGACATTTGGAAGTCCAAGGGCTAAATTGGAAATATTGGAAAATTCAAGGACCAAATTGGAGATATGGAAATTTTGGACGAATTTGTTTTAGAAAAATTCATGGGTTAAAATGAAAAATAAAATCCCAAAGAGCGAAGTGCAAAAGAATTTTTTATAGTGGCCAAAGTGCGACTGCAAAATCGCGAGACGGAACTAATACTAAATATACAAACTACTAGGCCAAGGTGGCCGGCCACTGCAAGGTATTTGGCCAAGACAATTGGGGCCATGGCCTAGGATTTGCTGGCCAGGAGGGAGTTTTTGGGCCAAGCATAGCAGGAAATATGGGCCAGGAGGAAATTGAAGCTAGCTGCGGCCAAGCAAGAACTGTGCACTAGGGCTACCGCGCCAATCAACAAGGGCGGCCGCGCTACAATAAAGGAAATGCCGGCCAAGTTGCTGCCAACTAGGGCGACCGCGCCAACAACAAGGGCGGCCGCGCTACGTCGATTCCAGCTGCGGTTTTCACAGTCTAATGAAGGGCGTTCTTGGGATTTCTCAACCTAGATTGTTACCCTATTCTTTTTATATAAAAACCACAGCCACGTTACTATAAAGGAGATCATATCATAATTTTTGGAGTATTATTTGTTCTTTAACAATTCCATTGAAGAGAAGAATTATTCCGAATTCCAGGTTTTATTATTTGTAAATTATGAGTAGCTAAATTCTTAGATTTGTAGATTGTTTTGATCTTCACCGGATTTCTATGCAATAATATTTTAATTCTTTCTATTTAATTCCTTCTAGTTCATTAATAGATTTTAATTTCTTATTCTTAGATTCGAGACGTATGTTAAGATATGAACTCATCTTTGAATAATTGGGTATCGAATTCGCCATTAATTTGGGATTTTGATACATAGACTATTATTAATTGAATAACTTTAATCGGGGCCGTAATAGAAACTGATCAAAGTTAGGTTCTTTTATTCTTATGTTCTTAATTTATTCTTGGCATATTGTGGTACCGTAATAGAAGTCACAATATTAAAAAGAGTATTTAGGATTGTAATCCGGCCACCTAACCGTGTCGATCCTAGCCAAAGTGAATGAACCCTAGAAGTTGAGTTGATGTTTTATAAGTAAAATTCTGCATAGAATGATGGTAAAGTGAAATCCAATTTACGAATCTATGCTCATAATTTGTTTTCTCGTTTAGTTAGTTTTTGTTATTTAATTTATGCTCTTAGTTTTTAAATCAAATCTATAAAATCTGGTTACTAAATTCATTGCGTTTACTTTACTTGTTTACCAATGAGTCTCTGTGGATTCGACCCCTGCATTTGCATACTGCTACACCGGTAGTGAGTACACTTGCTCGGTTTTTATTACAAGAGGGAGTTTTCCTCCATCATGTTTTTGGCACCGTTGCCGGGGACTTGTTGCAAGTAAACAAGTAGGTTAGGTAGTGAATGCAAGGTCGTCGTTCTATGAAGCCTTCATTGGTGCCATTGAACGACAACATAAACAGACTTAATAAAGCTAAAGACACTAAGCTTCTTGAGGAAGTATTTGAGGGCGATCCCCTCTTTAATCCCCTTTTCTCAGATTCTGACACCGAATCAGAACCCTCCACCACCAAGGTAGAGGAAGAGAAAGCCGAGATGGCAGTACCACCGGCACAAACTATGAATGATATCCTTAGACCTAGGGTAGACACATCTACCTCATGGATAGTGCTATCCGAAGCAGCCAAAAATCTAGAGGTCAAAGGACAATACTTTGCCATGCTGCCAAGCTTTCACGGATTGCCTGGTGAGGATGCACTCACGTTCCTTAAAGAATATATTATTGTTATTGCTCAATTTTTGTTAAGACATGGAGTGACTGAGGAGCAAATTAGACTGAAGTGTTTTCCTTACACTCTTAAGGGAATGGCTAAAACATGGTTGATGATGCTTGCACCGAGCAGCATTAGTACTTGGGTAGAATTGCAAGATGTGTTCCTTAAAAGATATTACCCACATCATCTGTTGGCTGGTTTTAGACAGAAATTGATGACATTTTCCCAAGATGTGGGGGAGCCCTTTCATGAGGCATGGGAAAGATTTAATACAATGTTAATGCAATGTCCCCAACACAATTTCACACTACCCTCACTGAACCAAGCCTTTTATGATGGCTTGAATGACAATGGTCAATCAATGGTTGACAATGCTGCTGGAGGCTCGATAGGAGCCAAGACCCCGGACGAGACTAAAGCTTTATATGAGATGTTGAGTGCTAATTCTCAACAAAAGAGTTCGAGGGGTAGAACAAGGGGGGTATTGGATTTGACTGCTACTGATAATCTGTCTAAGCAAATTGCAATCTTGAGTAGTAAATTTGATAAATTGACTGCCTGTGGCACTTCTGCTGGTGCCAATGTTATTACTGATTATTGTACAAATTGTGGTTTATCATCTCATGTGACTAATATGTGTCCAAGTGCAGCAAATTTCTGTTATAATCCTGAACAGGCACATGTTTTCAATGGATATGCACCAAGACCACCACCCCAAGGCAACCAATATGGCAACTACAATCCATGGGGTGGCCATCAGAATCAGCAAGTAAAACCCCTTCATACACCACCGCCTGGACAACATGGTAGGGAGCCTTGGGAGCTGGCAGTTCAGCAGTTAAGGATGGAGGTGCAGCAAAGTAACAGAAATACAGATGCTGCGTTTGAAAAGATAGGCACACAAGTAGAGCAACTTGTGAAGGTTGCCCAAGAGTTGTTGAAAGAGAAGAACTCACCTGAGCAAATTGAGGAGGTATTTCTTTCTTCCCTTGATAATTTTGAATGTGATAATAGTGATAATGTTAGTGAGGAAGAGGATGAGATGGGGGAGGTTCAATATGTATTTTCTGCATTAAATTTAGAAACCCCTCCCCCCAATGTTGTGAAAACCACACCCCAGAGAGGTGTGGAGTTTGAAAATATTAAACATGTTCAAAAAGACCTCGGATGTTTCACTATCCCAATTTATTTAGGGGGTCAAAATTTTAAAGGTTTGTTGGATCTTGGGGCAAGTGTCAATGTGATGCCCTTTCATGTTTTTAGAAGTTTGGGGGTATGTGAGTTGAAACCACCCAAGAGAGACTTGCAATTGGCGGATCTCTCAATCAAAAGACCCTTAGGGGTTATTGAAGGGGTGTTGGTTAAAATTGATAAAATTATTATCCCCATTGACTTTTATGTGATGTGTATGGAGGGATCAAGTGAGGAACAACTAAAAACTCCCATTCTGCTTGGGAGGCCATTTATGTTTGACACTAAGGCCACCATTGATGTGTGTCAAGGGGTGGTGTCCTTGAGAGGTATGGGGGAGGAATGTAAGTTTTGTATGCTTAAAACTGATGAGAAACCCTCCCCCAAAGATGGTTTTGTAGGAGCCATAACCAATTTTCCAATTGTCAAATATGATGTGAATGGATGTGAGAAAAGTGGGGATAATGCGGACGTTTGTCCTGTGGCTAGTAACATTAAGGCCGACCAATACTCTAGTAGTAACGGGTCGTATCACTCCCCACACGACTCCCATAAAGAGTCGAATCCATCACATTTATCACAAGGGCCTTCAAAACGTAAAGTTGGTGAGGAAAGTTATAGTGATTTGTCTGATTCTATATTTGCTACTATTTTTGTTCACGATAACTCTCTTGATCTTGGTTGTGAGAATGGTGTCTGCAGGTTGCAGAAAAGGTTGAGTTTGGGGGTGGAAACCCCAATAAAAAGAAAAGAAAGAGGGGTAAGCACAAGCGTAAAGTTTCAAAAATAAATGTGGCTTCACCCCTACTTGTTGACAATGGAGAGCTAATTTGGAAAGAGAAGGGCGTTTGTGCCCGTGAGGAGAAGAGATGGTCCAAAGGCCGCAAAGCTAAGGCCAAGTAAGCTTGGGACCATAGTCGGGCTAACGACTTTAACCAAATGCGCTGCTTGGGAGGCAACCCAATGAGGTATGTTTTATTTTTATGGTAATTACTGTTTAGTAGTGTCTTGCTATCTGTCGAACCCAAGGCATGCTTTTGTTCTCTTTGCTATGAGGACATAGCATGTTTTGAGTTTGGGGGTGGGCAACTCTCCGAGTTTGTGGGTTTATAGGGGAGTGTATATAGTGTCACCCTCTAAAAAAAATTTAAAAATTTTTGTTCTTTTCATAGTTGGGATGTTGGCCAAAGTCTGTGATGATTAGAGTGTACTTTAAATTTAAAATCACATGTGCTACTATTAGTCTGGTGATTAGGTTTGCATTGAAACATTTAAATTATGATTGCACCACCTCTCACTTCCGTATCATATTCTTGGTCATTGTCATCAGCTTAGGTGCCTTTTATGGGATCACTTTGTGTATTCTCGGGGTCCCTAGAACATGTTTGCATGATTGTCAATAGCACGTCAATAGGTTACTTGATATATATGGCTATTCTTTGAATCCCTTTTTGTGAGCCTTAAACTTTCTAGTCACTTATATAAAATTTTCCGCTAGAACCCCTTTTGAGCTTGAAAAAGAATGGAATCTCTCACAAAGTGGGAGGTTATCTTAGACCACCATTCGCCTTCATTTGTACCCTCATTATCCCACCCTTTTTAACTTATACACTATTTTCTCACCTTTTCAAGAAAGTGAAACTAGGGAAAGAATGGGAATATTTTGGGGGATGTTATGAAAATCAAAGGATTGAGTGGAAAGTGGTCACAAAAAGAAATAAAAGGGTCATGTTATGTAATGAAAAGAGGGGCTTGAGCAAAATATTAAATGCACATTCTTCGTGATATATTTGTTTGTGCAATTCAAAAAAAAAATATAAAAAAATGAAGCCTTGCCCTCTATAATGTTGAAGTGGAAATTATGTTTCAAGGTGACCAAAGAAAGTAATGGAATGTGCTCAACCCCATGTCAATGTATGAAAAAGTTTTAGTTTGTGGGTTGGCACATTGGGAAGTAATAAGGGTGAGTGGAGAAATTATCATCAAAGTGAGGATGTATGGTTAAAATAAGACTTTCTAGTTTCACTTTCTTATGTTCGTATGTCCTTACCTTCATTTGTAACCATGAACCTAGCCCTCGCGAATTGTCGCACCATAACACTTTAAGCCATATCATTCTTTCAAATACCGAGTAACCGGGTTGACAATCGTGTAAATATGCATATGAGTGTCCTTTTTGGGTTGTACTGTCTATGGCATATTGATTTAGAGCATCGCTTAGTGAATCCATAAACAATCTTAGGTTGTTGGCAGTGACCTCCCAGAATTCATTCATCATTCAGGCCGCGGTGGAAAATTGTGAGTTTTATGCTTCAATGTGATTGTAATCCCATTACTGTGGTGGCACTTGTTGATTATGTGTGTTGGTAAGGATCTGAGACTTGTGTGGCCAATGACTCATCTGTGATAGAACATCCCAAAAATAATTATTTTGCTTTAATGTTTTATTATTAGTAGTTAGAGTAACTGTATTTTGCTTCTTTTAGTTTAGTTTTACTCGGGACGAGCAAAAGGTTAGTTTGTGGGTGTTTGATGGATGTGTATTTACCCATCCAAATGATGCACTTTTAGGCTTTCTTTGTGTTTGATTCCCGAGTTTTATGTATATTTGATATAGTTTGTGAGTGTTTTGAAAGTACAGGGGTTGAAGTGCAACAATGTTGAAAACGGAGGATTGGAGCGTACTTTGGAAGCTTTTGGATCAAATTGCAATTCTGAAAAATCTAGGACAAAACTGACATTTGGAAGTCCAAGGGCTAAATTGGAAATATTGGAAAATTCAAGGACCAAATTGGAAATATGGAAATTTTGGACGAATTTGATTTAGAAAAATTCATGGGTTAAAATGAAAAATAAAATCCCAAAGAGCGAAGTGCAAAAGAATTTTTTATAGTGGCCAAAGTGCGACTGCAAAATCGCGAGACGGAACTAATACTAAATATACAAACTACTAGGCCAAGGTGGCCGGCCACTGCAAGGTATTTGGCCAAGACAATTGGGGCCATGGCCTAGGATTTGCTGGCCAGGAGGGAGTTTTTGGGCCAAGCATAGCAGGAAATATGGGCAAGGAGGAAATTGAAGCTAGCTGCGGCCAACAAGAACTGTGCACTAGGGCTACCGCGCCAATCAACAAGGGCGGCCGCGCTACAACAAAGGAAACGCCGGCCAAGTTGCTGCCAACTAGGGCGACCGCGCCAACAACAAGGGCGGTCGCGCTACGTCGATTCCAGCTGCGGTTTTCACAGTCTAATGAAGGGCATTCTTGGGATTTCTCAACCTAGATTGTTACCCTATTCTTTTTATATAAAAACCACAGCCACGTTACTATAAAGGAGATCATATCATAGTTTTTGGAGTATTATTTGTTCTTTAACAATTCCATTGAAGAGAAGAATTATTCCGAATTCCAGGTTTTATTATTTGTAAATTATGAGTAGCTAAATTCTTAGATTTGTAGATTGTTTTGATCTTCACCGGATTTCTATGCAATAATATTTTAATTCTTTCTATTTAATTCCTTCTAGTTCATTAATAGATTTTAATTTCTTATTCTTAGATTCGAGACGTATGTTAAGATATGAACTCATCTTTGAATAATTGGGTATCGAATTCGCCATTAATTTGGGATTTTGATACATAGACTATTATTAATTGAATAACTTTAATCGGGGCCGTAATAGAAACTGATCAAAGTTAGGTTCTTTTATTCTTATGTTCTTAATTTATTCTTGGCATATTGTGGTACCGTAATAGAAGTCACAATATTAAAAAGAGTATTTAGGATTGTAATCCGGCCACCTAACCGTGTCGATCCTAGCCAAAGTGAATGAACCCTAAAAGTTGAGTTGATGTTTTATAAGTAAAATTCTGCATAGAATGATGGTAAAGTGAAATCCAATTTACGAATCTCTGCTCATAATTTGTTTTCTCGTTTAGTTAGTTTTTGTTAATTAATTTATGCTCTTAGTTTTTAAATCAAATCTATAAAATCTGGTTACTAAATTCATTGCGTTTACTTTACTTGTTTACCAACGAGTCTCTGTGGATTCGACCCCTGCATTTGCATACTGCTACACCGGTAGTGAGTACACTTGCTCGGTTTTTATTACAAGAGGGAGTTTTCATCCATCAATAGACTTGAGGAAATTCATCAACCGACTCAGAAAGCACTCCATGAAACTGAACCCTGCAAAGTGCACCTTCGGTGTAAAATGAGGCAAAGTACTAGGGTACATGGTCACAGAAAGAGGCATTGAAGCCGACCCCAAGAATATCAAGGCCATCATCGACATGAAGCCACCGCGAACATTGACAGAAGTGAAAAATTTCATGGGAAGACTTCAATACATCAGCCACTTTGTCAACTAGCTGACGTCTCTCTGCGAGCCAATATTCAAGCTAATGAAGAAAAATGCTGATATCGAATGGAACATTGAATGCCAAGAAGCTTTCGAGAAAATCAAGATATACTTGGTGAACCCCCCGATCCTATGCCCACCGCATGAAGATAAGCCTCTCCTCCTATACCTGACTGTGACTGATACGTCAATTGGGGCTATGCTGGCGCAAGAAAAGAAGGATTCAAAAGTTGAGAATGCAATCTACTTCGTGAACCAAAAACTTCACGGAAGTGAACTAAACTACTCCGCCTTAGAGAAAACTTGTACCGCCTTGGTATAGGTAGTCGGGAAGCTAAAACACTACATGCAATCCCATTCAGTACTTCTGGTCTCCAAGATGGACCCAGTCAAATATTTTTTCGATAAGCCATCATTATCAATGAGAGTAGCCAAGTGGTCATTCTTCCTGGCTGAGTTCGACATCAAGTACATGACCAGGAAATCAATGAAGGGTCGAGTAATGGCAGATCAACTGGAAGACTTCCCAAGCAACGAACTCAAGGGTCCCAACCCACAATTTCCCAATGACGAAATCTTTTCGCTCGACAGTGAAAACCGCTGTCAACTCTTCTTTGATGGGGCAGCCAACAAGAAAGGAAAGGGTATTGGAATGCTCCTGGTTGATCCAAAAGACGAGCACACCCCCATAGCCATAAAGTTGAATTTTGAAGTAACCAACAACGCAGCAGAATATGAAGCATACGTAGCCGGTTTTGAAGCCGCTCTTGAACGCAACATCAAAGAATTGGAAGTATACGGAGACTCAGCACTGATCATCAATCAGGTGTCCAACAGATGGAAGACGATAGACCATGGTCTCCAGAAGTACCACGCATACATGGAAGAGCTCATCGCTCAATTCAAGGAAATCTCTTTCCACTACTTGTCGAGGGACAAGAACCGCTTCGCCGATGCCTTGGCCACTCTAGCCTATCTCATTGAAATTCCCGAGGGGAAATCAATAAATCCATTCAAAGTAGGGAGACGGAAGACCCCAGCCTACTGTTGTGAGATCGAAGTTGAATATGAACTGATCGATGATCACTGGTACAGCCAAGTATACCAATACCTCAAAAGCGGAGAAGCCTCTTTCACAAACGAAGATGGAAACTACAAAGAAGGAATCAAAGCCAAAAACATGGTGGCTCTAAAATGCCTAGCATCCAATCCTGTCTCAGCGATGGCGCCAAGAGGAAGAGAGCCGGCCAAAGACAATAGTATCAATAATCTTCAAAAGGGAAGTAACAATGTGCAGAATCCAATGAGATTTCCACCTAGGCCACAACCGCGATTTGATGATTTGGGTATGTCAACAGAGGAAGTTTTCAACGGTTTGTTACGAACTGGCATGATCAAGCCATTGGAAAACTACAGTCCTGCTCGCCCTAATCCTCATATGGATGCTAGCAAGTATTTCCGTTTTCACCAATTTCCGGGGCACACTACAAACTCCTGCGTAACTCTCAAAAAGATAATTCAAGGCTTAGTGGATGATAAGAAGATAGAGAAATCTCCTCGCCCGAATATTGTCAACAATCCTCTGCCGAGCAACAATGTGAATCTTACTGACTTTGGGAACGATTATTTTGTTAATGTAATAGAGTTTGGGGAATCCGTAGTGGGAAATGATAGCAATGGTTGTAATGAGTTCGAAACTGATGTAATCTCCTGTTCTGATGAAATGAAAGATAACTTCTGTTATGTTCTGTATCTCGATGATTTACATGATGTGAATAATATTTTTGAACTTGATGATTACGAAGAACGCTTGATCGTTAATGCTATATCTTCAATGACTCCTAGAGAATCCCCAATTTCCTTGGAGGAACTCAGAATAGCAGCTAGTTGGGAAGCACCTTTGACCATCTATGAGATACGACAAGCAGCTTGGCCATATAGCAATCACCCTGTCCCGCTCACGTTAACAGAACTCAAGGAAGCTAGTAAAGAATTTGTGGTTGATGAACAGCAAGAAGTTAATCTGTTGACTCGCTCAGGAAGAATGTTGGGAGTAAATAATCCAGATCCGTCCGGGAAAGGGAAAGCAGTTGCAGGCTCTAACCCTCAGTCCTCTTAGAATCCTCACAGGCTAGACGAAGAAGTTCAGGAAGACCCGATACTGACACAGTTGAAAAGAACGCAAGCCGATATTTCTTTGTGGTCCCTACTTACATCCTCCTACCCTCACAAATTAAAGTTGGAAGAAGCTTTGTCCAAGACGAAGGTATCCATCAACGCTACCCCAGACGAAGCATGTCAGTTGATTGGAACGGCTCAGTATGGGAATATCATTACTTTCACAGATCTTGACTTGCCTGCTTACGGTGCGAAACATAACGAATCCTTACACATTACGGTGCCTCTGGAGGGACGGCGGATTCCCCATGTGTTGATAGATAATGGGTCAGCTATGAATGTGCTCCCCGCCAAAATGATGAGTATGTTGGACATCAACGCGCAGAACCTTAAACCATCTAACCAGACCATAAAGGCTTATGATTCGACATCCCGGGCAGTGTTAGGGATAGTCTCCCTTAATCTGATGTTTGGAGGTAAAGAGATGATGGTAGAGTTTTAGGTTATAGACATTCTGTTACATTCTCAAAGCATTATTGGGTAGACCCCGGATCCACGAGATTGGAGCCGTAGCTTCCACGCTTCACCAATGTTTAAAGTTTGTGCAGAAGGGGTGCCGACAACCATCTATGGTGATAGTGTTACGATCGGAGAAACCAGCGCAAATACCTTACCAGTAATGGAGATCAAACTCGACCAAGAAAATCCAATGCTCAGCGGATTCACAATTGAGAAGCCTAAGGGGCAAGTCTGTACCATAGATCTGATGACATCTTCAGACAAGATTCCTCCTGTGTTGAAAATGCTAAGAGGTATGAGCTATATCCACAGTGCAGGGTGGGAAACGCCAACAGGGACCGTGTAGGCTTGTACTTGCCAGGCTAAGAGAAATAGGCAAAGTTTGGGGTATGCTGTGACTAAGGAAGATAAGGTGTATGACAAAACCGAGGCTTTCAAAGAAAAGATGACCTCAGCAGCCGGTAGAATGTACAAGAAGCCTGAAATGCGCCCGCACAGTTGGTCTCTGAATAAGCACTTTGTCAGAGAGGATGGGGATATGTTTATTTGTCCTGAGCCAAGGCTGATTCCAGCGGAAGAAAGAATGAAGACGATCCGAGAGGTTCGCCAATAGCAAGAATTCGGTGAAAGAAATGTTTGATAGTTTGCCCAAAAGGCAAGGTGTGACCGCCACCTACGAGAGCAGCTACCACTTCTGGGGACCTGAATATGAGAATCAGTTTGAAAAGCTTGTTCCGGATGAGCCCACAATATGTAAAATTCGCGGTGCGACCACAGATATTGATGGCGAGTTGGCGGATTTGTTTGAAGAGCGGGGGCATCGAGCACGGAAGCGGTACGTCTTTGGCAGAAATGAGAGATGGTGCTAAGGAGCCGAATGATCTGATTGACTTTTCCTCGACGGTGAGGTGGTAGCTATGCTAGAATTCGAGAAAGAATCTAGCTGTGGAACTAGTCAAGGCTGGAGGCCGCCGCGAAGGACCGTTGCACTGGACTTCGTTCCGAGGACCGGTCGCCGACAAGGAGACTATGATTGAAAAGCTAGGGCTCAAACCTCGTCCTTGTCCCTCCAAGTCTACATTCATCCCCTGTGTCTTGAGTCAGTCTCCCGAGTCTCTTGTTATAGAATTTGAGTCTTCTGACCGGTCTAATGTCCTCACGACAGAAGACCGTCTTCGAGTTGTAAACACTGTATTCCCCTTTTCTTTGAATAAAATGGTCGATCTTTCTGAGTACCCCGTGATTGCCAATCTAACAATTGAATGCTTAACAAAAAATAATCATCAAGATTTAAAATTAATTAAGCCTAATTCAATTGAAGATAATGCAGACTTAATCGATGAACAATTTTTAGAAAAAGATTCAAAACAGGCTTGTAAACAAAAGGAAAGTCGGGCCCAAGCTGCCGATGAGGTATTAACAACAGTGAACCTGGGAACAGCCGAAGAACCCAAAGAAACGCAGATTGGTAGCTTCTTCTCCTGAGATGAGCGGGTCACTTTGATTGAGTTGCTCAAAGAATTCATGGATGTGTTCGCTTGGTCCTACAAAGATATGCTGGGGCTGGATGCTTCTATTGTGGAACACCGAATACCTGTGGATCCAGAAATTAAGCCAGTCAAGCAGAAATTGAGGCGGATAAAACCTGAATGGTCCTTACAAGTGAAAGAAGAAATTGAAAAGCTCCTACGGGTAGGCTTCATCAAAGTAATTGAATATCCAACTTGGTTGGCAAACATTGTAACAGTCACCAAAGCAAATGGAAAGGTTCGAGTCTGCGTGGATTTCCGAGACCTCAATAAGGCTAGTCCTAAAGATGACTTCCCCTTGCCCAACATTGATATGCTAGTGGATGCAACCGCGAACTTTGAGGTCAAGTCTTTCGTTGATGGTTTTGCGGGTTACAACCAGATTAAGATGGCTGAAGAGGATCAAGACAAGACGGCATTTACAACTCCGTGGGGTACTTATTGTTACACAGTAATGCCATTTGGTTTGAAGAACGCCGGGGCTACTTATCAAAGAGCAGTCACTACCCTTTTCCACGACATGATCCACAGAGAAATTGAAGTGTATGTAGATGACATGATTATTCATTCGAAAGGGTCAGAAGGACAGCACTTCATTGATTTGAGGAAATTCTTTAACAGACTCCGAGAGCACTCCATGAGATTGAACCCAGCCAAATGTACATTTGGGGTTATTCGAGGTAAAGTTCTGGGATACATGGTCACCGAGCGCGGCATTGAAATAGATCCCAGGAAGGTTAAGGCAATCATTGAAATGAAGCCACCCAGAACCGTCTCTGAAGTAAAAGGATTCATGGGTCGCCTGCAATACATCAGCAGGTTCGTCAACCAATTGACCACCATATGTGAGCCGATCTTCAAGCTGCTAAAGAAGAACCAGGAAGTGGTTTGGAACGAGGAATGCCAGCTAGCTTTTGAGAGAATCAAAGCCTATCTCGTCAATCCTCCTATTCTCTGCCCACCTCACGGAGACAAGCCTTTACTTCTATATCGCGCAGTCACGAACACGGCCATTTGGGGCTATGCTAGCACAAGAAAAGAAGGATTCAAAGATTGAGAAGGCCATTTATTTCGTCAGCCGTAAATTCCAAGGAAGTGAAGTGAATTACTCTGCCCTCGAGAAAACTTGCGCAGCTTTGGTATGGGTGGTCGGAAAGCTAAAGCACTATATGCTATCCCACACCGTACACTTAGTCTCCAAGATGGACCCGATCAGATATCTATTCCAAGGTGACAGAGGAAACATCTCCACCAGGTTGGCAAAATGGACTTTCTTCTTGGCAAATTGGACATCAAATATGTGATCCGTAAATCAATAAAAGGACAGGCATTAGCGTACTGGTTGGCCGAATTCCCCAGTCTGAAGATCAAGGGCCGGATCTCCGGTTTCCGAGATGAAGGGCTCCTCGCTATAGAAAGCAGAAACAAGTGGCAGTTATTCTTTGATGGAGCAGCTAACAAGAAAGGAAATGGCATTGGGATGGTTTTAATAGACCCAAACGACATGCATACTCCCATAGAAATCAAGTTGAATTTCTCGGTTACTAACAATGCAGCCGAGTACGAAGCTTGCATAGCCGGTCTAGAAGCTGCCCTTGAGCGACATGTGGAAGAATTGGAAGTGTTCGGTGATTCCCAATTGATAATCAACCAGGCCGCCAACAAATGGAAAATTATAGACCCATGCCTCCAGAAGTACCATGCTTACATCGCAGAACTCGTCGGCCAATTCAAGGAAGTATCATTCCAGTTCTTACCGCGAGACAAGAACAGATTCGCAGATGCTCTGGCTACCTTAGCCTCTTTGGTGGAAATCCCAGAAGGTAAATCAATCAAGCCATTCAGGGTCGGTAGAAGAGAAAATCCTGCATATTGTTGTGATATTGAGATCGAGATTGTCAGTGAACCGTGGTACAATCAGATCTTTCAATACCTCAAGTATGGGGAAGCATCCTTTCCTGTGGACCAAGAAGGAGATTCAAAAAGAGTACATGCCAAGAGCTTGCAGGCCCTAAAGAGACTGTCAGCACAATATGTCATACTCGGCAATGAATCATGGAAGAAAAGGGAAGGTTGTCCGCTCCTACTCTGTATCAGTAAAGAAAAGGCTCAAAGAGTAATGGAAGACGTTCACAACGGTGCCTGCGGACCTCATATGAACGCTCGATCTCTCATGCATAGCATCATCAGCCGGGTTACTTACGGATCACTATGGAGACAGATTGCATCCATTTTGTGCGGACTTGTGATAAATGCCGGCGATTCTCCAATACGAACCACATCCCTCCTCACGACTTATACTGTATGACAACTCCGTGGCCTTTCGCAACATGGGGTATTGATGTCATTGGGAAGATTTCTCCGCCTGGGAGCAATGGGCATGCATTTGTATTAGTGGCCGTGGATTACTTCACAAAATGGGTAGAAGCTGCGTCTTATAAAGTGCTCACTGCCAAGAAAGTTGCCCGATTCATAAAGGAACAGATTTTCTGTCGCTATGGAGTCCTGAACGAGATTATTTCTGACAATGGAACCCATTTTGAGGGAGAAACAGATCGGTTGCTCACTGAATACCGAGTCAAACGCCACAAATCTTCACCATACAGGCCACAGACAAACGGCGCTGTTGAAGCTGCCAATAAGAATTTGGAGAGAATCATAAAGAAGATGGCCGAGCGAGGACGAGATTGGCCAGAAAAGCTGCATTTAGCATTATGGGGCTATCGCACTTCAATCCGAACTGCCACCGGCGCAACCCCATACGCTCTGACCTACGGAATGGAGGCCGTAATGCCCATTGAGTTAGAGATTCCTTCCCTCAGGGTTTTGCTCGAGAATGAGGTGAACGAGATCGAATGGCTCCAAAGTCGATATAATGAGCTGGCTCTGCTAGATGAACGAAGACTAAAAGCCATGGAGCATAACAGGGCATATCAGAGGAGAATGGCCCGTGCTTTTGATAAGAAAGTAAGGCCCAGGGATATCAAAGCTGGTGATCTGGTCCTTAAGATGAAGCCCTCAAATCAGAGCAGTGCGTTGGGCAAGTGGGCACCCATTTGGGTTGGACCGTTTTTAGTAAAGAAAGTATTCTCCGGAGGAGCTATGCAGCTGTCAGACTTGGATGGCAACCCATTTCTGCACCCCGTCAACGGCGACAAGTTGCGGAGGTATTTTGTATGATCGAGTCTTTCCCCCTCTAAAAAAAATATAAAAAAAAATAAAAAATGAGTGATAAATAAAGGCACAACAAAATTGTCCCGAGATGAGGCGAAAACCTCTCAAAAGGCGATCCATGCTAAAATAAGGGACGGGCCGGTGCTAAAGAATATACCCAGCTAGACCGAAAACCCAAAAGAGGGCGGTCTAGGTAAAAACAGGTTGCACCATTTCCCCCTTCTATCTTCCCATTTCTTAAACACTAAAGTCAATTGAGTCGAACTACGGAGACCTGAGCCCCTTAGTTCTCTTACAAAAGGGGAACGTAGGCAACCACTTGTGGTTCGGTCTAAAACTGCTGCAAAAATCTCTCTTTCTACCAAAATGCATTTTGATTACAGTCCCAAGGCTTTTCAAAGGATCATTTCGAGTTAATATTCTTGTTGATGAGTTCAAGCACGGCCTACCTTTTGACTCAAAAAGATTGTTACGAATAAAAGAAAACATTGATAACATCTATTCTGTCTGCATTAAGTAATCAAAGGGTACTCAGTTTCCATACAGATAATTCCTACTCTCAAAAACATAAAGCAAAAGAGTCTCGAGTCTCTCAAAATAAAAGGAAAATGTGTGTCTAGAGGCTCGTCCCCGCTCCCGAATTCGCTCCTCTATCCTTCCTCTTTCTCGGTCCCCGGGAGGTCTTTGGCTTAGGAATGTCAAACAAGTCAGTTTGAGCCCGTCCCAATTCATGAATAATGCGCGCCGGCGGTTCAATCAGACCAGTCTCCCTCAAGGCGGCCCTAGCAATCCTCTCTTGCCGCAACGCCTCTCTGCGAGCTCTCATCTCTGGATCATTTATCAAAGCAGCCCTCCGGATCTCTTGTCTCTCATAATCGTCAGCAGCATTGCCGGTGACATTGTCTGGGTTTCCTCGTGCCTCTATATCTCTGAGAGTTCAACTGGACAGAGAGTCTACTCCCAAGTATTCCCGGCAGCGAGTCTCTATAGCTAGCTGCACAGAACCCTGATGCTCCTCATACCAATCCAGATACTCTGTGGTCAGAAATGTAAATCCTCTAGACTGCCGAAGGAGCACACGAGTGGGAAGAAAGCCCTCCAGAAAAGATCTGCTGAAAAACTGTATAGCCTGGGGCTCGGTCATGGACATCGGAACAGTATCAGTCACCAGTCTCTCCCTCAAAGCTCGGATGATCTGCTGAGGGTACCTATACTGTCTGCTCACCAGTGATGGGACACAGAAAGAGGATACATGCAAACCAGGCAACCGGACTACTACTGATCCATCCTGAATATCTCTCATGGTCTGTATATTCCAGGCAGGAATCCAAAAGCTCAGATCAGTGGTCTCGTACCGTGACAACCTCATATGCCAACTATCAGCAACCTCGTCCCTCACCAGCCTACGTGGCCGAGTCACCCAGGGCATTGCCGTCCGACCTTCTGGTAATGCTCCGATCAAGCGTAACCTCTCAAAGAACCACAGAGATAATAAGCTGGGGCTGCCTGCTCCCATGAAGTCTGATCCCCCTGCTAGCCTGTCAATACCGTGATAAGTCTCAGCCAGCAACAGTGGTACAACATCCATCTCCCCTTGGCCAGAACGAATTTGACGAGAATCTATACCCCAGTCAACCCTCCAATCTTTCAAGGACCAAATGCAAGGCATATTGTACCGCTTATCGATAATATTTCTATGATGCCTCAGATGAAATCCCTAAATTTCGATGAAGTCCCGATGAAATTGACACTCCCGGGAAGCAACCTCCTTGCTATGATGTTCCATTGCAGCCAAAAGTATCAGTCTTGACCAAAGGAATCGCTTATCTGCCAAATAAGGGCTGCTGGGTTTCTCTACTAAGAAGACAGTGTCTGCAGAATGAAGCCTGGACCGACTTTGAAAGAGCTGTTGCGAGCCTCCCTCAGTCGTGCGACAGAAGAAGCCAAACAGACACAACATGTCGGGCGACATGCTTTGGCTGATGACAGACAGTGTGGAAAAGCCTGCAATGGTTACCCCAGAGCATTTTCCAACTCGCCGTTGCCGTAACATACCCCTGAAAATACACAGGAGAGGACCCCTGCTATACACACCTACCTGAAACAATCCCAAAACCCCATATATAAACCCGACAAAGCCGACCTTTAACCCAATAATTGCATTCGCTTTCCCGGAACAGACAGACTCGCACAAACCAAGCTAACATATATTAATCTTTGCTAACAAGATAGGCTTGTTTAGGCGTAGCGCTGGCATATTTTGTTTCACCCCCGCAGATACAATAATCAATTGAGTCCCGAAGACTGGCCCTCCGACTAAACTGGAGAAGAAAGGAAAAAGCAAAGAGGCATATGTATCCGTGACAGCCCCCAAGAAGAGCTCAGCAATACCAGCAGCCCCACAATCTCAAGAAAAGCAGCCAATTCCCCGGAAGACAGAATCCCCGGTTTAACGAACAAATTCCCAGAGAACAGTAGCCTCGAGGCACAGGAAAGAAGCAGAGTCCCCCCAGCTCTCCAAGGAAAGCTAAGGACACAAAAGAAAAGCGGCAATCAAGCAAAGACCGTCCAACAGCAAAACCAATAACAGAGAAGAAAGGATTAGCATAAGACCCCCTGGCAGCTACATTCATCAACAACAAAAGCAGAAGCAAAAGAGGTAGTATGAGTCCCTTTGGCATCCACAAGACAGAACAGAAAGTGGAAATAGCGTGAGTCCCCTGGCAGCTATACTTATCATAAGACAGAACAGAAAGTGGAAATAGCGTGAGACCCTTGGCAGCCACATGTATCCCCAACAGAGCAGAAAAGAGATAGCGTGAGACCCCCGACAGCTATACTCATCCCCAGCAAAGAAGAAAGAGAAGTGGTATGAGTCCCTCCGGCATCCACGAAGAGAAGCAGCAGTAGTGTGAGACCCTCCGGCAACTACCCTGCAAAAGAGAGAAGTGGTATGAGACCCTCCGGCATCCACAAAAGAGAAGCAGCAATAGTGTGAGACCCTCCGGCAACTATCCTGCATCAGAGAAGTGGTATAAGACCCCTGGCATCCACAAAAAAGACCTGTTGCAGCATGAGACCCTCCGGCAGCTACAACTCATCAACAGCGATAGCGTAAATACCCCCGTCAGCTACTCGCAAAAAGTACCAGTTGCAGCATGAGACCCTCCGGCGGCTACAACCTGGTGAGAAAGAAAGCAACTACCCGATCCCTCAGAAAACAACAGATAAGCACAGCAAAGGTATGAAGATACGTCTCTACCTCTTTCCTTGCTTATGATTTTGATTTGGTAATTCCGAACTACGATTTGGCTTGATTCCCTTGTTCAAGGGATACGTAGGAATCCTTTCTCAGAAAGGTCCAGCCATCTTTCCCCTTTTTTTACCCTTCTAGCCCTTCACCTTATCCCTTGATGCTCATTGGGATTGGGTCTTATTTTATCGACAACCCCACTTTTTCCAAAAGTGACGTTGTCGAGGGGCTCTGTAAGTACGCCAATCCAATTCGCAACCTTTTAGATGCATTTTAATATAATAAAACTGCATTAAAGGGCGTTTTGGTAAATTCCCGGCCTATCCCGAGACTTCCGGAAACGTTCCATGAGTTTCCCGCGAAGGAAGTACCTTTTGGTACATTATTCATGCCAAAGGACCCCTTGGGAATAAAACCTGTTGGACCTTTTGGGTATTTTCCGAATGTTCGAAACCGGTTTTTGGCGCCAAAAGCGGTTGAGCCACCTTGTGTCACGCGACGCCCGAGGCATGAAAAGAGGACGCGTAAGGTCGTGCGACACATTAAGGCGCCTAACCTGCAGCCTATAAATAAGACCCTCCCCTCTCATAAATGGATCCCAACTTTAGCCTCATCAAGTTACTCTGCAGATTTGCAACAGAACGAACCTCTCCAAACACAAACCTCTCTCCTACCTTCAACCTACCCAATTCCTCCCTTCCAAACCCAATTCTCAAGCCACACCACTTGAGCCCCTTGCATCAATCCTTCCAGATCAGAGGTGAAGAATTGAAGGGTTCTATATCTAACTAGATATAGAATTCATGGAAGCAACAAGGGTAACGATTCCCTAAACTCAATCTCTCTCTCTCTCTTGCTTAATTTCTATTAATTCTAGCATTTAATTTTGTTTGGATTCAGTAATCAGATCCTAGCTATCTGGATTACTGAATCCCAATCGCAATCTCTCTGTTTAATCTGAATAATCAGTGCAATTGAGCTTATATTGTTGATCATTTGATTGGATTTGGTGTTTGAACCACAAGGGGGTGTGGATCTACCCATATCCACACTCCCTGGGTTGATTTAGTTTCGTTTTTGTATTTCGTTCGTAATCTAGTTAATTGATTAGATCTGTATAGCTTTCTGTTGATTTTGTGTTCATCTTGTTAAGTTTCTGCAGATGGCTCATATGTGTCACGCGACATCTTCGTCTCCAAGTTTCTGCAGTTTTAATATAATAAAACTGCATTAAAGGGCATTTTGGTAAATTCCCGGCCTATCCCGAGACTTCCGAAAACGTTCCATGAGTTTCCCGCGAAGGAAGTACCTTTTGGTACATTATTCATGCCAAAGGACCCCTTGGGAATAAAACCTGTTGGTCCTTTTGGGTATTTTCCCGGAATGTTCCAGAAACTGGTTTTTGGCGCCAAAAGCGGTTGAGCCACCTTGTGTCACGCGACAGCTTGAGGCATGAAAAGAGGACGCGTAAGGTCGTGCGACACATTAAGGCAGCCAACTGTAGCCTATAAATAAGACCCTCCCCCTCTCATAAATGGATCCCAACTTTAGCCTACTGTTACTCTGCAGGATTTGCAGCGTAACGAACCTCTCCAAACACAAACCTCTCTCTCTCCTACCTTCAACCTACCCAATTCCTCCCTTCCAAACCCAATTCTCAAGCCACACCACTTGAGCCCCTTGCATCAATCCTTCCAGATCAGAGGTGAAGAATTGAAGGGTTCTATATCTAACTAGATATAGAATTCATGGAAGCAACAAGGGTAACGATTCCCTAAACTCAATCTCTCTCTCTCTTGCTTAATTTCTATTAATTCTAGCATTTAATTTTGTTTGGATTCAGTAATCAGATCCTAGCTATCTGGATTACTGAATCCCAATCGCAATCTCTCTGTTTAATCTGAATAATCAGTGCAATTGAGCTTATATTGTTGATCATTTGATTGGATTTGGTGTTTGAACCACAAGGGGGTGTGGATCTACCCATATCCACACTCCCTGGGTTGATTTAGTTTCGTTTTTGTATTTCGTTCGTAATCTAGTTAATTGATTAGATCTGTATAGCTTTCTGTTGATTCTGTGTTCATCTTGTTAAGTTTCTGCAGATGGCTCATATGTGTCACGCGACATCTTCGTCTCCAAGTGATCCTGTGTCACGCGACACATGTGGTCACTGGTGCGATGTGTCATGCGACATACATGACCCATCTGCAGAGACCCTTTTTCCTTTGTAATCTGTTTTAGATTGTTTGTATCAGGGATGTGGCCTCCCTAAATAATGGGCTCACAATATGTAATTCTTGTTCCATAATTAATAAGATGCATTTTATCACACTTTGTTTATTATCAATATTTGCACACACTTTGGATTTACTTGGATGTTTCTGATTGAAAGACTCGTCTATGGACGAGGCGTGTTGGGTGAACTCTCGGTTCTTCCCAACACGTAACCTGACCTCCGAACCCATTTTCTCTAAACAAAAGGTTTTCAATGTTTCCTCTTAAAAACGGCGTGGCGACTCCTTTTCATTTTTTTTGGGCGAGCGCACATTCAGGAATCAAACACAAAGAAAGCCTAAAAGTGCATCATTTGGATGGGTAAATACACATCCATCATCTATCATATGATGCATGTCAGATCCTTTGGAGTGTATGATCATGTCATCTACGTACACTTCGATCTCTTTGTGGATCATGTCATGGAAGAGGGCAGTTGTAGCCCTTTGATAGGTAGCCCCGGTGTTCTTTAAGCCAAACGGCATGACCGTATAATAGTATGTCCCCTATGGAGTGGTGAAGGCAGTCTTGGCCTGATCTTCTTTGGACATCTTTAGCTGGTTGTATCTGGCGAACCCGTATTCAAAGGATTTTACTTCGAAATTGGCCGTGGTGTCGACCAGTGTGTTGATGTTGGGCAGCGAAAAATCGTCCTTCGGGCTGGCTTTGTTGAGATCTCAGAAGTCTACGCAGCATCTGACCTTTCCATTGGCCATGGTGACTGTTACAATGTTGGAGAGCCAAGTTGGGTACTCAATTACTCTTATGAAGCCGACGTGAAGCATCTTCTCAATTTCTTCCTTTACTTGCAGGGACTAATCCGGCTTGATCTTGCATGGTTTATGCTTGATGGGCTTGGCCTCGAGATCCAGAGGGATTCGGTGATCCACGATGGAGGGGTCGAGCCCTGGCATGTCTTGGTAGGACCAGGCGAACACGTCAACATATTCTTTGAGGAGATTTATCAGGGCTTCTTTTTCTGCACCGATGAAGAAACTGCCAACTTGTGTCTTTTTAGGCTCTTGCACTGACCCCAGATTCACTTTGGTCATAACCACTTCGGCAGCTTGGGCACGATTTTCCTCTCGGTTAACTACATGCTTGAGAACTTCTTTAATGTATTGTTCGTTTAGTGTGTTTGCTTCTTTATCAAGTGAACCATTATTAACTTCTTTTACGTTGTTAGTTAATTTATCAGTTATTAAAGTGGCAATGAGGGGATAATTCGAAAGGTCAAACTTTTCATTTAAGATGAAGGGAAATACAACGTTGGCCACATAATCATAGTCTTCTAGCGTGAGGCCGTCTGAATGACTCAGAGGACTGGAACTCAACAATGAGATACTCAGGGGGTTTAAAACTAGCTTCAGGGAGATAAGGGAGTAGCCCTAATTTGTCTATCATCTCTTTCTTGCTTGCCCTTAATCCGGTGAAAGTCACCCAGTTCTTTAGTGGTATTGAAGGATTTTTGGCAAGGGTTCGGGGATCGAAAGGCTTGGATTCTTCTATCCCGATCATGGCGATAATGCTGTCCTCGGAGCCCAGATCAATCAGGTTTGGAACTTCCATGACTTCTTCGAAAACGTTCTGTAGAGCAGGTCCACTTAGAGCATTTTCCACAAACTCTGGTTCCTTCTTTCTTGGGATCAATGTTTTGAATGTGGCTTCATGGGCTGGACCGAACAGCCTGTCTCCTAAGAAGAGCATTTTGAGTTGTCCTTCTATATCGGGGATCCCTTTGAAGGAGTACTCATGCTGAGCGGTCGGGGTGATGGGTCCAGGTAGTGCAGTGATGTCGAGGAACGCTCCCCTTATCGGATTGGCCTTGAGTCATTTGAAACGCTTGAGGTTTTGTGCCATCTTTTCCATCTTTTTTGTAGTTTCTGTGCTGACTTTTCCTGTTCCTTTCTTATGTTCATCAGTTCTGCTATCAGTTCCCTCAGTTCCTTTCTCATCTTCATCAGTTCCGCTGTCAGTTCCCTCAGTTCCTTTGACTAAGTAGCTAGCGAGGTCGGAGGTTGGGTGTGACGTAGGAGGTTACCCTTTTGCGGGCCATGGCTTTGGTTCTTCCGAGCTTCTTGTCTTCTCTGACTTCATCAGGTGTAGGCACATAACTGAGCCCTTAGACAGTATTGTGGTCCTTGACTTTGATGATTTGGTGTTGGCCCTGTAACCTTTTTCTGAGCCCCTGTCCTGGGATGAAGCTCATGAGCTTCATCATTTTCATGGTAGGAGGGATCTTATTCCAAAACAATGGAAGGTCTATGCTGCATATTTGGATCTTGGAAGTTTCCATTGTGAATCCAGTTAATGTCATATCGTCGTCGTCATGCTTAATTTCTAACACTGGAATGCCATTGGTGCAGGTCACTTCGGTGGTACGCTATCCCCGTAGACAGTTGTCAGATCATTTCCTTGCATGAATTTGATACATTGGTGAAGAGTGGATGCTACGCCGTTTATCTGGTGCATCCATGGTCTTCCCAAAATAGCTTTGAAAGTGATAGGAATGTCCAAGACTTGAAATTTGGTAGGCATCATCTGTTTGCCAAACCAAATGTATAAGGTAGCGACCCCGAGAACTACGCGGGAGGTAGAATCATAAGCTTTGAAAGTGTGGGTCGAAGGCTTCAAGTTGGTGGGCTTGATGTCGAGCAGTTCCATCATCTTGGCAGACAACACATTCATTCCTGAGCCCCCATCAACAAGTACACGGGGAAGGCGGCGCTCATCCAACTGGACAGTGATGTAGAGCGGCTCATTATGATCAGCCCCAAATTTTAGAAGGTCCAAGTCTGCGAAGGTGATGATGTTTCCATAATGGATGTTGCCGATCATCTGGATTACTTCTTCGGGAGTGGCATCCATGGGGACCATGGTCCGGGATAAACCTTCCTCCAGCTTGAGCATATGAGGGTAGGAAGAGGTGAGCAGGGACCAAAGGGAAATGTTCGCCTGGGTCTGCTTTAGCTGGGTAAGGATTAGGTCTTCCTTTTCGTAACTTCCTTCTTCGAGTACGTTCCGACTGGGTTGCGGCTCTGGCTCTGTTGGCTTTTTGTTGGCCTTGGGCGGTAGCACATGAATTTGACCAGATTGGGTCAGAACATTGACGTCAGGATTGGCCTCTTTTGAGCATGTTTCTTTGAGTTGATCCATAGTCAGCGGAGGATTTTTCGAAGCACAGGGCCATATATCCTCTCTCAATTCGTTGACTATAAATATCTTTCAGGGGGTCTCGACCGCTTTTCGGATTCTGTCCCAGGATACGGATTTAGGTGCTTCGGGAGGGAGAGAGCCTATGGTTCGGTGTAGTTGCTCGAATGTCAGTGTGCAGTAGTGGTTGCCATGACTGAGCGTTGTCTTGTTCATCCTCTATGGGAGGCTGGAGGATTCTCGATTCATGATAACCGTTTCTCTGATCTCTTCGCGATACACGACATTTTTCTCTTTCTTGCTGAGCAGGCTCATGGCATTCTTGAGCTAGGACAAATAGTAATCGTGGTTTTCTAGCTTTCATCCGCTTTTAACCGAAATCTGCTCTCTTATGGTCGAGCCTTCGTTGAGAGTTAGCGATTGAATTTCTTCCCAAGTCAGAATAGCCAATGCTTCTTTGAATCGTACACGACAATCCTGATAAACCTCTAGCTTTCTTTGTTGCTTTAACTTAGTGGAGAGCATGTCGGAAGGTGAGTATACAGCTTCCCAAACGTCTGCCCAAGTAACTGGCTCTTGTATCAGTTGATCATTTCTGTAAACGAACGTTGCCGTCTGGGGGATCTCCTTTAGCATTCGCTGGAGGTTTATTTTCATCTTTCTTTTTCCTTTGAACATACTTTTCTTCTTCAATTTGCCTTTTAACTTGAGAATGGAAATGATCCTTTCCCATCCTCCTAGGACCCTTAGGATTCCAGCTTTGTTGATGTTGTGATCGCCTTGGAAGAGTATAACTTCATCATCTTCGTTGTCGCTTTCGCAAAGGGCTTGCTTTTCTCAAAGAGGCAAGCGTTTGTATTCTTCATACTGTTGGACCAGGTATTCCTTGTGTTGTTCCATTCCATCTCCTAAGTCGTCTAGACCGTTGACTGCATTTCCTTGCCAGAGAAGGTCCGTCGAGAAGTGGTGGTAATCTAGGAAATTGCCATTGGTAAAGCTTTTGAGGTCAAACTGATCTAGAGTGGCCTCTAATTATCTTTCTGATGCGGCTTGCGAATCTTTAAGGGCTTTGTCCCTGTGAGTCTTCCGAGCTTTATCTTCGTCCCATAGGTGAGCTTCTTGCACAACCAATTCCATGAGGGCTTTTCTTGCGAGAGTCAAGCATTCTTCGTAAGTACGTATTGTCTTGCTGTTGTCCAGAACCGTTATCACATCCAAATCTCCCAATGGTGGAAATACTTGTATTATGCCCATGAAAGAAGTCATAGTCGGACATTCCATGCGGCCTTCTTTGATCTCGACTACGAGGAAATTTGCCCATATCTGATTGATCAAACCGACGGGTGTGTTGAATTCTGCGATGTTCATGGTCTCGTGATCTTGGTCAAGAGCCGATTCTATCAATGCTAGCAGCTCGTCGGCGGGCTGCTCGGATCCGTTACCGTGATGGCTAGGAAGAGGATCAAATTTGAGCATATTGATACTCAGGTGGTCATCCCTCTATTTTGAGGTTTGATCTGTCTCGTCAGGAGCGCATTCGTCGATGTTCTCAGGGTTGCTGCTGGAGGCATTCCCGAGGTCAATCTTGCCTATAGTCAAGTAAGGAGCTTTGTCTCCTTTGTCGATGCACTTGGCCTTGGCGGCGTTCTTGGCTATGGTTCTGACTGATGACATGGGCAGGCTGCCACTGGTGTGGACACTCGGGGATGACGGGCCTTGAGCCCTTTTGGCAAGAGCCTCGTTTACCATGATCAGGTAATCATCGAGGGTAACTTCCTCATCGTAAAATATGATAATAAGGACCAGATCTTTGGTCTCGTCAGGGTATCTGAAGAGGATGATGTTGTCGATGTCATCGTCACTTACGTGGTCAGAAGGGTTCTTTGTCTGTCTACCATCTGTTTCCACTCGCCGAGCAATTGTCTGTACTGGACGTTGAGTTTCACGATCTCCATTGTATTCGACCCTTCATCATAGGTGACTTCATCCGAACTTGTGTCATCCTCAAATCTGAGCATGTTTACGTAAGAGTCTTCCTGCTGATTAGTTGCGTCTTCTACTTCGGAGTGTTTTGATTCGTCTCTTCTTGATGGTTCGACCCAGACCAAAGGACGCCGTGTGCCCTGCTGTGAAGTTGGTACTGCGAGGAAGACTTCGTGTCCTCTGCTTGAGCAGAGGGGCTCGATAGGGAATTCCATGTTTAAGATTTCGTGGACGACTGCCATGCATTCTTTATAAGTGTGCTTGTTCCTGTTGACTTTTTCGTGAAGATTTCGTCATCTGGTCGGGCCAAAGGCTTTGCTCAAATGATGCTCACGAACTTTTAGTTGGAGATGAGAGGTTTATGCCCTTGTATCATTGCGGTTTCCAATGTCTCTTTCCATTCGGGATTCAAGTCTCAAAAATAGCAGTTGAATCTGATGAACCTTATCACTCCGAGCTCCTCCTCCTCGAGGGCGTTGACGTAACTGGCACCTCCGAACTCTGAGGGATTCTGATGAGATTTTTCCCAGTTATCCTTTTGTCAGTCCATGGGGGTGGCACATGTGCAGGGCTGCGAGTACGCTTGGTTGGTACTTCAGCTTTGTTACTTATGAGAAAGCTATCTCATCTGATGACCTCAAGGTCTCCTCTGCGGTTTATGAACTTTACGCATTGATGGAGGGTGGAGGCTATGGCTTTCATGTGGTGCAATCATAGGCGTCCTAGCAGAGCTGTGAATTCGGATGGGATGTCTATCACTTGGAATTTTACCGGCACCATTTGAGCTTCGAACCAAAGTTCCAGAGTCACGGTCCCCAGTTTAAGACGAGATGTGTTTTCGTAGGCTTTGACGGTTCTGGAAGATGGGATCATATGGCCTTCATCGATGCGTAAGGCTCGCATCATACTGAGGGGAAGGACGTTGACGCATGATCCATTGCCAACCAGAACTCCAGGAAGGGAGACAGTGTTGAGCCGAATGGTAATGTGCAAGGCTTCATTGTGTTCTGTAACCCTTTTTGGCAAGTCTTCGTCACAAAATGTGAGCATACTGTCGTATAGTCTGGGATCGTAAACTTGATCTCTTTCGGGAGAAGGGGAGTCATCAAGCCATCCATTTCCCATCTTTCTTTTGAGAGGCAGAGGTCTTGGTGGTGCCTCAGGATTAGAGTGAGGTCACTTGTGGCGGTGACCTTCCTTTGTTAGCACGTTGATTGAGTGCGAGTGCCTGATTTGTTTTTCCTTTCCTTTGCCGGCTCGTGCTCTGAAGTTTGACAAGTTGTACTTGGGCTGATCCTTCTGGGGATTATGATTTTTGCTGGCAGTCGGTGTGCGGGGATTTAAGGCTTTCTTGTGTCCCGATGCATGAACTTCGGTGTCGGTCGAATGTTTTGGCTTTTCTTCCTCTGTTGGTTTTGAAGCTGTGTTGCTTGAAGAAAAGGAAGGCTTACTGGAGTAGAGGACGTAGTAATCGAACTTTACAGAGGGTTCTCCAAGCGTACCCACGCTAGTGTCTTCGACTTCGAATCTTTCCTTAAGCTTTTGCTGAGAGGAAGGTTTCTTCTTCTTTTTTGGGGGAATCACCCCTTATCATGTCTTGGAACTCGTCATCAAAGCATTTTGAGCAGTCGCATACGTCGTACCAGATATAGACGTTTGATGAAGGGTTGACTGGGAGAGGCGGAGGAACTGGCTTAGCGATAATCGTCTTTGGCACCCATTCGATGGAGCTTACACTGTTGTTGTTTATCCCGACTGTGTTAGGGCCACGAGGACGTTCCAACTTTCCTTCTTCTATCAGCTTCTGGATTTCATACCGCAGATCGAGGCAATTATCAGTCATGTGCCCGTAGTACTAGTGGAAGGCACAGTACTTCCTTCTGTCAGCATTGGCCGTGAGATTCTTTGGCTTGTAGTTTTCTAGAGGTTTGAGTAGGCCTTCTTTGATCAGTCCCTCTAGCATTTTGCTTAGAGGCATATCTAGCTTGTCGAAGTGGAGGAATGGTGGCTTCCCGGAAGAGTCGTTACTTCGTTAGGCTGTGTTCCCATTGCTTGACTGATGTCCCTGCTGAATGTAGTTGACAGTGGTGTCTATTCCTTTGCCGGGAGCCGATACAGGGTTGGATGCAGTTGTTGCTCTATATCGGTAAAATGGAACTGTTGCCAGCTTTTCTTTTTGGTCCTTCTCGAATTGAGAACTCGCGTTGACCATGGCACGGAGATCAGAAAAGAGTGGTCGCTGATGAACGTTCTTATGGATGGTCTTAAGCAAGACTTGAAGATCCTCATCTGTTCGTCTTTGGAAAGAGGTTCCATAATTTCAGAAAGTTTCCAGCTCCATCTTTTGTAAAACTCTCCGACACTTTCATCTGCCTTCTGTTCGGTGGTGATTAAGTCTTCACGACTTATTTCCCATTCCAGGTTAGAGCAGTACCATTTGAGGAAGATGTTGCTGATCTGGTCTCAAGTGTGGCGGTCTTCGGGCTTGACCCTTAGGAACCACCTTAGCGTTGAACTCTTGAGTGTGTGCTGGAAATGGTCGGCCATTTGTTGGAGGGTGGCCCCTTTTGCTCTCATGCCGAGGACGTAAGTGTCAACATGGGTTTGGGGGCATTCAGTTCCATCGAATCTGTCCATCTCCGGCATTCTGAACTTGGCGGGAAGAGGCGTGACCATTCTCAGATCTGTAGACTTGAGTGTCTCTTTCTTGGAGTTGCCCATGCTGGCTATCAGTTCTTTCATTTGTTCAACCATCCAGGCTTGGGTTGGATCAATTGGTGGGCTTTGAGGCTCAGTGCCTGGTGCTGCGATCAGAGAGGCAGTGATTGAAGGTGGCATGCTTGAGATATTTGGATATGCGGGGGCCTTTTCTGGCTTAAATAGGGATTTTATCCCGTTGTTCTAAGGTTCGTATATGTAACGGGTTGAACCCGGGAGGATACTGAAGGATATTTGGATCTGTTTGAGAGGGTCTAGCGTTGCGCTGGTTGTATTGAGTGAAAGGGGTAGAACTGGATTGGCCGTGTATGATAGGGGCGCCTTTAGAAGTGGCCACATGAAGTCTTGGTCGGCTATTTCCTTGGATCGAAGGATTTCTGTAGTTCAAAGGCAGAGGAACTTGGTTGAAGGTTTGGGGAGCTGATCGGGGAGGATCGTCGTCCTCAATTAAGTCGAAAGTACCATCTGACCGGGGGATAGCTGTTATACCTCGCTCATTCAAGATCTGTATCACGAAATTCTGCTGATCTTCTTTCTGTTTCTTGTGAACCTCACTGTAGAGTTGATATTTCGATTGAATAACAAAGTCGCCACTTATTATTTATTTAGGAAAACAATAAGAAAAACCTTTTCGATTTGAAAGAGATTTGAGGGTTCGGGGGTTAAGTTATGAAATGGGAAGGTCGAGGAGCACCCATTCCACCCAATCCGGAGATCGGTCTTTCCAATTGAGTATTATCAATCTTTTCAATTACTAATTAAATAAAAGAACAAGAAAACCCCAATCAATTTCTTGATTAGGAATGTCAGATTGTATGCTTCGAGATCTCCTCCATCGATTGAAGGGACTCTAGACCAATCCTTTTGATGGGATTAGACCACTCTAAAAGCGAATAGAGATAGATTGAGAAGACGAATAAAGGTATAGGAGTTTACCTAGCGTTTGGAAAGTATTTGATTTAGAACGTGGTTCTAAGATGTCTTCTCGGTCGAGAAGTGATTCGGGCAGAGTTTTGCCTTGATTCTAGGCTTGAGCCTTAATGTTCGTCAATCAACGTGGTTGATGAACGAAATTAGGAGTTGTTTGTGAGTGATTTGAAGGAGTCTTTCGTGGAAAGAAACCAACAAATTTTGTGTATTTTGTGCTTTCGATCGTGGATCGGGGACCCCTGAAATACTGAAAGCCATCAAGTATTTATGGGGGTTTAATAGGTGGATGGATGACTTGGTCACCAAGATTAGGAGACTCAAGGAAGGTTTCAGAACTCAACTGTGATTGGATGTCCGGATTGATAAGGTTTTATCCAGAAAAGAGGTTGAAACGAAGAAGGAAAGTGATTCTGCATATCCTGCAGAGGGGTTGTCTCGCGCGAGACACGTATGTCCCGCGCGGGACAACTAGTCGGTTGACCATTTTGTCCTCTTCAGGTATTTCGTTAGTCAGTTAGGTCCAAAACTAACGAGGTTAGTTAGAAACTTAACGAAACATGATGAAACTAATATGCTTTCATCAAAAAACAAAAGAGAGACGAAGAGTAGTGTAATCATGTAATTATTGGTTCAAAATGGGGTGTCTACAGAGCCCCTCGGTGATAGGTCTTATGAAAGAAGAAGTGTCGTCGATAGAAAAGACATCATTTTGAACAATGGGATGGTCGTGCCACACGGCTGCCTACGTATCTCTGTCGGAGAATCAGACCAAAACGTAGTTCGACTCCAAAACACTAAAAAGGCTATTTTAGATATTTTGAAAAGCAATTTTGAAAGAGAAGGTAAGATCGTACTGAGGAATCAAGGACTTGACCCAATTCTGATGATACCCGTTGTTGTTGAAGTTGTTGAAGTGAGCCGTCTGAGGTTACTAACGTAGCTGTTGTTGCCGAGGTCACGGACTTTGTTGTCGTTGTCGAGGTCACGGACTTTGAAGTTTGCTGCGGTCGCAGACTTTGTTCACGTTGCCGAGGTCACGAACTTTGAGGTTTGCTGCGGTCGCAGAATTTGTTGATGCTCCACTCGAGGTCACAAGTGTCACTGTTGTTGCTAAGGTCATGGACTTTGTTGTCGTTGTTGCGGTCGCAAACTTTAAAGATGTTGCCGAGGTCACGAACTTGAAGTTTGCTGTGGTCGCAGACATTGTTGATGTTGACGAGGTCACGGACTTGAAGTTTGCTGCCGTCACAGACTTTGCTGGTATCGCCGAGGTCACGGACTTGAAGTTTGCTGCCGTCACAGACTTTGTAGTTGTCGGTTGAGGTGGAGGTTCTGTCGGCCCTTGTAATGCAAGGATAGATGCATATTGGGCTCGGATGGACCGGAAGGATTCTTACCTTTCTGTACCTGTCATCACATAAAGATTACAAGTAGATTTTTTCAAATTTTAGTTGTTTAACTGGACTCATGTGGCGGTGTCCATGTCTGTTCGTGCAAATGGCCGGTTGGTCATTTTGGTGGTGATTTTATGTATGAGTATATGATATATGGACATGTAGGGACATTTGTATGGATTTGTATTTGAGATGGGTGAACTGTATGAGTGAACTTGGGTTTGACAAGTTGGGACCAAATCAGGTTTTGCAGAATCTGTTGCTAGTCAGTGAGGTTGTACTGTTTCTTCCTTGTTGTAGAATTTCGATGAGTAACCTTGTGTGAACACATCTAGGCCTGTTGCGAATCTTCATTCTTAATTCTCCCTTGAATCGTGTCTCTAGGAGGTGAACGACTACAAATATGTTGATTGTTGTAATGGCTCTATGTCCAAGGCCCTTTACTGTCTCAAGCCCCAAGTTGCTTGCAAGTGGTAGATGACTTTCTGAAAAGGCTTGTGAGTCTGCTCTCTTGACTTGAAGATGATCGAAGAAGGCTCTCCTTGTTAATTTGATTTGAAGAGGATTGAATGATGTTCGATGAAGAAGGTTGAAGAATACTCTCCCTTTGTCCTTGATTTTTTTTCTTAGTAATGCACCCTGGTTTTTTCCTAGACCGCCCTTTCGGATTTTCAATCTAGCGGGCATCTCTTTTGCGTCTTTTTTTTTCTTTTCCCTTTTTTTTTAAAGTAGTATGGTAACTCGAAGAGAACTTAGAGGAGAGAATCTTATTGAGGAGAGAGAGATGAGATCTCAAGTTAGTTGAGGAGAGATGGACTCTATTATTTGGAAGGTAATCCAAGCATTGACTTTTTGGAGAGGTTCATTCTCTAATGATGAGAGTGAGAAGCAAAGAGGAAAGCTCCTAATGCAGATTTGATTATTTTGAAGAGTTTAAGTAGAGATTGACTGGGGGAGGAATGGTTAGGAAGCCCCAGTTTTGATGCTTGGATTTCAAGAGTGTGTATGAGAGTGGCTAACAGGAAGCCCCTAGACTCAACAAGAAATGTTACTTGGCTCAAGGATCTAGAAAAGTTGTTCTACTTTTTAATGAACCGTGCATCATCTAGAAGTTTCTAAATAAGTTTGAGAAGAAAGCCTATCATTAGTATGACTTAAGGGTAAGCATTATTTTTTTGATACTGAAAGTCTTCTTCACTTGTTGTAAGAAGATGTTGAGTAATCTTCATTTCTTTTGTTGGTATCGCTTGACTCCTCTTCTTTGTTGGAGAGTCCTTCATGCATTTGAATTTTCACCTTTGTTGTGGGGGTGATGGAAGCTTGAGAGTTTTTTTTTTTTTGTACTCTCAAAGCTTTGAATTGAGTAGCCCCACTCTTCTTGGGATGAATGTTGACAGCATCACCTTTGGCTTTCTTCACTTGTTGACCTTTGACTTTCAGTAGGGGTAATGTTCAGCCCTTAAGCCTTCTAAGGATAACTTTCTTCTTAAACTCGCTTAGAAGTCTCTATTTTTTGCGATGATTAGGGAATGGAGGGTCCATTATTTTGCATGAATTAAATGATACTTATAAGGTAGAACAACTTTAGGGAAAGTGTTTAGGAAAAATGACTTTGATTAATTGAGAAATTTAAGAACAGACTCGATAGTTTAGATGACACAAACTAGAGGAGGTGAGGAGTACTAGAAAGACAGAATGACTCATCGAGTTCATACTTGGAAATTTAAACCTAATCTACTTCTATCAAAGGAGAAAGGGAGAGGATAGTTGTAGCCCCAAAGTGGTAAGTGTAGATTTCTTCTCGAAGCTTCATCTTTTTCATGGATTATGAGGGAGAGGATTGGTGATGACGTTGGGACGTTCTAGCTCTCTATTGTCAAAGAGGTCTTGAATGATATCCTTCAAGTGGTGGCAAGTGTTGGTGTCGTGGCCGGTGAAGTTGTGATACTTGCAGAATAAGTGATGAGCGTGATTAGGACCCATATCCTTAGGAGGACCACCTTCCCTTGGTTTGATATTTTCATTCTTGACAAGCACATCAAAGAGTTATTCTTGAGAGATTCCTCCAATTTTGTCATAGTGCCTCTTTTTCTTTTCGGGAGGAGGAACGACAGAATACTTTCCGGTGTTGGGGCGGTTGAATGCAACAGCATTGACTGAAGCATCTTTATTTGTGGTGGGCTTGTTGTAGCGAAACGTACTTTCCTTGTTTTTGCTTTTTAGGAAGTCATCAATCCTAATTCCGGACTCGTGGAGTTCATGGAAACTGGGAAAGTAGTTGCCGGCGAGCTTCTTTTGAAATTCATCACGAAGGCATTGAAGGAAAATGTGGATTTGCCCTTTGAGAGTAGGCCTTTCGACAATTTCAGTAAGTTTGAGTCTCCATCTTCTAGCAAATTCAACAAAAGACTCTTTGGCATGTTGCTTGGTTTGTTCAAGATCCCTCCTAGTAGGGCAGTAAGTGGAGTTGTCTTCAAACTGCCTTTGGAAGACTAAGCATGCAGACGACCAGTGAAGCCTTATAGTCATAGGAAGAGACATGTACCAATCTCTTGCAGCACCCTCCAAGGTTTGAGGAAAGCATTGGGCCAATATCGTGTTATCAATGCCCATTGGAAGCATATCCCAAGTGTAGGTCTCAACATGAGCTCGAGGACAAGTAGTACCATTAAACTTGGCAATGTCGGGTGTCTTGTACTTGCGAGGAAACTTGGTGATGGATTGTTGAAGAGCATCGGGATCAAATGGAACGAATGACCCTTTTGAAGTGTCAAGGGTAGCAAGTTTCTTCTCAAGATAGTTCTTAGTGACATGGTCACCAAGTTTAGTAATTTCACCACTGCCTTCTTTCTTGGTTCTAGTACCCTTGGATATATGTCCCTCATCATCGGAGGAGGATGAGGAAGAGGATGAATCAGATTCTTCCTCTTTCTTGCTTGACTTTTTGGTTTTCCTACTCTTTTTGGTGTAGGATTCCTCTTCATCGGAGGAGGATTCCTCTTTCTGCTTTTGTTTTCTTCCTTTCTTGACTTTCATATCGTGGAGCTCTTGCATGAGGGCGGCCATTTGGGCATTTTGTTCCTCAATTTTCTTACTTTGTTCATCCATCTTAAGCAGGGCTTGGATGAGTTGAGCCTTAGCTTCGTTGATTTCGGCCTCAGTGACAGAAGGAGAAGCAGACATCGTGTCGAGCTTTGGCGAAAACCTAGACGTGTAGCAACCGTGTTAAACCATGATCGAGACCCAACAAGTCGGCTGAATAGGGTGAATGAAGGCTTTGAAGGTTTGAAGGTTTTGGCCAAAACACGAAAAGACTGAACACTTGTCTCGCACGGGACAAGCAATCTCGCGCGAGACAACACCACAGGAAGTCACAATTTTCTGATTTTAATCCTAATTTTGGTCGGACGGAAAATCCATTTTGGGGGTTTCTAACATTCAGAATCCAAGCCTAAGGACCTAGGGATCGGAGTAATCTCAAGTAACATCAAGTTTTGTGCAATAATTTTGGTGAGAAATTTTTCTCTTTAGGGGCAAATCCGAAGGGACAATTATAGGGACATTTCCGAAGGGACAATTCCGAAGCGACAATTTTTCGATTTCTTTTCCATGGATTATTGCACAAAACGATCTTGACAAGGGATTACAAGATCAAATCGACCGGTCACGGAGTGTCTTAAAAAGTCAATCTACATGATATGTGGCAATGCAGGGCTGGAAGGCTAGGCTCCCCGCGATATGACAATCTAGATGGATTAAATACGCGGAGTGGGATGATCCAACTTCGGAGAGACCGGCGACTAGGTGGTTACCGTCATTCGTCCTTAGAGTGGGTCCTGGGTTAATCAGGGTATGTAGTGCAATGACAGGTATAATATGAGTGCGCGTGTGTGATAGTTAATCTAGGTGATAGAGTAAAATAGAAAGTTTTATTTTTGAAAACTAAAAAAAAAAAAAAGCAATGGCCGCACCAAGTGGTTGCCTACGTTTCTCCCAAATTAGGAAGACTCAGGCCGTCGTAGTTCCATTTAAAGGAGAGAGAGAGAAATAATTAAATTAATTAATTACAAAGCCCGAGTCAACCGATGACGGGTAAAAATTAAAGTAATCCAATCTCACGCAATTATATAGTTTAAGTCTAAAATAATTACTCTACCCTGCAAAATAAAGTTAGTACAAGCAAAATAGAAATAATAATTTATTTTGACTTTTCTGAATTTTTAAAACTTTTCTATAAGTTTTTTTTTTGTTTGTTTTTTTTTAAAGGAAATCATAACATGATGATTATTAGGACTTTGACTTTTCCAATTTGAAGACCTGTTTGGCAGCTTGCTTTTAATCGAGACAATGTCTCGCGCGGGACTCTTTGTCCCTGCTATTCAAGCAGTCTGGCATTTTTTTTTATTTTTTTGACGAAAACAGTACAGAAAAATTCGAAAAAATCAGAAAAATCATTTTTTTGCAGGAAAAATAAAAAGACTGATAATACTCAATTGTGCGCAAGTCTAACCCTCTTAATTAATTGTCCCCAGCGGAGTCGCCAAAACTGTAGCGTTGATATTTCTATTGAATAACAGAGTCGCCACTTATTATTCATTTCGGAAAACAATAATAAAAACCTTTTCGATTTGAAAGAGATTTGAGGGTTCGGGGATTAAGTTATGGAATGGGAAGGTCGAGGAGCACCCATTCCACCCAATCCGGAGATCGATCTTGCCAATTGAGTATTATCAATCTTTTCAGTTACTAATTAAATAAAAGAACAAGAAAATCTCAATCAATTTTTTGATTAGAAATGTCGGATTGTATGCTCCGAGATCACCTCCATCGATTGAAGGGACTCTAGGCCAATCCTTTTGATGGGATTACACCACTCTAAAAGCCAATAGAGATAGATTGAGAAAAAGAATAAAATTATAGGAGTTTACCTAGCGTTTGGAAAGTATTTGATTTAGAACGTGGTTCTAAGATGTCTTCTCGGTCGAGAAGTGATTCGGGCAGAGTTTCGCCTTGATTCTAGGCTTCAGCCTTGATGTTCGTCAATCAACGTGGTTGATGAACAAATTTAGGAGTTGTTTGTGAGTGATTTAAAGGAGTCTTTCTTGGAAAGAAACCAACAAATTGTGTGTGTTGTGTGCTTTCGATCGTGGATCGGGGACCCCTGAAATACTGAAAGCCATCAAGTATTTATAGGGGTTTAAGAGGTGGATGGATGACTTGGTCACGAAGATTAGGAGACTCAAGGAAGGTTCCAGAACTCAACTGTGATTGGATGTCCGGATTGATAAGGTTTTATCCAGAAAAGAGGTTGAAACGGAGAAGGAAAGTGATTCTGCATATCCTGCAGAGGGGTTGTCTCGCGCGAGACACGTATGTCCTGCGCGGGACAACTAGTCGGTTACCATTTTGTCCTCTTTAGTTATTCCGTTAGTCAGTTAGGTCCAAAACTAAAGAGGTTAGTTAGAAACTTAACGAAACATGACGAAACTAATATGCTTTCATCAAAACACAAAAGAGAGACAAAGAGTAGTGTAATCATGTAATTATTAGTTCAGAATGGGGTGTCTACACTCACAAGCCTGGATGGCTTCTTCCAATGTCATGTCGTTTATCAGTGGTGGGGTTCCGTTCCCGTCACGATTTCCCGGTGAATCTGACATCTCCGAGAGTCTAACTGTAGGAACTGAGAAAACTGAGGAACTATCTGACGCTTCCGTAACTGTAATGCTGACGAGACGATGACCTGGGATTCTGAACCACTCTTTGTTCGCTGCTGGGAACGAAAGGTAGGGCTTAGGTTTCAGAAGGGGTATTTGGCTTAAGGCTTTAGGCTTGTGCAACGTGCAGTTACCGCTTAAGTTTACTTAAAACACATTTTCTCAGAATCCTAACTGGTTGGAAAAGATTTCTCTTCTTTTTCACAACTACTCTAGGTCTTAAATCAGTGGATCCCGACACTACGTCTATAGACCCCTCGTTTTTCACCTGTAAATCGTCTTCCCGGGATGGACAATCCCGAGCGAGGGTTCTGTAGGGCAAGCGAATTCCACCGAAAAAAGGAAAAGTGAACTTAGGGCCAGCTGGTCATATAAACTTTCAACCCATATGCCATGAAGGTCACGGTTAAAGTCAACATCCTTGAGTTAAGGCAGAAATCGTACCAAAATTTCGGCATGACCTCTCTTTGACTTGCTTTCGGGAGGGGCCTTAGCTCTTGGCATTGGCCAAGTTGTGACCGGTATGGTTCATACGTTGAGGGTTTAATGACACTGCGTCTCATTGAACCTTCGGGCGGTTCTGCGTCAAAGTAAAAGTCAAAAGCTTAGACTCTGGGTCGAGAATGACCTTTGATCTCAACTTTTAAGTTTTGACTTGTGAGGGAGATCGGTGTAAAAATATACACTTAGGCTTTATGACACGAACTAAGCCAAAAACCAACCAAGGTCTTGGACGAAGTGTGACACAAAGAGTGCATGGTTACACGGGCGAGGATAGGCTGTTTGAGATGACCCCGTGCGCACGATAGAGACATAGGAAGGTCAATCAAGTTGCAGCTGAATGGTCACCCCGTGTTAGGGTTTGTAGTGTGCAAGTGTACATGGTAACAGTGCGCGTAGTGTGCAGTTACTAAATTCTTTTTCTGAGTAAAACAGAGATTTTCAGAATGTGTTTTAAAGAATTTATGAGCAGTTCAAAGTATTTCACGAAAACCAATTATGAACGAATATGCAGGAACATGTTATGATTTCAAAGGAGTGAAAAGCAACATTTTTTTTGGAACAGTCCAATATTTTGAAAACTAGAGCTGTTTAAAATTTCTTTTTTTTTTGAAAAGAAAAAAAAGTAACATGAAATGATAAGAACACACACGCACAAAAATGAGGAAAGGGTAAACGAAAGTTTGACCCGCAAAAATGTTTTTAAAAACGAAGGTAGTTTTGAAAAAACATGTTAAGTCCCCAGCAGAGTCACCAACTGAAATTACCCGGATCGCGAGGGCGGCGAGCAGTTTGAAATTTCATGGGAAAAGAGAGTCGCCACGACATTTTTATTATGAGCCAAAACTTTGAAAAAGGTTGTTGAAAGGGGATCGTTTTTATTAGGAGCAAAAACTTAAGAAAAGGCTTTTGAAAGGGGATCGTTTTTATTAGGAGCAAAAACTTAAGAAAAGGCTTTTGAACAGAGATTGTTAGGTTCGGAGGTCACGTTACGCCTCGGGAAGATGAAAATTTGAGATCACCTGAAACGCCTCGTATTGACGAGTCTTTCTACATTTCTCGAAAATTGTGCATGTGTGTGTGTTTGTGTGTTACTTGAAAACGAGTTTGAATGGAAAACTTTGGATTGAAAAGGAGTTTGAATGGCGGGTTTCGAAAATGAGTTGAGCATTATAACGTTACCCTTTTTTTTGATAAAACGACGACAAGGAAAAGGTTTTGGTTTTTGATTGGGCATTATAACATTACCCTCTTTTTGATAAAAATGATAGTAAAGAAAGGACAATCGACAAGTCAATTTCTTGACTCGGATGTTAAAAGTAAATACGATCAACAAACCAAACGGTTTGGACGGTAAATGACAGTATTGAAATAACGGTATCAACGAACCAAACGGTTCAGACGGTAAAAGATGCGATCAACGAACCAAACGGTTCATACGGTAAAGAGCGTTATTTAAATGACAATATCAACGATCAAATGATTCGGACGGTAAAAGACAATCAACGAGTCAAACAACTCGGACGGTAAAAGACAATCAATGAACCAAACGGTTCGAGCGGTAAAAGACGCGATAGATAAAATTTATAAAAAACGGGTCAAGATCTCCGTTTTAACCCTAAATCACTCTTTTCAAAAGAGAAAATTGATAGAGAGAGGATCATTTCTTGACACATAGACAACGTAGTGTCTACATTTTTGAAGAGTTTTGTCGGATCAGAAGTAGCGAAAAATGCGTAAAAATAGAGGAAATGGAAGATTGAGAATAAGAGTTTACCAATGGCTAGGTTTTGACTCTGTCTCTCGAGAGATCGTATAGCAGATACGAAAAGGTGTTTGAAATGTGTTTGGATTGTGTTTGTTTGGGAAAAACGTCGTTTTCACATAAATCGAGACATTTCTGAGGCTTACGGAGGATTTTGGGGTACTGGAATTGATGCAGGAAGGGAGGAGGGGTAAAATTTGTTCACCATTTACTGAATGGGACTGGCTATATTTATAGGCTGTAAAACTGTAAAACAGGCCGTTCGGCCAGTTCTTCAAGTTTGAGGGCTTTTTGGGTATTTGAAATTTTTGATGGGACTGATGGTCGATCATGTAAAACAGGCCGGCCGGCCAGTCCTTTAGTTTGAGGGTATTTTGGTCTTTTTGACTTTGGATTTGATTGATTTGACTCGAGGCATTGTGCATGTGTGACACGTGTCCTGCTTAGTCATTAAGTAAAGGGCATTTTGGTCTTTTGGGCCGTACCTTGACTTTTTTTCAAAATAACTGTCTGAATAAATGCCGAAACAGTCCCAAAAATTGCGTATTTTGGGAAAGTGATATTTTTCAGGTATTCGAACGTGTTTTTGATACACTTTAATTTTGAATGATCGGGACAGTCCCGGAAAGTCCCGCTAATCTGGAATGTGGGAATTAACGGATTATAACGATCCGGATTTGGGTACTTACACCTCGTGAAGAGGGTGTGATGACTCATCCTTTTGACGGTGAAGCATGAAAACATTTTGATGTCACTTACCGTGATTTTGATGCGGATCCTAGAAATATAAGGTTGGGGATATGTACGTATGGTTTTTCTCCATTTGGACCAGGGGCAAAATCTTATTCATGTTGGCCTGTTATAGTCACAGTATATAATCTTCCCTAGTGGTTATGTATGACTGATCCTTATATGTATTTGAGTTTGTTCATTCCTTGGCCTTCGAATCCAAGCAAAAATATTGATGTGTATCTTCGACCTCTGATGGATGAACTTAAACAGCTGTGTAATAATGGTGTCCAAACATGGGATGCTTTTAAGTTGCAAAATTTTAACATGAGGGCTGTAGTGATGTGGATAATTTATGACTTTCCTGCTTATGGTATGATGTCCGGATGGAGCACACATGGGAGATTGGCATGTCCGTATTGTATGGAAAATACAAATGCATTCACACTTCAGCATTACAAGAAACAGTGTTGGTTTGATTGCCACGGACGGTTTCTTCCTAGTGACCATCCATTTCGTAAACAGAAGAATGCTTTTACCAGAAATAGAGTTGAGCGTCTGGGCCCCCTCCTCGTCTGAGTGGTGAGGACATTTTTGAGTGGTTTTCTGAGATGTCTGTTGTCGGGTGAGGAAAGTTATTTTTGAAGGATAGACCTGACATATTTGGTAAAGACCATAACTAGATCAAAAAGAGTATATTTTGGGAGTTACCTTATTGGAAGACGAACTTGATAAGACATAACCTTGATATCATGCATATTGAAAAAAATGTGTTTGACAATTTTAATACATTGATGGATTTTAAGGCCTCAACGAAGGACACGGGAAAGGGTCGGCTAGACCTTGAAGCAATTTGCAATCGTAAAGATCTCAACATTGTTAAAGTTAATGGAAAAGATCTCGAACTAGTTGCTCCCTTTGTTCTGTCAAGAGAGGATAAGCAACGTGTTCTACAGTAGTTGAATGATTTGAAACTTCCTGATGGGTATGCATCTAATATTGGAAACTGTGTGAATGTGGATGAAGGGACGGTATATGGGTTGAAAAGTCATAATTGTCACGTATTATTGGATAGGTTGCTTCCCATTGCATTTAGGGACATTATCCCTAATGAAATATGGGTTGCCCTAACAGAATTGAGTGAATTCTTCAGAGCATTGACTTCCAGCACTCTTCATGTTGAGGATATGAAAAGACTCGAAGAGAGCATTGTGGTGACAATAAGCAAGCTTGAAAAGATATTTCTGCCATCTTTTTTTTATTCAATGGAGAATTTACCAATTCACCTAGCTTATGAAGCTAGAGTTGGAGGACCTGTTCAGTACAGATGGATGTATCCATTTGAACGATTTTTGGGGAGTTTGAAAAATAAGATGACTAATAGAGCAAAAGTTGAGGCATCTATGTCTGAATCAGTGATTATCGATGAAATTGTGTCATTTGTTTCAACATATTTTCACCCTAACATTGAGACAAGGTTCACTAAAGTGTGACGCAATTATGATGGGGGATTCACTGATCCCGATGGAAAAATTTCAGTTTTTTCTTCACCTGATCGATTCCTTGGCAATAGAAAGTGCACACGCATGCTAAGCCCAAAAGAATTAGAAGCGGCTAAACTCTATATTCTCCTTAACTGTGCTGAGGTCGAGGACTACTTGAAGTAAGAATTCTTCATTTATGGTGGTCGTGGCACTAGTAGGCGAAGTGGGGGTAGCGGTCGTGGTCGTGATCGTTAAACTTGTATTTTAACTTGTATTTTATTTGGCATGTAATCAAACTTAAGTAGTTTTTAACAGGTTGGTGTTTGTTTGAAAAGGTTGGTATTTATTTAAACAGGTTGGTATTTGTTTTGAACAGGTTGGTATTTGTTTGAACGGGTTACAGGTGGTTTAAAAATAAAAACAACATTTTTTTTAAATTCTGGGCAGATTACCGACGGAAATTTCTGTCGGTAAATCCATTAAAATCACGTAATTACCGACAGAAGTGTCCGTCGGTAAATCCATTGAAAAATGATAATAGCATTACCGACGGAATATTCCATCGGTATTTATACATAAGATACCGACGGACATGTCCGCTGGTAATTATATCTTATTTTACCGTCGAACATTTCCAATCTCTCCGGGGATATCGTCAGGGAACGGCCGGCGGGCTTCCTTGCCAACGGACCACTTTCGACCATTTATTTGGATATACCGACGGACGGTCCGGCGGAATTACCAACGGAAACGTCCGCCGGTATTACCAACCAGTATATACCGACTGACTCCGACGGAACGCTTTCGTCGGTAAAGCCTCATTACCGACTGTAAGTACCCAAATCTGGCTCATGCCTTCCGGTTAAATTTTCCGGTAATTCTCCGGACCTTCCTAGTGTTCCGGAAATATTCCGGAACAGTCCCAAATTAATTATAGGCTGAAGAGGAGCCTTCCTAATTAAGAAACACGTTTTTCTTAATTAGGAAGAAGTTTCTAGAATTTGCCACCTTGCATGGTTCTAGAAATGCTGAGTCACAATGGATAATGCCGCACGGCTGCATTAGCTTGAGGTCCCTAGCCGCACGGCCTCATTGGCGATTTCCAGACTGCCTATAAATAGAGCCCTCCTCTACCCATTTTAAAAAACAACAAAAATCAACCCACAAAAATCATAATACTCCCATAATACGAAGAAATACTCCCAAGAGGCTGTTGAAGATCCAAGAAGGTGAAGAAGAAGGCCAAGAAGCTCCCTCCCTCCTCCTTGAAGATCCAAGATCAACCTCTCCTCCTAGCTCCATCCAAAGAAGAAGGAAGCCATTGGTAACCTCGCACGCCCTAACCTCGCATCCTAATTGCTTTATAAATTGCTCATTGCATTGTCGTTATATTGCTTGGGACTTGGTAGATTAAAGATCACATCTTTATATTTCCCCTTCCCCTTTTGCATGCATTAGACATCATTTTGTCATAAAAATGTAGTCTTTCCCTATAAAGGTGCATCCTTTGCACCTAAAACCCCTATTTTCCAATAAAAATGTCATTTTTATGCATCCTTTGCATATAAAAATCAAATCTTTTCAATCAAAATGCATCCTTTGCATTCAAAATCCCTTTTCCAAGCATCATTTGCTTTAAAGATCATGTCTTTACCATAAACTAGCATCATATGCTTTTCAAAATGCAATCTTTATGCATCATTTGCATAATGAATGCCAATTTCTTCATAAAAATGCATCATTTGCATAAAAATCATATCTTTATGCATCATTTGCAATAAAGATCATTCCTTTGAATCAAATGCATCATTTGCAACCCAAAATGTCATCTTTTCATTAAAAATGTCATTTTTACATACATTCCCCCATTCCCCATTAGTAACCTCGGAACGGACCGGTGTAAAAGATCCTATCTTTACATCGTTCCTTCCATAAAGGTTTCATAATCTCTTTAGAAAGGGACACCTTCGAACCCTATATCTCCGATTATCACTTATGATGAGTATGAAGCATCTATACAAGCTCGACCATCTTAAAGTGTAGGATTGATGGGCTAAGGACCCTCCTTTTCTAAAGAACCTCATCTTTGACCACAAAGAGAGTCATTCTCTCGATCACGCAAGTCCCAAGGTCCAAAAAATGCGATGATCACAAGTCCAAGATGAGGGCGGGATCATAATCCCGAATACATAAAATCCAAGAAATCCCGAGCGACAACCAACAAATGGTTTGTACGTCCGGAAGACGACTTGGGACATTCCCTCCTTATTTTCAAACACATGCACACAAGAAAGCACGCAAGCAAGCACGATTAATGGGATCTTGGGAGACTTGCTCCGGCAAGGCACCTTGGGTGAACGACGATCCGTTCTTCCCAAGGGGTAACTTAACCTCCGAACCCATAAAAAATCCTTTTTTCAAAGTTTTGAGGAAATCAAAATGGCGTGGCGACTCCGTTTTTCAAATTAAACCGGATGTCTTCAAACTCGCGTGAATCCACAATTTGGGCACACATTCACAGTTTGGCGACTCCGCTGGGGACATCCCAAAGGAGAAAAGCTTTTATTTTCAAAACAAAAATCGATACTCGGTATATAGGTGGAAACCACTTAACCTTCCTGTATCACTCCCTGATGTGGGAGTTGGGATAACCGGTGGTTTAACAATCCCACGTACCAGTATCCCTTTTCGAAAAAATTTTTGAAAAAAAAGAAAAATAAAAGGAAGCTTTTCCCTTTGAGCGGGTTAGACTCCCGTCGCTGATTTCATTAATCTTGCTTGCTTTCTTTACCTTGCATTGCATCATTTGCATCATGGAATCTGTGCATACTTTAAACGGGAAACAACCCGAAAAATAGCAAAAGGAGTGGAACCTGGAAAATTGATCCATGCAGTCGTACGGCTTAATCCTCCTTGGGTTCTGACCGGGCGACCTCAGTGGCAATTCCACCAGGAAAAATCATGGTTAATCTGGCAGTCCTAGCAGCTTGAGGCTACTCAGCTCCATGACCCGCGGGGCTCCCAGAAAATTTACGTGCTTATGTGTTGCATTTTTCCCGTCCCGAAAATCATTCCTTTAAAACACATTTCTGAAAATCTCTGTTTTAACTCAAAAAAGGAAAATTTTTAGGAGACCGCACACTACGCGCACCTGATATATCCTGTACACTTTTGCACGCACGTCCTTCAAACCCGAGGGTGGTTCAGTGCGATCACGGACAGCCTTACGATGCTCCCGGGCGCGCACGGAATCATCCCAACCTCCCCATGGCAGCCCGTATCGACCAATGCACAGTCCGTGTCACACGTTTCAAAAAACCGTGACTTTTTTGGTTGGTTTTTGGTCTAGTCCGTGTCATATAGCCCAATTGCATACCCTCGTAAAGGTCAAGCCTTAGTTCATAACGGAAGAAGAACTCTGCCAAAATTCCGACAAGGAAAAATTGGCGAGATCTCGACTCCGACATTGACTATTGACCTTGACCTGCACGGAATGCGTAAGAGTCAAGACCGAGTCTTTGCCAACAAATCAAAATATCTTTCGCTCAAGTGAAGCTCTGCTAAAATTCCGACAAGGAAAAATTGGCAAGATCTTGACCCGGCATTGACTTCGATTCTAACTCACGCCCGGCGTATGCAACGAAGTTCAATGTGACACTGTGTCATCCGGCTTTTGCCGCCCGACCCATGCCTATTATCTTCTCGGACATTACCGAAAGTCAAAACGTCATTCGCTCAAGCGAAATTCTGCCAAAATCCTATCAAGGCAGAAAGACGAGACTTTCCCGGTATTGCCTTGACTATAATCCGCATCGCTCGTGCGTTGAAAGTTCCTATGACCCGCTAGACCCGTTAGGAGCATTCTTTACTCTCGGTCGGTGGGATCCGCGTGCCCTATAGGACCCTCGCCCGGGGCTGTCCACCCTGGGAGGTCGAAATACAGGTGGAATACGAGGGGCTTATAGACGTAGTGACGGAACCCACTGATCCAGGATCTAGAGTAGTTGCGAAAAAGAAGGGCAAACCCCCCTTTTCCAACCAAATAGGAATTAATAAAAGACATGATTTTAAGTAAACTTGAACAATTAATGTAATCATAATTGCATTTTCCTATCTCTGATATCCCTAATCGAGACCTCCTCGGTCCGATTTCCGATTTTCCCTGTCCCGACCTTTCATGGTCATACCCCTAATCGAGACCTCCTCGGTCCGATTTCCGATTCCCTGTCCTGACCTTTCATGGTCATATCCCTAATCGAGACCTCCTCGGTCCGATTTCCGATTTTCCCTGTCCCGACCTTTCATGGTCATATCCCTAATTGAGACCTCCTCGGTCCGATTTCTGATTCCCTGTCCCGACCTTTCATAGTCATATCCCTAATCGAGACCTCCTCGGTCCGATTTCCAATTCCCTGTCCTGACCTTTCATGGTCATATCCCTAATCGAGACCTCCTCGGTCCGATTTCCGATTCCCTGTCCCGACCTTTCATGATCATATCCCTAATCGAGACCTCCTCGGTTCGATTTCCGATTCCCTGTCCTGACCTTTCATGGTCATATCCCTAATCGAGACCTCCTCGGTCCGATTTCCGATCTTCCTTCTCCCGACCTTTCATGGTCAAATCCCTAATCGAGACCTCCTCGGTCCGATTTCCGATTTTCTATCTTGACCTTTCATGGTCATATCCCTAATCGAGACCTCCTCGGTCCGATCTCCAATTTCCAATCTTGACCTTTCAAGGTCTCATCTTTTCCGATCAATTAGGATTAGGAGAAAATGTATTTTGAGTAAAACTTAAGCGATAAGTGCATGTTACTTGAGCCTTTAGCCTAAACACTTACCTCCGAGTCTAAATCTTACCTACCTTCGAGCCTAAACCTTGCCTGTCCCTTTCCCGCAGCGAGAAGGAAGTGGACGAGAATACTGGGTCAGCGGCTTTTCAGAAAACCTTAGGTTCAGACAGTTCATCAGCTCAAAGAGTCAGAATGACAGATTTGACAGGAAACAGTGAGGGTGCAGGAAATCAGATGGTTAGGAAGGAAGAGTTAGTCCTGGCTTTGGAAAGCGCCCATAAGGTTCATCAGGAACAACAAGCCATGCTTATTGACGCACTCCGTCGTCATGGAGCTCAGGTCAAAGTTGAGTCGAACGGTTCTCTGGTGGTAGTCGAAGATGAGACTTCAGAAACAGTGATTTCAATCCCTTCATCCTATAACCAAGACCCCCCAGCCTATGACCAATACCTTCCTCCATCCACATATGATCCCTTGTCAAGGACCACTTCTCCTCAGTCCTTTCCAACATCCCAGCTCATCCGGGCTCCATCGCCCTCAGCTCCTCAGAACGGATTGGGCTTCACCCCACCTGTTCCTCAGTTCCAGCAATATCTGCCAGTTTACGCTCCGGCTTCGCATAATCAATTTGAGTTATGTGGCTATGTTCTGAAGCCCCTACACCCACCTGAGTGCGATCATGAGTTGCCAAAGGATGATACAAGTCTCCAGCTGTCACCTACCGGGCTTAATGAATTCAGCCTTCAGTTTGCTACTGTGTTTCCCTCCGCCAATAAAAGTCCTGTTGCGATTTCCAATAACTCGAGAGTCCCCGTTGACCCCCATGTGGCAATATTGATGGAACAAGTGAAACAAATGCAAGAGAAGTTTGACTTCATGATGAGTATCAATACTCCCTTGACCCCAGACGTCAAACCAGGCAAGGAAATGACTCCACTAAGCATGACCCAATGCCACTCAAAGACCAAACAAAGAACCGTACCCATGTCAGCACCAGTTCCTCACAAAGGAAAGAGTGTCGTAGCCTCCTTCAGCCAAATCCAACAATGGAACCAACTGGACAATGGAACTCCGAGTCTTGAGAACAACAATGTCTCCCGAAAACTCCGCAATACGGATATGCCTTTAAGCAAGATTCTGGAAGAGCTGATGAAAGAAAAGCTGATAAAGCCACTGGAGAATTGGAAACCCAAGAACCCCAACGTTCGGGTGGATGAGTCTAAGCATTGTCTTTTCCATCAATACCCTGGGCACAACACTGATGATTGCACCTATTTGAGGCATGAGATCTAGAAGTTGATAGAAAATGGGAAGCTCGAGAACCTCCATGGGCCAAAAACAGAAAGTTATGGTAAGAGGTCAATTCAGGAAGTGCAAGGTCAGAAACGTCAACCTGATGATTTTGAGATGCCCATGAGTAAAGTTTTCGATGATTTGGTGAAACGAGGTCTTCTCACATCTCTCGAGAATTATAAGCCAAGAAACCCCAGTAGAGTTGAAAGGACCAAGTTCTGCGAGTACCACAAGCATTTTGGTCATATGACAGACAAGTTTGTGGATCTGAAGAAAGAAATTCAGTGGCTGATCTACGAAGGAAAGCTCAAGCTCCCTGGCAGTCCAACCCGCGAAGAGTAGCTAGACTAGGGTCTACTTATCCTTAAGTAAGATTAAAAAAAAATAAAAGAATATAGTCACTCAGTCAACCTTCGTAGGTTCTAGTACTTTTCTTTTTCAATCAAGTCCTCTACGGACATTGTATTTAATCTTCAATTTTCTATAAAAGAGTCTTCTTCTTTTCTTACTAGACTTAAGACATTATTTGCACACCTACATTACATTTAATGAAATGGTTTTATTTCATATGATCACTTGCATTGCTCAACAAATAATCTCTCGAAATAATTCACGTTCCGATTAATCAGTGTGAGAAAGACAACTAATGCCTTCCCCATACACTTTCCTTACCTCACAAAAAAGCCTTCACTAAACCATACACTTTCCCAATCATGCCCTCACCTTCACCTTGACCAAGTCAACGACGGCGGCATATTCAACGGACAACAAAAGGCCACTCAGCTTCGAAAGATTGACCCCGTGTCGACAACAATCTAGGAGCCCGCCTTCGACCTCAAAGATGTCAAGAAAAATTCAAGCAAGGGCTTGCCTTGGCCCTTAGGTGCTTCAAAAAAAAATGTAGTGCAAAAAGAGTAATACCCAGCTAGGCTGAATATCCCAAAAAAAAAGGGCAGTCAAGGCAAAAAACAGGGTTGCACATAAAAAAAAAGAGAGAAGGAAAAAATCTTGGTGCAAAAAGAGTAATGCCCAGCTAGGCTGAAAATCCCAAAAAAGGGCGGCCTAGGCAAAAAACAGGGTTGCACATATAAAAAATAATAAAATAAAATGAGGCCAAGGACCCAGCACCGCCAATCAAAAGCTTGACGGACAGGCAAAATCAAAGCTCGAAGAATAGAAGTTGTCGATAACAATGGGGCGGTCGAAGCAAAGCCAGAAAAATTTCATAAGTCTGTAGGCACGTGTAAATTTCTTCTTCAATGAAAGAGGAAGCAATCAGAAGCAGCCGTCCAAGAATGACTTGGTCAAGGAATCATCCCGAGGCCCACGCCTCATCATCCAGTCTTCTCATCCAAACCTTTTCACTAAAGGAACCACAAATCCCATTTCCCAAAACCAAACACAGTCCGGCCAAGGCCGAACTACGGCGACCTGAGCTCCTCACAATGAGGGGAACGTAGGCAACCAGCAATGGTCCGGTCATAAACATATCCAAATTCCTGAAAAACCGGTCTCATCAAATGACCTCTCCCATAGACACAGTCAGATTCCAGAAAACCCGGTCTCATTAATGACCTCCCTATACACAAACCTTCCTTTCACACCAGTCAACCTTGATCCACGACATTGGTTGACTTTCTCCTCATGATTAATAAGAATGTTTTTTCATATCGAGATTAGTGGTTGAATAACCCGAGCATTAATAAAGGGTTTTAAGCAATCTTGTGATCATTGTAAATAAAACAAGTTTTCAGATGTCTTAACAAGTCTTCTCTTTCTACATCTTAGGAAAAATAGTGCTAAACACTGATTTTCTGTCAGCGGGAGCTTCTATACACTTTTACCAACCTCTCTACGCTTATACTCTCCCAAAAGAGTCAAACCCAAAGCGAGTTTTGTGCCTACATCGAATAAGGCCATCGGAATAACACAAAATCGGGATATATTCCCACCTTTCGAAAAATATGCCCCTGTATGTATTTCTGAGAATCTTTTCTTTCACATCTTCTTAAGGTTGACTGATTGACTAAAGAAAATAAAAAAAAAGAGAGAGAAGGATAGGTTTTCCCTCTTCTGCCACAATTCGCATTAGGGCTGCCCCGAAACTTTGTCAAAGCATTCCTTTAAACTGGGGCTTCTTTAGCCATTTTCGGGGTTCGCATCGGGTTCTTCACTAGGTCCCTAGATGGATTCAGTTTTGTTCAGATCAACCTCAGGATCACTTCCGCAGTACCAATCATATTGGGATTTTTGCTAGGTCGTCAGATTGGGGCTCTACCAAGTCACTTCTTCGAAAACCTAAGACTTCGCCTGCTCAGTTCATCCAACCGGGGCTTTGCCAGTGAAAGGATCTTTCATGGGGCTTTGCAGAAAGTTTTTCCTCAGACCGGGACTCCGATAAGTCGCATCCATCCCTAAAAGAGAGGTTTGGTCACCGCGACATCTGCTTTAGTCTTTGGTTATAAAAGCATCGTCGCATCAGCTTCAAGCGCCAGAGTCTGAGAAAGGAACATTCATCGAGACCCGAGTTTTAAAACCCAGTCTCAGCCCAAGAGGGAATCTTAGTCCACGTTGACAACAACAGCAGTTCAGTCCGCACCCAAGGGATACAACCCCACCTGCTTGAAACCCGTCTTAAACACATTCCATATGTACATCCAGACCCAGTCCCTACCATGTTTCCAAGAAAAATCACCCCTAGGCTCAAGTAACGTGCCAATTGCTAAAAATAACATTTTCTCCCAAAAGCGCCTCCGTTACTTCCGTTATAACGAGATAACGCCAGGCGACAGTTTCCTAATTGTCAAAAATCCAACTTTGGCTACCTCTATCACAGATTGAGAAGTATGCTCAAGTTTTCCAGTTATAGCTGCCTCTATCTACTCGATAGTGACGTAAGCTTTAGCTTCCTCAGGTGACGACCTCCACTAATCGTCAAAACCTCAAGAATCCTAGACATCGTTCCTAACTGTCTAGATGAAGCTTGAACTACGATCAAGGCTTGATTCCTCCGGGATACGTAGGTAGCCTTTCATAAAAGGTTCAGCCATCCGACCACTTTGGTCACCTTTTCTTTCCCCGTTCCTCGATAGTGCATAAGCTTTTCATAAAAGTCCAATTTTTTGACCACATTGGTCACCCCTTTTGATTTGGCACATTCCTTGTAGGATCGGTTGTTTGACCTCCTAGGTCACCCCGTTTCCATCCTTATAGGAAGGGACCAAATATCTCTTTGCCATTGTCCCAAGAAGGCCAGGTAAGTGATCTCTTTTGGTCACCCAATTCCAACTTGTGTCTGCAATTCCATTCCAGTTCCAAAGGCATTAAAAAGCACAGTTCAGGCTTACTAAGTCGCGCGACATACTAAGCCCCTGTGGCCTGTTTTTACAATTTTGCCCCTGAAGGCTCAATTTTACGATTTTATCCCTCATAGGTCTGTTTTACCCCTTGTGCCCCTGGTATTTTCAATCACTTTCAATCCAGTTTTCCCTCTAGTGCCCCTGAGGCCTATTTTACAAATATACCTCTGTGACTCAGTTTATTTGCCCTTGGCATTTTCAATTTTATTTTTCAAATAATCAGGGTACATCCCAGTTTTCTTTACAAAAAATTATTCGGGTGCGTCCCACTTTTCTTTACAAAAACTATTGATTCCTTCCAACTTCTCTACAAAATTCATCCTTTTTCGCAATCTCCGTTATTGCCAGATGGGATAACGTTTCCTTCGGGAAATTCTCCGTTATCGCCAAATGGGATAACGATTCCTCCGAGAAACTCTCCGTTATCGCCAAATGGGATAACGTTTCCTCCGGGAAATTCTCCGTTATCGCCAAATGGGATAACGATTCCTCCGGGAAATCCTCCGTTATTGCCAAATGGGATAACGATTCCTCCGGGAAATCCTCCGTTATCGCCAAATGGGATAACGTTTCCTCCGGGAAATCCTCCGTTATCGCCAAATGGGATAACGTTTCCTCCGGGAAATCCTACGTTATCGCCAAATGGGATAACGTTTCCTCCGGGAAATCCTACGTTATCGCCAAATGGGATAACGTTTCCTCCGGGAAATCCTCCGTTATTGCCAAATGGGATAACGTTTCCTCTGGGAAATCCTACGTTATTGCCAAATGGGATAACGTTTCCTCCGGGAAATCCTACGTTATCGCCAAATGGGATAACGTTTCCTCCGGGAAATCCTACGTTATCGCCAAATGGGATAACGTTTCCTCCGGGAAATTCTCTGTTATTGCCAAATGGGATAACGATTCCTCCGGGAAATTCTCTGTTATTGCCAAATGGGATAACGATTCCTCCGGGAAATTCTCCGTTATCGCCAAATGGGATAACGTTTCCTCCGGGAAATCCCCCGTTATTGCCAAATGGGATAATGTTTCTTGTTAAAAATTTCAGTTATTGCCAAAAGGCAATAACATTTCGCTTTATTTCGATCTCCGTTATTTTCGAATGACGGAATAACATTTCAACCTTTTTTCGCTTTATTTTGATCTCCGTTATCTCCGAATGACGGAATAATATTTCAACCTTTTTTCGCTTTATTTCGATCTCCGTTATTTCCGAATGACGGAATAATATTTCAACCTTTTTTCGCTTTATTTTGATCTCCGTTATTTCCGAATGACGGAATAACATTTCAACCTTTTCTCGCTTTATTTCAATCTCCGTTATTTCCGAATGACGGAATAATATTTCGACCTTTTTTCGCTTTATTTCGATCTCCGTTATTTCCGAATGACGGAATAACATTTCGACCTTTTTTCGCTTTATTTCGATCTCCGTTATTCCAAGGTGAAGGAATAACATTTCGACTCAATAAAAGCTCGAACTACGGCCTGGCTTGATTCCTTCGGGATACGTAGGTAGCCTACTTTAGGTTCAGCCAATTCGTCACATATGACACCCCTTTTCCCCAGTGGATTCCGAACTACGATTATGGCTTGATTCCCACCCGGGATACGTAGGTAGCCTTCCATAAAAGGTCCAGCCACTCGACCAACTTGGTCACCCAATCCGTCTCGGCATTCGCCAGATTGGATCCTTTTCTATCGACAACCCCACTCGCCCTGCAAGTGACGTTGCCGAGGGGCTTCTGTAAGTACCCAAATCTGGCTCATGCCTTCCGGTTAAATTTCCCGGTAATTTCGGTAAGTTTTCCGGTAATTCCCCGGACCTTCCTAGTGTTCCGGAAATATTCCGGAACAGTCCCAAATAAATTATAGGCTGAAGAGGAGCCTTCCTAATTAAGAAACACGTTTTTCTTAATTAGGAAGAAGTTTCTAGAATTTGCCACCTTGCATGGTTCTAGAAATGCTGAGTCACAATGGATAATGCCGCACGGCTGCATTAGCTTGAGGTCCCTAGCCGCACGGCCTCATTGGCGATTTCCAGACTACCTATAAATAGAGCCTTCCTCTACCCATTTTAAAAAACAACAAAAATCAACCCACAAAAATCATAATACTCCCATAATACGAAGAAATACTCCCAAGAGGCTGTTGAAGATCCAAGAAGGTGAAGAAGAAGGCCAAGAAGCTCCCTCCCTCCTCCTTTAAGATCCAAGATCAACCTCTCCTCCTAGCTCCATCCAAAGAAGAAGGAAGCCATTGGTAACCTCGCACGCCCTAACCTCGCATCCTAATTGCTTTATAAATTGCTCATTGCATTGTCGTTATATTGCTTGGGACTTGGTAGATTAAAGATCACATCTTTATATTTCCCCTTCCCCTTTTGCATGCATTACACATCATTTTGTCATAAAAATGTAGTCTTTCCCTATAAAGGTGGATCCTTTTCACCTAAAACCCCAATTTTCCAATAAAAATGTCATTTTTATGCATCCTTTGCATATAAAAATCAAATCTTTTCAATCAAAATGCATCCTTTGCATTCAAAATCCCTTTTCCAAGCATCATTTGCTTTAAAGATCATGTCTTTACCATAAACTAGCATCATATGCTTTTCAAAATGCAATCTTTATGCATCATTTGCATAATGAATGCCAATTTCTTCATAAAAATGCATCATTTGCATAAAAATCATATCTTTATGCATCATTTGCAATAAAGATCATTCCTTTGAATCAAATGCATCATTTGCAACCCAAAATGTCATCTTTTCATTAAAAATGTCATTTTTACATACATTCCCCCATTCCCCATTAGTAACCTCGGAACGGACCGGTGTAAAAGATCCTATCTTTACATCGTTCCTTCCATAAAGGTTTCATAATCTCTTTAGAAAGGGACACCTTCGAACCCTATATCTCCGATTATCACTTAAGATGAGTATGAAGCATCTATACAAGCTCGACCATCTTAAAGTGTAGGATTGATGGGCTAAGGACCCTCCTTTTCTAAAGAACCTCATCTTTGACCACAAAGAGAGTCATTCTCTCGATCACGCAAGTCCCAAGGTCCAAAAAATGCGATGATCACAAGTCCAAGATGAGGGCGGGATCATAATCCCGAATACATAAAATCAAAGAAATCTCGAGCGACAACCAACAAATGGTTTGTACGTCCGGAAGACGACTTGGGACATTCCCTCCTTATTTTCAAACACATGCACACAAGAAAGCACGCAAGCAAGCACGATTAATGGGATCTTGGGAGACTTGCTCCGGCAAGGCACCTTGGGTGAACGACGATCCGTTCTTCCCAAGGGGTAACTTAACCTCCGAACCCATAAAAATCCTTTTTTCAAAGTTTTGAGGAAATCAAAATGGCGTGGCGACTCCGTTTTTCAAATTAAATTGGATGTCTTCAAACTCACGTGAATCCACAATTTGGGCACACATTCACACCGACGGAAATTGATCTTTTCCGATGGAAATTTCCATCTGTTAAAGGGCAGTTTCTGTAAAGACCCGAAAAATTTTGAATTTTTTTTTAGTATTATTTTAATTAGAATAATAAATAAAATAATACTCCTTAGTTAATTTGGATATGGGTTTAATTAAATGGACCAAATTAATAATTTAAATCAAGTGGGCTAAGTTGTGGGCTTAGGAGGTTAAAGGGGCCCAAGGAGGTGAAAGCCTAACTATATATAATAAATCCCCTAATTAAATTTTTCCAAAATCATTCATTAATCAAAGAGAAGAAAAATTTTAAAAAACCCTAGGAGAGGAGGGGGGCGGCGGCCGGTTCTTGGAGGAGGAGTGGCAGCCAGTTTTTGGTCTTCTTTGGCCAATAATTCTTCATCAAAATCAAGGTAAGATGATTCCCTAAACCCTAGTTTTATTTCATTCAATTTAGAATTAAATTGAATTAGATATGAATTTTTGAACTCTTAGAACTATTTTAATTCTAGGTTTAATTATTCTTAGAGTTTTAATGGTTTAATCTTAGTGTTTAATGTATAAATTAAGGGTTTGATTAATGGGGAATTGTAGGTTATAATGATGTAACCCTAACCCTAGTTCATATTGTTTTGAAATTAAATCAAACAAAATTAATTTAATTAAAGGTGTTTGATTAAAGGATATATAAATTAAATGAATGTTTAATGTTTAAAAAAATAAAAAGAGGAACAAAATAATTTTTGGGAACCAACCTGGGGCTTCGGCCGATTTGTTCTAGGATGGAATTGGGGTGGTCTCCATTTAAGTGTTAGAATTCTAGTTAGTTTGTATAAAAACAGTTAGTTTTTAAACGGAAAAGGGACCAAACTGAAAAGTTTACAAAGCTGAAAGGATTAAATTCTGACTTTCAGTTAATTTCTTCACTGAACAGTTAACTATAGGACTGAACTGAAAAGTTCAAAGGTTCTGAGGGACTGTTTTGTAATTTTTAAAAGTCAGGGGACTATTCTGTAATTATTTAAAAGTTGAGGGACTGTTTTGTAATTTTTCAAAAGTTGAGGGACTGTTTTGAAATTTTTCAAAAGTTGAGGGACTGTTTTGTAAATTTTCAAAAGTCGAGGGACTATTTTGTAAAATTTGGAAAGTTAAAGGACTTTATTGAAATTAAGAAAACCTAAAGGAACCTTTTGAAATTTAGGGGAAGACCAAAGACTTTAAAGAAGTTATATAAAAGAGAAAGAAGAAAAATAACACTTTAGTATTAAAAAGAATACCAAAAGACTAAGATTCCTAAAATAGTAGGATTCGAAATTGAAAGCTTCCAAAGAAGGAAACTTTCTAATTAAAGAAGGTTACCCAAAAAAAGAGAAGAGGGACCGTAATTAGGAAGCTATCAAGGAATTAGACTTCCATTGAAAGGAATGAAACTAAGTGTCCTCTTTGGAAAGAATTATAAGAAGAAAGTTTCTAAATTAAGAAACTGCTATATTAGGAAAGTTCCTAAAAATAGAAAGTTAGTTAACCAATTAAGGTGAGTCTAAGAGTAACTCATAGGTTAACTAAGGAAAGGAAGTATTGGTGCATGAGAAGTAATAAAAGATTACTTGTACCTAAGATATGTTATTACGTGATTGTAGATTTCGCGTAAAGGCATTGCTCGAGGAAGGAAGCAAAGCTAAGGTAAGGAATTACGATCCTAAGTACTCTTGTATATCAATTTCGTTGGAAACTCCATCGAGTCTTTTCAAAACATGAATGCTATCTGTGGCTGATAGTAATTTTTAAAATACTCTTACGAAATGTATCGTCATTGGAAATTCTTTATTCTATGATATGTTCTTGTTCATGGAATATCTGCAAATATTGAAATTGCTATGTGTGTTCTTGTACCTATGAATGCACTGTATGTATTGACTAGTATGCAATATTATATGCTAGTTATGTTATGCTATGCTTAATGAAAAGTAAGTGTAACGGAAAATCGACATCAATGTAGGTGATCGATATGGGAATACTCAATGTAGGGTATAACCCATGAAATTTATGCTTAATGAAAAGCATGTATTATGAAAACACGACATCAATGTAGGTGTTCGTTGTTGGGAATACTCAATGTAGGGTATAACCCATGGAATTGACGGAAGGCTGAAAGTATAACAAAATTGTAGTTGCCACACTTTCTTTGTTATGAAATATACACATATATGTTTGTCTATAACCTATCCTTGAATATAATTTTTGGATTCGTTCATTCTAGTCGTCTCCTCATTGTACCGATGAGACCACGTATGAACTTACTGGGCATTGTTCGCTCATTCCTTCATTTTCTTTTTCCCCCAGGATCGGAATAGAAAGGAGGAGAACCGTCATCAAGAAGAGACGGAGCAATTGCATAGAATAAATTAATTATTTAATGATTCCGGATTTCAGAACTTTTAGTAGTACTAGTAATTGTACTTAGCCGTTACATCTGATTTTTCCGCACTTATGTAATGGTTTGAATTAAGTTACCGTTATGGACCCGTCTCTTGGGGTATTTATTTATGTTTATGGAATTATTCAAATTATGGAAATTCGGAATCGTTACAGTTTCTAGTAGTGTGAGAACTTATGATAAGTTAAGTTCTCAATTGTTTGGTTGCCGGAGAGGTCGTCGGAGTTGGTGGTCGCCGGAGTTAATCGTTTTTTTAGTAGTTTAGTTGACAAATGAGAACTTACTGATAAATTAAGTTTTCAGTTGTTTGGTCGCCGGCATTAAAAAAAATGCTGGAGTTGGTCACCGGAGTTGATTATTGTCGAAGTTGTTGACTGGAGAAAATGGGGAGAGGTGACCTAAGTTGATGGGTGTGGAGAGAAAATAAATTGATAAACAGGGTGGACTTAGTAAAATGATGGGAGGGTGAATTTAGTAAAATGATGAGAGAGTGTACTTATTAAGATAGAGATTATATATTTAGATGAAAAATTGTTTGTCTTATAAGATAAAATTGATAAGTTTGATAGATTTTATGGTAAATCCCACTAAATATAATTAAGTATCAAATTTAATAGTGACAATAATAAATCAATTGATCTCACCCACATGTATATCATAATTCACGTATCAAAAGATTTAACATATATAGTTGTTCAACATCTAAAATCATATCCACAAATAAAAAATCATAAATATAAAACATTTTACTTCAACATATATTTTCTCCTTTTTCATTAAAAGTTATACCCTTTTCCTATTTGTGTGTCTCATTAAAAATTCAGAAAATTTTGGGGGAAACTAGTTTCTCCAAATATTATAAAAAGTCTTGTTTTTTATTTTTTAAAAAAATTGTACATGCCTTTGTTTCGGTTTTTAAAACAAGACTTTTTATAATGTTAGGGAGAAACTAGTTTCCCCCAAAACCTACTCTTAAAAATTATACTTTTCTAAATGAAAATATTTTAATATTTGTTTATTCAATGGGGCACACTTATATACTCACCACTAGATATGCCCAGCCGGTTCAGACCGGTGGTTTCGGTTCTAAACCGGCGGTTCACAAAACCGTCCTCACTTGAATCGTAATCGGATCGGATATGGGCGGTTCCGGTTCACGGTTCCGAACCGTCCGTACGGTACCGGTTTGAACCGTGATTTTCAAAAAAAATAAAATTGTTTTTTATATGTTATGTTTTTTGATTTATTTTCTAAACTTTGTAAATTGTAATAAATTTTGTATTTTTTTTTGTTTTTTACTTGTTATGTTTTTTGATATATTTTTTAAATATTTTATTTATATTTCAAACTTAATAAAATTGTCAATTTAAATAATATCACATCCAAAAATATTTTTTAAAAAAACAGGGACGGTACCCTGGCCAAATTTATTAATAAAAATAATAAATTCCAATGGGGAACAACCAATGAACCAAAGCCAAAAGAGCCTTACCTCTAATTACATTATCTTAAAAAAAAAAAAGTCTAATCTATTAAAAAAAGTCTAATCTATATATTAAAAAAAAGTCTAAACTATAAAATTACAATTAACTTACCTTATGGAGCGGCGTAGTTCATTCGCTCCCCGTCATGTATCTTCATCAAAGCCCGCTTCTTCCTCGAAACTACTTATTTTATCTTGAGTTCTTAGTTCGGCTTTTATCCAATCGCCGAGCACCATTTGATATTCTAAATTATATGGAGTCAACATTGACATTCTATCATCCAAGACACACCCTCCTACACTAAATATTTCTTCTACGGCGACGGTTGAGGCTGGAGCGGCTAGGATCTCCTTTGCTATCAATGATAGAATAGGATAGTTTTTTGCCCTTCGTTCCCACCACTTTACAATATCAAATTCTTCTATAGGCTCAAAAGAAGTGGTTAAATATGATTCAAGTTCAACATAAGTGGAGCCACCTCGTTGACGTTTTTGACTTCTAGAATTTATTAAATTATCTACCCATGAAAATGGATTTGTATCATCATGAGAACTACTACCACCTACATATTCACTACTAGGATAAATGATATTACCAAAAAGATCTGTTGGAATTTGGTTTTATAAAAGTAAGGTTTGATAGACTTTTGACCAAGAATTCCATAAGGTTTCGTTTTAGGAAAATGAAATTTGATTGCACATTAATAATCTACATTTGGATTAGATTAATTTGATATATTTACTTTCTCAAAACCAATGTGTGGTGAATGAGAAATTAATGATCAAAGTATGCAAAATGAAATGGGTTTATGAAGAGTTTATGGGATATGAAAGAGTTATCCCACATTGCTTAAAGATGTAAAGTGATGATAGTTTATAAGTGGAAGCATCCAAAGGAGTAGTCAACAAGTTGATCTCCTAGGGCCAACCTAGGTGGACCATTGGGCCAACCATGCAAGGAGTAGTCCAATTGTGCCAGTTTTGTACTAGCTCAATTTGGACCACGCCCGCGAAGCGCGCGAAGCCCGCGAAGGTCGCAATGGGAGCTTTGAGGCGCACACTTTGCACTTCGCATCGTCGCTAGGAGTTAAGGAGCCTTAAACTTTTGACAAAAGTTTAATCGGTCCATGGCTCAGTGAGGGTGGTTCGGTCCATTTGGTTCATAGACTTGGCTCGTATGGTTCGGTCCATTCCAAGTCAAATGGGTTAAGGTTGGTTGGCAGTTGGGCCGTGGCCTAGGTCTGGTTCAAGCGTTTGGGCTTCATGGAAGGCTAGGCTTATCGAATGGGCTACCCACTTGAATGGTGTTGGTTCGGCTAGAGTCATAATGGTTGGTGAATGGGTCAGGGGTGACCCGCACCTGTTTGGACAGTCGGGTCAGCAAAATTGGGTCGACCCAACAGATCTCCTCCCTTGATCTAGATTTGATCCAACGGCTGAGAATTAATGGGTGCAATTAATGCCTATTCCCAAGAGACACTCTAACTCTTCATCTACTATAAATAAACCCCACTAGTTTGTCAAATTCATTCATTCACTCAATCATTCCTTCACTTCACATATTCACTCTCTCTTGTCACTAGAAGTAGAGAATCACTTATCTAACGGAGTTAACTAACTCAGTGAGATAATTAACTGAATTATGAAATTCAGTCACAGAATTCAACAGAATTCTTAAAATCATCTGTTAGAAGATAAAGCATCTCGTTGCATAAGTCTTCTTCAAAGTCTGGAAGTGTCAAACACAAATTTTGTTAGCCAAAGTCATTAATTTGGAGTGCTCCTATTAATGACTGTAAAGTCGTTTCATCTTGATAGAAGACTGCCGCTAATCCGTAAGCACCAGTGTGGGGCAATATCTTCTTTCGGAGATTGTGTCCAACACAAGACTCGACTTCTCTAATTACTCGGTTTGCTTTAATTTTCGTATTCTAGTTTATCTTTATTTTATGCCCCGTTAATTACTTTATGGTTCATTATTTATTTGTCATTTCGTTAAATTCAAGAAAGCCTTATTTATTGTTATGTAGACAATTTTCCCAACAATCGCAAGAAGATATTAACGTTTTCTTTTTTTATGACAAATGTGAGCCAATGATGATGGACAACCGAAGGACATTATCGTTAGAGACTTAACGAGAAAAATGACGGTTTCCAAGGAAGGATAACTAGAAGAGCATTGGAAGTTAACTAGAAGATAACGAGAAGGTAAACAATAATCCCGGAAGTGATTCAAAGAATTGTTGACAACATGGAGCGGACTTAAAATCGAATAACCAATATTCGCCTAGGCATATAATCGAAGAGGAAGAGGATGATAATCCAGATTTGCCAAAGATAACCGAAAAGGAGGATGATGATGATCCAGATCCAAAAAGACAGATAGCCAATCCGCAAAGACAGATAGCCGCAGAAGAATGGAATCATGAAAAATCTTATATGTAGGACGTACATACTGAGTGGACAAAATGATGCCCGTTCAAAGAGCACTGTCTCATGGGGACAACCAAAGAGTTGTAGAACACTTTTGGAATGGAATATAAGGTTCAAGAAACCGGCTCCAAGATTTGTTACAAGATGTGGTAAAACAATTCACGTAGCAAAATTTGTTGTATTCCAAGAAGGAAAATGGACAACATGAATCAAAGCCAACGTCAACGAAAGGTTGAATAGGCTTCATTGAGAACTAAGGGGGTTTGAAGCCAACTTAGCAAGTTGAAGGTCAACCCATGAGAATGGTGGATAGACACTGGAGCTGAAACTACCCACCATATATATGTTGATAAAGAGAGCTTCTCATAATACACTCCTTTCAATGGAAGGAAGGTGTAAATGAGAAACTCTACTACTTCTAACGACGTGGGACTTGGAAGGGTTATGCTGAAGACGACTTCAAACTGATTCTCGTGAATGTGTTACATGTCCCAGACATTCGCAAGAACCTAGTTTCTAGATCAATGTTGAGCAAGGCTGGATTTAAACAAGTGTTTGATAAAATTGTATTAAGCAAGAAAAATTGATTTCTTGGTAAAGGGTACCTTGCCTAGAGGCAAAGAGCATCGGTGTTTCTTATGTTTACCTTTTGAAATGTTCTAATTTATGGCATGATAAATTAGGTTATGTGAATTTCAAGGGTACCTTGCCTAGAGGCAAAGAGCATCGGTGTTTCTTATGTTTACCTTTTGAAAGGTTCTAATTTATAGCATGATAAATTAGGTTATGTGAATTTCAACACAATTAAGATGTCAGTGAATCAAGAATTAATTCTCATGAATAAATGGTTGACATTCTCTTGATAAGGAAGGATGAAGCCTTGGAGGCTTTCCAAACTTATAAGAATGAAGTTGATGAATCAACTTAATGTAAAGAAGATTCAAAACGCTAGAAGGAGGGGAATATGCGGCACCGGTTGAGGATATTTGTGAGGTTTTCGGCAGTATTCATCAAACGATCGCAACATATTCAACCCAGTCTAATGCAGGAGCAAAATGCAAGAATCATATACCTAAAGAGATGATAAATGCAATAAGCTCTGGCTTAACCGAATTTGTGGGGGAAGCTGTACAATCATTTTTAATGACATACCCAAGAAAGGATTTGATAAAACTAATTATAGATTATGGCATAATCATAAGACGTTTTATAAATACTTTAAGTGTGGGGGTACACCTCAATTGTGGGGATACACCTCAAGTGTGGGGGTACGAGCTAAAGTACTTAAGCCAAAGGCAAGGAATTTTGTATTCCTTGAAATCATATTTTCCTGAAGTAAAAAGGAAATAATATAAGTTTAAGAAGAGAACTTATAAAACTGTAAAAGATTTATCTTAATAGTAAGATGAACTAAGACACAGTTTGTGGACAAAAGAAGCTAGTCTTTTGATCCTAATTTTCTATGGTAGAAAATTAAACGAAAACTGTTAAATAATGTTGTTAACATTTAAATGAATAGTTCATCATACATTTGGAAGTTGGTTGATCTTCTTCCATAATGCAAACCGTTGAGTTGCAAATTGGTCCTTAAAAGGAAATATTTGAAAGATGAATCTATAGACGGAAAACTTTCAAGAAATGTAGTCAAGGGAGTTAGAATTTCAAAAGATAGATTTCTAAAAGGAAAATAATCTTGAGAAATAAACTCTATTGAGACAGATTTTAATCTGAAAAAGCAGATTATTGATCTCGAAAGTGAGACTCTTGAGATATAGAATCTGAAGAGAAAAGATTCTTAAAGTAATAGACTCTTTAATGGTAGAATCATAAGAGTTAGATAAATTCTCCAAGATAGACTCTCGAATAAGCTAAATTCTTGAGAAGTAACAGATAGATTCTTGATAGATAGAATCTATAAGGTAGAATCTTGAGAGGTAATCTCTGTAAGGTAGATTCCTAAGAGGTAGACTCTAAGGAGGTCAAACCACTTAGAGATACTGAATACTTGGGAAGTCAGAACGGTATAGAGATAATAACCACTCGAAGAAACTGACCGAAAGAAGAATTTGATCACTCAAAAGGATTGACCATTCTAGAGAGACTAAAAGTCTAATAAAAAAAACTGTAATAAATCACTAAGTATTGTCAAAGTACTTGGAGTACTTAAAGATATTCTTGTGATTACAAATTACAATAAATAAGATATTCAATAGTATGAAAAGGATATACTGATTGAATATCAGACACAAATAAACTCCAAGGTGAAAAATGTGTTCACAATACATGGAGCAGCGGTATCAAACTTCCAAGACAACATGAACAACTCGATTCAATAAGGAATCTGAGTCGATAGCGTTAGATAAAGATAAAAGCTAAATGGTCTTGGAAGATATTCCTTTGTGGAAAAAGTTTGTGTCTACATGACCTAAGGCATTGTGACGACAATGAGAAATAGGAAAAGGTGTAGAACATTGTGGTAAGTCATGACACAATGGTCAATGACATATTACCATAAGACAATTGATCTCAAATGGGACTGTCACAACTGGCCATGTGAAGTCAAAAACGAATCAGTATACCAAAAAGTATGAATAGGAGATCAAATTGTTTGGTAAGGGGAATGAGGTTCAAAACCCACACAAACAAAGAAATCCACAGTGGACACTCAACCTTGAGAATTGGAGATCCCATGCCCTTGGTTCAATGAGACAACTAAAATATGGAAATTCTAGTATGTGCGCTTAGAACTAATTATAACTCATTCTCATAATCCATCTAAGTGCTAAAACACCTGATGACGTGTGGTAAGGGTAAGCTTAAAGCTTTTAATGATTCCTATACCTAAGTGGTGGAGTATAGCAGGATACTCTTTATGGGAGATCACCTATATAAGTGAGAAGTAATAAGGCCGCTTCTAAATTGAAACACTTATGAATCAAGAACGGTCCAGCTCCGAAATGGACAAAACGTGAGAACAAAACATGTTAGAGTTGTTATTGTGTGAGTACTATTGTCTGGGTATACACTATACAGTCACTGGTTCAAAGCGTCTCGCTACCAAAATGGCTAGTATATCCGATAGTATTTCACTAGGGAAGGTTCAAGGCCATAAGCTACCTATCCCGATGCAATAATAGTTTACCAAAACTTTCAGACGAGTCTCCATTCATGCATGCATTTAATTTGTCATTCATGTGGGGGATTGTTAGAATTTGGTTTTGTAAAAGTAAGGTTTGACCGACTTTTGACCAAGAATTCCATAAGGTTTCATTTTAGGAAAATGAAATTTGATTGCATATTAATAATCTACATTTGGAGTAGATTAATTTGATATATTTACTTTCTCAAAACCAATGTGTGGTGAATGAGAAATTAATGATCAAAGTATGCAAAATGAAATGGGTTTATGAAGAGTTTATGGGATATGAAAGAGTTATCCCACATTGCTTAAAGATGTAAAGTGATGATAGTTTATAAGTGGAAGCATCCAAAGGAGTAGTCAACAAGTTGATCTCCTTGGGCCAACCTAGGTGGACCATTGGACCAACCATGCAAGGAGTAGTCCAATTGTGCCAGTTTTGTACTAGCTCAATTCGGACCACACCCGCGAAGCGCGCGAAGGTCGTAATGGGCGCTTTGAGGTGCACACTTTGCACTTCGCACGACCACATCGTCGCTAGGAGCCTTAAACTTTTGACAAATGTTGGCTCGGTCCAAGGCAGGTGGCGGTCCATGGCTCGTATGGTTCGGTCCATTTGGTTCATGGACTTGGCTCGTATGGTTCGGTCCATTCCAAGTCAAATGGGTTAAGGTTGGTTGGCAGTTGGGCCGTGGCCCAGATCTGGTTCAGGCGCTTGGGCTTCATGGCAGGCTGGGCTTGTCAAATGGGCTACCCACTTGAATGGTGTTGGTTCGGCTAGAGTCATAATGGTTGGTGAATGGGTCTGGGGCGACCCGCACCTGTTTGGACAGTCGGGTCAGCAAAATTGGGTCGACCCAACAGATCTCCTCCTTTGATCTAGATTTGATCCAACGGCTGAGAATTAATGGGTGCAATTAATGCCTATTCCCAAGCGACACTCTAACTCTTCATCTACTATAAATAAACCCCACTAGTTTGTCAAATTCATTCATTCACTCAATCATTCCTTCACTTCACATATTCACTCTCTCTTGTCACTAGAAGTAGAGAATCACTTATCTAACGGAGTTAACTAACTCAGTTAGATAATTAACTGAATTATGAAATTCAGTCACAGAATTCAACGGAATTCTTAAATTCATCTGTTAGAAGATAAAGCATCTCGTTGCATAAGTCTTCTTCAAAGTCTGGAAGTGTCAAACACGAATTTTGTTCGCCAAAGTCATTAATTTGGAGTGCTCCTATTAATGACTGTAAAGTCGTTTCATCTTGATAGAAGACTGCCGCTAATCCGTAAGCACCAGTGTGGGGCAATATCTTCTTTCGGAGATTGTGTCCAACACAAGACTCGACTTCTCTAATTACTCGGTTTGCTTTAATTTCCGCATTCTAGTTTATCTTTATTTTCTGCCCCGTTAATTACTTTATGGTTCATTATTTATTTGTCATTTCGTTAAATTCAAGAAAGCCTTATTTATTGTTATGTAGACAATTTTCCCAACAATCGCAAGAAGATATTAACGTTTTCTTGTTTTTATGACAAATGTGAGCCAATGATGATGGCCAACTGAAGGACATTATCGTTAGAGACTTAACGAGAAAAATGACGGTTTCCAAGGAAGGATAACTAGAAGAGCATTGGAAGTTAACTAGAAGATAACGAGAAGGTCAACAATAATCCCGGAAGTGATTCAAAGAATTGTTGACAACATGGAGCGGACTTAAAATCGAATAACCAATATTCGCCTAGGCATATAATCGAAGAGGAAGAGGATGATGATCCAGATTTGCCAAAGATAACCGAAAAGGAGGATGATGATGATCCAGATCCAAAAAGACAGATAGCCAATCCGCAAAGACAGATAGCCGCAGAAGAATGGAATCATGAAAAATCTTATATGTAGGACGTACATACTGAGTGGACCAAATGATGCCCGTTCAAAGAGCACTGTCTCACGGGGACAACCAAAGAGTTGTAGAACACTTTTAGAATGGAATATAAGGTTCAAGAAACTGGCTCCAAGATTTGTTACAAGATGTGGTAAAACCAATCACGTAGCAAAATTTGTCATATTCCAAGAAGGAAAATGGACAACATGAATCAAAGCCAACATCAACGAAAGGTTGAATAGGCTTCATTGAGAACTAAGGGGGTTTGAAGCCAACTTAGCAAGTTGAAGGTCAACCCATGAGAATGGTGGATAGACACTGGAGCTGAAACTACCCACCATATATATGCTGATAAAGAGAGCTTCTCATAATACACTCCTTTCAATGGAAGGAAGGTGTAAATGAGAAACTCTACTACTTCTAACGTCGTGGGACTTGGAAGGGTTGTGCTGAAGATGACTTCAAACTGATTCTCGTGAATGTGTTGCATGTCCCAGACATTCGCAAGAACCTAGTTTCTAGATCAATGTTGAGCAAGGCTGGATTTAAACAAGTGTTTGATAAAATTGTATTAAGCAAGAAAAATTGATTTCTTGGTAAAGGGTACCTTGCCTAGAGGCAAAGAGCATCGGTGTTTCTTATGTTTACCTTTTGAAAGGTTCTAATTTATGGCATGATAAATTAGGTTATGTGAATTTCAAGGGTACCTTGCCTAGAGGCAAAGAGCATCGGTGTTTCTTATGTTTACCTTTTGAAAGGTTCTAATTTATGGCATGATAAATTAGGTTATGTGAATTTCAACACAATTAAGATGTCAGTGAATCAAGAATTAATTCTCATGAATAAATTCGATTCAACTGAAAAGTGTGAAATTTGCGTGGAAGATAAAATGACTAAGTCATCATTTTCTTCAGTAATAAGAAACACGACACCTCTTGAGTTAGCTCACACAAATAATTGTGATCTAAAGTTAGTGCAAACTCGAGGTGAGAAAAAGTATTTAATTACTTTATAAATGGTTGCACAAGACATTCTCTTGATAAGGAAGGATGAAGCCTTGGAGGCTTTCCAAACTTATAAGAATGAAGTTGACGAATCAACTTAATGTAAAGAAGATTTGAAACGCTAGAAGGAGGGGAATATGTGGCACCGGTTGAGGATATTTGTGAGGTTTCCGGCAGTATTCATCAAACGATCGCAACATATTCAACTCAGTCTAATGCAGGAGCAAAATGCAAGAATCATATCCCTAAAGAGATGATAAATGCAATAAGCTCTGGCTTAACCGAATTTGTGGGGGAAGCTGTACAGTCATTTTTAATGACATACCCAAGAAAGGATTTGATAAAACTAATTACAGATTATGGCATAATCGTAAGACGTTTTATAAATACTTTAAGTGTGGGGGTACACCTCAATTGTGGGGATACACCTCAAGTGTGGGGGTACGAGCTAAAGTACTTAAGCCAAAGGCAAGGAATTTTGTATTCCTTGAAATCATATTTCCCTGAAGGAAAAAGGAAATAATATAAGTTTAAGAAGAGAACTTATAAAATCGTAAAAGATTTATCTTAATAGTAAGATGAACTAAGACACAGTTTGTGGACAAAAGAAGCTAGTCTATTGATCCTAATTTTCTATGGTAGAAAATTAAACGAAAACTGTTAAATAATGTTGTTAACATTTAAATGAATAGTTCATCGTACATTTGGAAGTTGGTTGATCTTCTTCCATAATGCGAACCGTTGAGTTGCAAATTGGTCCTTAAAAGGAAATATTTGAAAGATGAATCTATTGATGGAAAACTTTCAAGAAATGTAGTCAAGGGAGTTAGAATTTCAAAAGATAGATTTCTAAAAGGAAAATAATTTTGAGAAATAAACTCTATTGAGACAGATTTTAATCTGAAAAAGCAGATTATTGATCTCGAAAGTGAGACTCTTGAGATATAGAATCTGAAGAGAAAAGATTCTTTAAGTAATAGACTCTTTAATGGTAGAATCATAAGAGTTAGATAAATTCTCCAAGATAGACTCTCGAATAAGCTAAATTCTTGAGAAGTAATAGATAGATTCTTGAGAGATAGAATCTATAAGGTAGAATCTTGAGAGGTAATCTCTGTAAGGCAGATTCCTGAGAGGTAGACTCTAAGGAGGTCAAACCACTTAGAGATACTGAATACTTGGGAAGTCGGAACGGTACAATAAATAAGATATTCAATAGTATGAAAAGGATATACTGATTGGATATCACACACAAATAAACTCCAAGGTGAAAAATGTGTTCACAATACATGGAGCAGCGGTGTCAAACTTCCAAGACAACATGAACAACTCGATTCAATAAGGAATCTGAGTCGATAGCGTTAGATAAAGATAAAAGCTAAATGGTCTTGGAAGATATTCTTTTGTGGAATAAGTTTGTGTCTACATGACCTAAGGCATTGTAACGACAATGAGAAATAGGAAAAGGTGTGGAACATTGTGGTAAGTCAAGACACAATGGTCATTGACATATTACCATAAGACAATTGATCTCAAATGGGACTGTCACAACTGGCCATGTGAAGTCAAAAATGGATTCGTATACCAAAAAGTATGAATAGGAGATCAAATTATTTGGTAAGGGGAATGAGGTTCAAAACCCACACAAACAAAGAAATCCATAGTGGACACTCAACCTTGAGAATTGAAGATCACATGCCCTTGGTTCAATGAGACAACTAAATTATGAAAATTCTAGTATTTGCACTTAGAACTAATTATAACTCATTCTCAGAAGCCAATTAAGTGCTAAAACACCTGATGACGTGTGGTAAGGGTAAGTTTAAAGCTTTTAATGATTCATATACCTAAGTGGTGGAGTATAGCAGGATAATCTTTATGGGAGATCACCTATATAAGTGAGAAGTAATAAGACCACTTCTAAATTGAAACACTTATGAATCAAGAACGGTCCAGGGCTGAAATGGACAAAATGTGAGAACAAAACGTGTTAGAGCTGTTATTGTGTGAGTACTATTGTCTTGGTATACACTATACAGTCACTGGTTCAAAGCGTCTCGCTACCAAAATGGCTAGTATATCCGATAGTATTTCACTAGGGAAGGTTCAAGGCTATAAGATACCTATCTCGATGCAATAATAGTTTGCCGAAACTTCCAGACGAGTCTGCATTCATGCATGCATTTAATTTGTCATTCATGTGGGGGATTGTTAGAATTTGGTTTTGTAAAAGTAAGGTTTGACCGACTTTTGACCAAGAATTCCATAAGGTTTTATTTTAGGAAAATGAAATTTGATTGCATATTAATAATCTACATTTGGAGTAGATTAATTTGATATATTTACTTTCTCAAAACACATGTGTGGTGAATGAGAAATTAATGATCAAAGTATGCAAAATGAAATGAGTTTATGAAGAGTTTATGGGATATGAAAGAGTTATCCCACATTGCTTAAAGATGTAAAGTGATGATAGTTTATAAGTGGAAGCATCCAAAGGAGTAGTCAACGAGTTGATCTCCTTGGGCCAACCTAGGTGGACTATTGGGCCAACCATGCAAGGAGTAGTCCAATTGTGCCAGTTTTGTACTAGCTCAATTTGGACCACACCCACGAAGCCCGCGAAGGTCGCAATGAGGCGCACACTTTGCACTTCGCATCGTCGCTAGGAGCTAAGGAGCCTTAAACTTTTGACAAAAGTTGGCTCGGTTCATGGTTCGATTCGGTCCAAGGCAGGTGGCGGACCATGGCTCGATGAGGCTGGTTCGGTCCATTTGGTTTATGGACTTGGCTCGTATGGTTCGGTCCATTCCAAGTCAAATGAGTTAAGGTTGGTTAGCAGTTGGGCTATGGCCCAGATCTGGTTCAGGCGCTTGGGCTTCATGGCATGCTGGGCTTGTCGAATGGGCTACCCACTTGAATGGTGTTGGTTCGGCTAGAGTCATAATGGTTGGTGAATGGGTCTGGGGCGACCCGCACCTGTTTGGACAGTCGGGTCAGCAAAATTGGGTCGACCCAACAGATCTCCTCCCTTGATCTAGATTTGATCCAACGGTTGAGAATTAATGGGTGCAATTAATGCCTATTCCCAAGAGACACTCTAACTCTTCATCTACTATAAATAAACCCCACTAGTTTGTCAAATTCATTCATTCACTCAATCATTCCTTCACTTCACATATTCACTCTCTCTTCTCACTAGAAGTAGAGAATCACTTATCTAACAAAGTTAACTAACTCAGTTAGATAATTAACTAAATTATGAAATTCAGTCACATAATTCAATGGAATTCTTAAAATCATCTGTTAGAAGATAAAGCATCTCGTTGCATATGTCTTCTTCAAAGTCTGGAAGTGTCAAACACGAATTTTGTTTGCCGAAGTCATTAATTTGGAGTGCTCCTATTAATGACTGTAAAGTCGTTTCATCTTGAGAGAAGATTGCCGCTAATCTGTAAGCACCAGTGCGGGGCAATATCTTCTTTCGGAGATTGTGTCCAACACAAGACTCGACTTCTCTAATTACTCAGTTTGCTTTAATTTCCGCATTTTAGTTTATCTTTATTTCCTGCCCCGTTAATTACTTTATAGTTCATTATTTATTTGTCATTTTGTTAAATTCAAGAAAGCCTTATTTATTGTTATATAGACAATTTTCCCAACAAGATCATAATATTCTTTATAAAGTTCATATAAAATATTTTTAGTAGTAGTTACAACGTCTTTTGCTTTTGGGATATGTTTATCTAAGTTAAAATCAATACCGGTGGGAAATAGATTCTTATAATAATATGCAAGTATTTGTTCTAAACCATCTTCTCTTATCCTATGATCTAATAGTTTAGCTACTAAAAACAATGGTGGAATGTTCAAAAAATATTTAATCCATTTTATTCTCATCATACCAATACATTCACCTAAAACTTGACAATCTATAAAATTCATAAATATATAACTAATTTTAGCATAATGTTCTAAAACTAATGGTGAAGTGGGATAATAAGAACCGGATAATTGTTCAGTAGCATCTTTAAAAACTTTCAAAATTTTCTTTAAATTATCACAAACATCCCATTGATGAGGCAATATTGTATTAGAATACTCTATTTGTTGAAAAAACTGACACAATGGTTCACGCAATTCATAAGAGTCGGATAACATTTTATGGGTGGAATTACATCGGGTTGGAACATCTAGGGAAACTCTTTTAGGTGGGATATTATTTGCTTTACAAAATCTAATCCACATTTTTGTTATAGTGTGATTTCTCATTAGATAAGAAAGAACTTCCTTAAATGGAGTTATATAAGCCTTTAAAGTTGCTAAACCATCTTACACACACAAATTTAAAATATGACATATGCACCGAAATGAAAAAATTTACCACCAATGGATGGTTAACACATTTCAATGAGTGATGGTAAACTAGCAGTATTATTTGCAGCATTATCAAATCCAACTGAATTTTTTTTGTGAACTAGGTTATATTCTTGTAAAACTGTAGCAATTTTGTTAGAAATATTTTGAGCGTTATGAGCAGTATCAAAAGCTTTATATGCAAGTAATCGTTTTTGTATTTTCCAAGCATTATCTATCCAATGACATGTAATTCCTATATAATTATGAGCTTGCCAATGATCACTCCATATATCGGCACATATTGATAATTTTTGTGGTAAATCTTTAAACGTATTAATTAAAGTTAATTTTTTTTGGAGATATTGGATCTTAGTATCACGAGTATTTGTATTTTTATGAATTTCTTTAGCGGCAGGATTTAAAGCAATTTGTGCAAAATTAGTCCATAATTGATCATTAGCAAAATTAAAGGATAATCCTTTAGCAGCAGTAAATTTAGCCATTTCTCTTCTATAAGTTGCATTATCAAATTTAAATAGTTGAGAAGACGTACTGTGATACCCCAATTATTTGGTCCATTTTAAGTATATATATTTGCGTTTTAAAATAGCGTTATTATTTTTAAAAAATAAAAATGATAAATAGTGTACGGTTTAGAAATAATAATAGTAAAAGTAAAGTAGTAATTTTTAGGTAAGTAACATTTTATTATGAGACGGAGGATGCAATAATAATAATAAAAGAAATATGGGACGGATTGTTTGAGAAATTGAATTTGGTTTAAGATGTGGAGCCACTAGGTATATTACTTGTTTGGAAGAATTTGGTTTGGTTGACACCAACTAGGCCATCATGTGGTCTTAGTAGGAGGTGTGGCAATTTATTGATGATTGATGGGTGACTTATCCATTCATATAAGATATGTATACTTGATCTTGGTATTAGCTTTCTTATTAAGAAGGAAATTGATAGAAAGCATCTGAGAGAGAGCTAAGTGTCCATTGTTATATGTTTAAGCTCTTGCCGTAAGAAAATGGCTTGGGCTTCGATCGAGCAATTATTTGACGGTCTGTAGGTAAGAGAGACTACGCAGGGTCGATTCTGTGTAAGTTTTATTATTCTTTTTATACCCATATTATCGTCGTAATTCATTTTATTGATACATATTTCGATTGTTCGATCCTATTTGATACTTGCTTTGACATTGAATTTGTTCCGTTAATAGTACAGTTTGATTGAAAGCATGCTAGATAAGTTATGGTTGCTAAAAATGAGTTTACGAATATCCTATTTGGTTCCTGTTTCTGTAACAACACCGTTTTGTTCCCTGCGGTTGTAAAATATTTTCAGATTGGTCCATGTCAGGTTAACAAAACTTGTTAAACTTTAATAAATCATAACTTCTTCGTTTTAATTGGAATTGAGTGATTTTTGAGTCTAAATTGATTAACTTTATGTGTACTTTTCATTTATTAAATCTCACAATCATATTATATATTTAAATGAAGTTAATTTAATATAGTTAAGGGTATTGATAATATTTGTTATCGAATATTATTTACTGAATCACTTTCTTCTTTTCATGTGTTAGACTAAGGTATGTTAGCGGTTGTAGCGTTGGTTTTGGATTTGTTCGGAGATAAGGTAAGGGTCTTGTTAACCTAATACCATTTCATTCTTTGTCATTGAAAACATTTGATTAGTTTTCTTTGTTATTCGTGATCGTTTATTGGATCAATTCATTTGGATTCGATTATTAAGTTTTGCTACTCTGTCATTTATACTTTGAGTATTTGAACTTTGAATTCCTCAACAAGAGATGGCTTTAACACCAGTTGTTATATTTGTGGCTTCTAATCATAATGTTATATGCAAGTGATACTATGATGAAGAGTCTACTTTGAATTTGGGCATTTGGCCAACTCAAGTGTAATTGAATTTTGACTTCAAAACTTTGATTTGAAACTTGATTCATTTGCAATCCTTTCACTCCTCTCTTATATAATGGGTGGTTGGGTTCAGTATGATTGTTAGTGCTTGCCTGGGTTATCTATACATTGTCGCCCCCTTGTGTTAGCAAGTCTCTTATTGGGCAATTTGTGCTCACCCTTTTCGTTCCCCTTTTCCCTCCCAGGTGGATAGTAGCCGACACTGAGAAGGTTTTGCTGGAGAGTTTTGAAGCTAGAGTCGGAGTGTATGTCTTTTGGACATTATGAACTTTGGTGTTGTATATATAACTTGTATAAAATGTTTAAGGTTTCATAGTTTGTTAGTGTTTAGGCTGGTTTCAACTTTGAGTTTTGGTCAGAGGATAGTAGCTCTGATGTACTCGTTTCAAGATTTGTATATGTGGTTTTGGTTTGTTATTATGTGAGTAAATAAATTAGGTCTCATTTTGGGATTCAAATATGTTATCATTTTGTTCGTCACTCCTCGAAGGTCGTGCAATTGTGGATTTCGAGGTGTGACAGAGTGGTATAAGAGCATAGGTTATGATCCTTTGATTGTTTATAGCCTTATGTTTGATCTAAGATTAGGTTTATGATCCTTTGGTCGTTTAGAACCTTAGGTTTGATTTAGAATCGGTATGAGGTTTGATTTCGAATCAGCTTCGCATAGCGCGCATTATTAAGAAGCAATTGGCATTATGTGGCATATTATTGTTGTGTTTTGCTTAATCCTATAAATTGTACGAAATACTATTATGCAGCAACAATGCCGCCTCGTAGAAGACCAAACGTAGACGTTCTAGATTTCCTAAAATTGAAGCCAAAAGAATTTTCTGGTTCGACTGTTCATAGTGTGGTTGAACATTGGGTAGATGGAATGGAAAAGATATTTGATCTTATGCAGTGCACAGAAGCACAAAAGGTTCAATTTGCCAGCCACATGCTAGTTGGTGAAGCCAGTCAGTGGTGGAAGTTGACTAAAAGAGTAAACCCTAGGATCATAGGAGAGCAACAAACATGACAAAGGTTTCTTGAATTGTTAAACAAGAAGTATTTTCCCGTGTGCGTTCGAGCACAGAAGCAAAAAGAATTTCTTGATCTAGAGTAGGGAAAATTGACTGTGGCACAGTATGAAGCAAAGTTCACTTAGTTGTCTTGTTATTTTCCTTTTTTGGTGGAGGATAAGTTTCAAAGAGCTAAAAAGTTTGAGAGGGGACTCAAGGCAGCTATCAGAGTTCGGTTAACTTCTCTTAGTCTTGATACGTATGTCGCAGTTGTTGAATGAGCTATGATGGTGGAACAAGACGTGGATGATTATGCAAAGATCAAAGATGATAGAAGGGTTAGTAGAGTTGATCGTGGTGGAAAAGGTAAAGATATTATTAATGATAGCAAAAAGAAAGCAGCGACTGATACTCCTAAGAGGCCAACACCAATTTCATCTCAGATTACCGTAGCGACTTGTAACTATTGCAGGAAGAAACATGGTATATGGTCGTGCTATAAACAGATGGGTGCTTGTTATAGTTTTGGTAAGCTTTGTCATATGGTGAATGATTGTCCACTACAAAACAAATGAGCTTTTCCTACTTTGGGTCAGGGTAGCTCTGGTGGGAATAGTAGTGTCACTGTACCTAAGGGGGAAGTTTTGGCCATAACTGCTGGTGAGGCTAGGGGTTCCAACAATATACACTCTTTATTTTCTCTAAAGATGTCTCTGTACTTTTTGATTCGGGTTCTACGCATTCATATCGCATGCTATAACTCATGTTTTGAGTGTCAAACCAGAATATATGAGTTTGAAGTTGCCATTTGATACCCCTAGTGGTGATGTGTTATATGCCTCTATGATTTATAAGTCTTGTTCGGTACAAGTATGTGGTAGGAAATTATGTGCCAACTTGATTCCTTAACATTTCGAGCATTTTAATGTGATTTTGGGAATGGATTGGCTCACTATGCATTATGCTAAGATTGACTGCTACTCGAAGAAAGTTGCTTTTGATTTGCCTGGTCAGTCTCGGTTTACTTTTTGGGGTGTTAAACTAGGAAAGGGTGATAACTTAATTTCAGCTTTGAAGGCTCAAAGATTATTGAGAAAGGTTTGCCAAGTTTATCTAGCTCATGTCATTGATACCCGCATTGATTGGCCAATTTTGAGTGAAATACCTGTTATCAGAGAGTACGCAGATGTTTTTATAGAGGACTTTCCCGGTCCTCCTCCAGATCGAGAAATTGAGTTTTGTATTGAACTTGTTCTAGGAGTTGTGCCTATATCGAAGACTCCGTATAGAATGGCACCAGGTGAGTTGAAAGAACTTAAGGAGCAACTGCAAGGCCTTCTGAATAAAGGTTTCATTGAGCCAAGTGTTTCACCATGGGGTTCTCCAGTCTTGTTTGTAAAGAAGAAAGACGGATCTTTGAGGCTTTGCATTGATTATCAGGAGATCAATAAGATTACAATCAAGAATAGATATCCATTACGTCATATTGATGATTTGTTTGACCAATTGCAAGGACCAAAGTATTTCTCGAAGATTGACCTGAGATCGGGATATCACCGATTGAAGGTAAAGAAAGAAGATGTGCCGAAGGCAGCTTTTAGAACAAGGTATGGTCATTATGAGTTTCTTGTGATGCCATTTGGATTTACAAATTCCCCAATTGTTTTTATGGATTTAATGAACCGTATCTTTAAACCATACCTTAACCAGTTTGTTATTGTCTTCATTGATGACATTCAGATCTACTCCAAGAGTTTGGATAAACATGAAGAACATTTGAGGATGGTGTTACAAATGCTAAGAGACAAAAGGTTATTTGCGAATTTAAAAAAATGTGATTTTTGGCTAACAAAGGTAGCTTTTCTCGGGCACGTAATTACTGAAGATGGGATTTATGTGGATCCTGCCAAGATTGAAGCAGTGGTTAATTGGAAAAGGCCTACTTCTGTAACTGATATTCGAAGATTTTTGGGTTTGGCAGGGTACTATCGAAGATTCGTGATGAAAAGATTCTCTCGTATTGCTGGCCCAATGACTCGTTTGACTCAGAAAAATGTGAACTTTGATTGGTCAACTCAATGTGAAGACAGCTTTCAAGAGTTAAAAGACTGATTAGTTTCTGAACCTATACTTACATTGCAATCTGGTACCTGAGGATTTACGATATATAGTGATGCATCTCATAAGGGCTTGGGTTGTGTTTTGATGCAGCACGGGAAAGTTATTGCTTATGCTTCGCAACAACTTAGAAATCATGAAAAGAATTATCCCACTCATGATCTTGAACTTGCAGTAGTTGTTTTTGCTTTGAAGCTTTGGAGGCATTACCTGTATGGTGAATCTATGAGATATACACTGATCACAAGAGTCTTAAGTACTTGTTCACTCAGAAGGAGTTAAATATGCGACAGAGGAGATGGTTGGAATTACTTAAGGATTTTGATTGCACTATCTTATATCACCCTGGCAAAGCCAATGTTGTAGCAGATGCATTGAGTAGAAAGATTACGGGAAACTTGGCTTCTCTTATCACGAGACGAAGACCCTTATTAATGGATATATAAAAGCTAGAATTAGAGATCAGATTTCCATGTTCACCGGGCATGTTGGCTCAAATGACAACACAACCTTCATTGTTAGAGAAGATTAAAGCAACACAAATGTTTGATCCAAGTTTTGCTGCAATTAAAAGTAAACTTGAACTCGGTGAGATATCCGACTTTACCCTTGATAGTAATGGAATGATGAAGATAGGAAATCGTTGGTGTGTGCCAGCAGTTACTGAATTGAGAAGAGAAATAATGGATGAAGCCCATAAGTCCAACTTGACAGTCCATCCGGGCAGTACCAAAATGTATAAGGATTTGCACAATCACTATTGGTGGTCAAATATGAAGAGAGAGATCGTTGAGTATGTTTCAAAGTGTCTAGTATGTCAACAAGTAAAGGCTGAACATCAACGACCCCCAGGGATGTTGCAACCATTACCTATTCCTGAATGGAAGTGGGAACACATTACAATGGATTTTGTTTCAGGTCTTCCTATGACCTCAGGAGGACATGATTCCATATGGGTTATTGTTGATCAGCTCACAAAATCTGCTCACTTCTTAGCAATCCGGACCAATTATTCCTTGAACAAACTTGCAAGATTGTATATAGAAGAAATTGTTAGATTACATGGTGTTCCCGTGTCTATTGTATCAGATAGAGACACCAGATTTGTTTCGAGATTCTGGATTGGACTACAAGAAGCTATGGGCACCAAGCTTCGGTTCAGTACGGCTTTTCATCCACAGACAGATGACCAATCAAAAAGGACAATACAGACCCTTGAAGATATGCTTCGAGCATGTGTTCTTGATTTTAAGGGTAATTGGGATGAGCATCTATCGTTGATTGAGTTTGCTTACAACAACAGTCACCAAGCAAGCATCAGGATGGCTCCGTTTGAGGCATTGTATGGTAGAAAGTGTAAATCACCATTGTCTTGGGATGAGGTTGGTAAAAGAAGATCATTAGGCCCCGAGTTGGTTCAGATGACAACAGAGAAAGTAAAATTAATTCGGAAAGGTTGGCTACATCACAAAGTCGATAGAAAAGTTACGCGGATAACTGTCGGTGTGATTTAAAGTTTGATGTTGGTGATCATGTTTTCTTAAAAGTCTCGCCATGGAAAGGAGTAATGAGATTTGGCAAGAAAGGGAAGCTTAGTCCATGTTATATCGGACCATTTGAAATCTTAGAAAGAATTGGGGCTGTCGCATACCGTTTAGCTCTACCTCCAGACTTGTCACATGTGAATAACGTGTTCCATGTATCAGTCTTGAGGAGATATTTGGCATATCCATCTCATGTCATTCGATATAAACAAGTACAATTTAGTTCAGATTTATCATACGAAGAACTACCGATTAAGATTTTGGATAGAAAAGAACAGACTTTGAGATCAAAGTGGTCATGGTATTATGGTGAAATTGTTGGGTTTTACGGGTCCATGCGCAGCGGAATAAAGCATCAAATAACATAAAACCCAAGGAGCCTAGGATCCGTTCTATACAATTAAATTGAATCATATGAGATAGATGTAACCAACCTTGAACGCTTTCCGTTCTTGAGCTATCGAACGATTCAATAATGTTATTTCAAGTCACAAACTGCGTTCTTCAGATTGCTTGAACTCTAGGCCTTGATCAATGAATGAGCGAAGACCCTCTTTCGGTATCCACACCTTTGAATGAATCCAAGAACTTTTCTTGAAGATTGCTAGATCTCTAAACCTTGGAAGAATATTGAGAATATAGTGTTTTTCTTTTAAGAATTTTGGCTAGGGTTAAAAGGGTTGATAGACTGTTATATTTATACTACTTTAGTACAAAATATGTTTCCTAACCAAATTAGGAAACCAGCTCTGTAAACTGCCTTAGGACTTCTTGTGTCGCACGACCACACGGGACACATGGCCTTGATGTGTCGCACGACCAGACAAGGTCACTGAGGAGTTCTCAATCATTCTTCCCTTGGTTTATCAAATTCATTCTAATTGTGTGTGACCCAATAGGATTATATTATGTTGGCAATGAGCTCAATCATATCGACCTTCATAAGACATAAGCAGAATCTAGCAAGCCATTATGTCTACCCCAATAATATAACGTAAGAGTTCACGTTTCCAATGGTACACTTCCATTTCTCCCTTTATCTCACGATGTTATATTGAACACAAGTCATGGTCCATGTCAACTTGTACCTTGTTCAATGCTTTCTCGATCTTGAGTATAATGATAATCCAATCGCATTGGGGTATGGCCATACACTTTCATCATTATCACTCATCGAGGGGCCCAAGCAAAACATCTCTCTTCCGAGGGACAAATTCCATCTTGAATTATCATCCTTCCCATCATGAATCTGATCATGCCAGAGATAGCCATAGATATCGTGTTAAGATACCGTTTGACTAAAATCAAACATGACTTTCATCATATGTAAGGCCATGATAATCTCAGGTCTGGGGACTAAATGAAGTGACCGTATGAGATTTAATTATGACATCTGACCATGACATAAATCTCATACGGGTCAAGTCCAGTCACTTGTTCTCTAACAAGTACCCATAAATTTAATGTGCATCTCTATGCATATAATCATCATATGATTATCCATTAACATTTATACTAATTATTCACATAATAATTAGGGACGGAGATTATTATAAATAAACATGCAAAACATATAATAATCAAATGATAAACATTTCATATAATAATAAGTAATGTCAACACATAAATCTATCAACCATAGGCCTAGGGCATAACACCAACAGTCTCCCACTTGCACTAGGCCCAATCTACCATGTATCGAATACCCATGAACCTAACATGACCATCATGCTTAGCTTGTGGGAGAGCCTTAGTTAATGGGTCCGCCACGTTGTCATCAGTGTCTACACTGCATATCTTTACGTCTTCCCTTTCACATATCTCTCGGATAATGTGGAAACGTCGAAGTATGTGTTTGGATCTCTGGTGTGATCTTGGTTCCTTTGCTTGAGCAATGGAACCATTATTGTCACAGTAAAGTTCAATAGGATCTCTGATGCTTGGAACGACTTCCAAATCACTAATGAACTTTTTGATCCAAACTGCTTCCTTAGCTGCATCGGATGCCGCTATGTACTCAGCTTCGGTTGTAGAATCAGCGACGGTACTTTGCTTGGAACTTTTCCAACTCACAGTGCCTCCATTCAGTGTAAACAAAAATCCAGACTGCGATCTGAAATCATCCTTGTCGGTTTGGAAGCTAGCATCTGTGTAGCCTTTAACTACAAGATCTTCTTCCATTCCTCCAAAGACCAAGAATACATCCTTAGTTCTTCGCAAGTACTTGAGGATATTCTTGACTGCTATCCAATGTGGTTCGCCGGGATCCGATTGGTACCTACTCGTCATGCTTAGAGCACACGAGACATCGGGTCTAGTACATAACATAGCATACATGATAGACCCAATTGCTGAAGCATATGGAATACCATTCATTCTCTTTCGCTCATAATTAGTCTTAGGACTTTGAGTCTTGCTAAGAGATATACCATGCAACATTGGCAAGTTTCCCTTTTTAGAATTTTCCATTTGAAATTTTCTAAGAACCTTGTCAATGTAAGTACTTTGACTTAAACCAATCATCCTCTTAGATCTATCTCTATAGATCTTGATACTAAGGATATATGCAGCTTCGCCCATATCTTTCATTGAAAAGCACTTTCCCAACCAAGACTTGACAGTCTGTAGTGCGGGAATGTCATTTCCAATGAGTAAGATATCGTCGACATACAACACTAGAAACAGTGCTACGCTCCCACTAATTTTCTTGTATACACAAGGTTCATCTTCGTTCTTGACAAAGCCAAATTCCTTGATTGCTTCATCAAAACGTAGATTCCAACTCCTAGAAGCTTGCTTCAATCCATAAATGGATTTCTGCAATTTACACACCTTGTTAGAATTTTCTGGACTGACAAAACCTTCAGGTTGTATCATGTATACATCCTCAAGTAACTTCCCATTTAGAAAAGCTGTTTTGACATCCATTTGCCATATCTCATAGTCATAATATGTGGCTATGGCAATTAAAATTCTAATAGACTTAAGCATAGCTACAGGCGAGAAGGTTTCATCATAATCGATGCCATGAATCTGCCTATATCCCTTAGCTACAAGCCTAGCCTTATAGGTGTGCACCTTCCCATCCATGTCGGTCTTCTTCTTGAAGACCCATTTGCACCCTATGGTTTTTAACCTTCAGGTGGATCAATCAAGTTCCAAACTTGATTATCAGCCATGGATTGTAATTCGGACTCCATGGCCTCTTGCCATTTTTCCGAATCAGGAGCGGACATCGCTTCTTGATAGCAAGTAGGTTCATCGTTTTTGATTAACTCCACTTCATCACTTTTCGTAACGAGAAATCCATATCTCTCGGGTTCGGATCGTGACCTACCACTTCGGCAAAGAACTTGTGCATCTTGAACCGGTTCCATAACTACTTGTGAAATTGGTTCAGTTTTTACCATTGGTTCAATGTTTTTTTTGGGTTCTCGAATTTCTTCGAGATCTATTTTACTCCCACTGGTTCCTTTGCGAAGAAACTTCTTTTCTAAGAAAGTACCATTGCAAGCAACAAACACTTTGTTCTCGTTTCGGTTGTAGAAATAGTATCCTTTAGTTTCCTTAGGATAACCCACGAAAACACATTTATCAGACTTAGGTGCTAGCTTGTCAGAAGTTAACTTCTTGACATATGCATCGCAACCCCAAATCTTCATGAAAGACAAACTAGGTTTTCTTCCATGCCACATCTCATATAGGGTCTTTTGAACCGATTTGGTAGGAACTCTGTTTATGGTGAAGCAGCAGTTTCTAGTGCATGTCCCCAAAAGGATAAAGGAAGCTCAACTTGATTCATCATAGAACGAACCATGTCCAACAAAGTTCTATTCCTCCTTTCAGACACACCATTCCATTGTGGTGTTCCGGGTGGAGAGAGTTCTGACACGATTCCACAACTCTTAAGATGACTGTCAAATTCTTGGCTCAAATTTTCGCCACCTCGATCGGATCGAAGTACCTTAATAGTTTTGCCAAGTTGATTTTGCACCTCATTTTGAAATATTCGAAATATCTCAAACGATTAACTTTTATGTTTCATTAGATGAACATAACCAAATCTACTATAATCATCAGTGAATGTTATGAAGTACCGAAATCCTCCCCTAGCATCGCTACTCATAGACCCACATACATCTGTATGTATGAGTGTGAATGTGTGCCCAAATTCTAAATTTTGTGTTTTTTAGATCGGATTCACGCGAGTTTGAAAACATCCGGTTTAATTTGAAAACGGAGTCGCCACGACATTTTGATTTCCTCAAAACTTTGAAAAAAAGGTTTTTATGGGTTCGGAGGTTAAGTTACCCCTTGGGAAGAACGGATCGTCGTTCACCCAAGGTGCCTTGCCGTAGCAAGTCTCCCTAGATTCCGTTTATCGTGCTTGCTTGCGTGCTTTCTTGTGTGCATGTGTTTGAATAAAAGGGGAGGGAATGTCTCAAGTTGTCTTCCGGACGTACAAACCATTTATTGGTTGTCACTCGGGATTTCTTGGATTTTATGTATTCGGGATTTTGATCCCGTCCTCATCTTGGACTTGTGATCATCGCTTTTTTAACCTCGGGACTTGCGTGATCGAGAGAAAGACTCTCTTTTATAGTCCAAAATGAGGTTCTTTAGGAAAGGAGTGACCTTAGCCCATCAATCCTACACCTTAAGATGATTGAGCTTATATATGTGCTTCACGCTCGTCTTAAGTGATAATCGGAGATATAGGTTCATGGTTTATCCCTTTCTAAAGAGATTGTGGCACCTTTATTGGAAGAAACGATGTAAAGATAGGATCTTTACACCGGTCCGTTCCAAGGTTGCTAATGGGGACATGGGGGAATGCATGTAAAAATGACATTTTTAGTGAAAAGATGATATTTTTGGGTTGCAAAGGATGCATTTAATTTGCAAATGATCATTTTTATATAAAGACATGATTTTTATGCAAAGGATGCATTTTTATGGGGAAAATAGTATTTACTATGCAAAGGATGCACAAAGATTACATTTTGAAAGCAAGGGATGCTAATTTGATGATAAAAAGATGATCTTTGATGCAAAGGATGCATGAAGATGGGTTTTAGATGCAAAGGATGCACCTTTATGGTAAAGACATGATTTTTATGTGCAAAAGATGCATTTTTGATGTAAAATGGGGGCTTTTAGGTGCAAAGGATGCACCTTTAACATAAAGATTACATTTTTTATGAGCAAAGGATGCTAAAGATCACATTTTTATGAGCAAATGATGCATATTTCATGCAAAGGATGCAAAAGGGGGAGGGGGATATGATAAAGATAGGATCTTTAATGATAAATGCCAAGTCCCAAGCAAGATAATGACAATATATGAATGCAATGAGCAATTAAATCACATAGACAAGCATCATGCAAGGTAAGGGAGTGAGAGGTTACCAATGGTGGTGACCTCTTCTTCTTGGAGTTTTGCCTAGCGGAGGGACCAACTTTTGGAGGCTTCAAGGAGGAGGGGGGTGGCTTCTTGGCACCTTCAACTTCCTGATCTTCGTGGAGTATTTAGAGAGAGTTTTTAGGCTGGTAATTCTCTGATTGTGTTGTTGTTGGTGTCTAAAATGGGAAGAGGAGGGCTCTATTTATAGGCAGTCTGGATAAGGCTAATGAGGCCGTGCGGCTAGAGGTCCTTGGCTAATGCAGCCGTGCGGCATTATCCTGTGTGACTCAGCATGTTTCTAGAATCATGCAAGGTGGCAATTCTAGAAGGTTTTTTGGATTAAGAAAAACGTGTTTCTTAATTACCAAGCATTCCCTTCAGCCCTTAAATGTTTTGGAACAGTTCCGGAACAATTCCGGAACTCTAGGAAAGTCCGGGGAATTACCGGAAAACTTTACCGAAAGGCATGAGCCAGATTTGGGTACTTACAGAAGCCCCTCGGCAACGTCACTTGCAGGGCAAGTGGGGTTGTCGATAGAAAAGGATCCAATCTGGCGAATGCCGAGACGAATTAGGTGACCAAAGTGGTCGAGTGGCTGAACCTTTGGAAGGCTACCTACGTATCCCGGAGGAATCAAGCCAGGCCGTAGTTCAGAAAAGATCCGCAGGGGAATAGCGGAGAGAAGCTGGTCTCTTGTCGGGGAAAATAGAAGAGAAAGTGACCTAGGAGGTCAGGCGATTGATCCTACTGGGGATGTGCTAGAGGTGACCGATGTGGTCGGATATCGGGACCTTTATGAGGGGCTACTTCACCACTGAGGAGTGATGAATGACAAAAGGGTGACCACTGCGGTCGGATGGCTGGACCTTTATGAAAGGCTGCCTCACCACTGAGGAGCGGTGATGGAAAAAAGGTGACCACTGCGGTCGGATGGCTGGGCCTTTTATGAAAGGCTACCTACGTATCCCAGAGGAATCAAGCCTTGGTCGTAGTTCAAGCATCACTAGATAGGTTAGGAACGATGTCTAGGATCCTTGAAGTTTTGACAATTAATGGAGGTTGTCACCTGATTGGATACTTGAGCGTACTTCTCTATTCGTGATAGAGGTAGCTAAAGTTTGGAGAACTTGAGCGTACTTCACTATCTGTGATAGAGGTAGCTAAAGTTTGGAGAACTTGAGCGTACTTCACTATCTGTGAGATAGAGGTAGCTAAAGTTAGGAGAACTTGAGCGTACTTCACTATCTGTGATAGAGGTAGCTTAAGTTTAGAGAACTTGAGCGTACTTCACTATCTGTGAGATAGAGGTAGCTAAAGTTAGGAGAACTTGAGCGTACTTCTCTATTCGTGATAGAGGTAGCTTAAGTTTGGAGAACTTGAGCGTACTTCACTATCTGAGGTAGCTAAAGCTTGGAGAACTTGAGCGTACTTCACTATCTGTGATAGAGGTAGCTAAAGTTTGGAGAACTTGAGCGTACTTCACTATCCATGATAGAGGTAGCTAAAATTTAGAGTTCTGACAATTCGGAGGTTGTCACCTAGCGTCATTCCGTTATAACGGAAGTAACGGAGGCGACTGGGGAAGAAAGTCTATTTTCATAAGGAGATAAAGGATATCTTCTGAAAACGACGTTATCCTAGTTAAAGGATAACAGGAATTATATGCCCAAGTGGAAAGTCCAGGGGCAAAGAGGTAATTTCTGCTCAGAGCGAAAGAAGCCGCCCGGCATGAGAGGGAGGCAAAAGAAGCCGTACGGCCAGAAGCCTGATTTTTCCAGATTATTTAAAACAGAATTTGAACGGGGACTGGGCATTATTGCCGCCCAAGACTGCCGAGGAAGAGAGAGAGGAGGGAGAGAATTTTTCCAAAATCCTTCAATTCCCTTTGCCTCTACTGATTTGGAATGGATCCGGAGGGGAATCCAATGCCAAGGCATGCGAGGAGGAACATCTCCGAGGCCGCTCGGAGGAGGAGGAAGGAGCTTGTCCGTACGGAGAGGAAGTATGACTTCCTTACACCTCCATCGGAGCTTTACCCGGGTAGGAGGGAGCACAAATCCACGAATCCTCAATCGGTTGGGGTAAGCATTCTTAATTTTCTCAATTCCGTCGATTTTGATTGGATTTTGATTGGTTCTAGGGCTTGACTCGAGTTTTAGGAATTTCTTGAATTTTCGTAGGATGTTTTTTATGATGATTTTGAAATCTTAATGACTAACCTATGAGGCTAAGAAGATGAAAGAACATGCATGTGAAATTTTTTTGACAAAAATAATGAGAATGACTCACTTTTTTTTCGAAAATAAAAGTAAGAGGGATAATTGTCTAAGAGGTGACGGAGTTCTTGCATGTGCTAGAACTAGGTCATAGATGAGAAAACGGGATTTTGGACGATGAAAAGGATTCATGCATGCCATTTTTTGAGAAAAAATTAATGCTTATGTGCAAATAATTTTGAAAATTGTGATTTTGTGCTTAGGATAGCAATGTGCTTGACACGATGTGTTTCAGGTGATGAAAGACACGTTTTTCATGCAAAGGATGCTAGAAAGATTTTATTGGATGCTTTTCTTTTTGAAAGTATGTGTACTTTTGAATATATGCATGCTTTTTTGAAAAAGACTGACACATTTCTTTTGTTGTGCTTGTCTACAGGAGAACAAGTCTAGGGGGCCTTCCGAGATTGCAGTCAGGCTATGGCAGAGGATGCCTGATTTTGAAAAGAATGGGGCGAACCCTAAGCAGCTGGTGAGGGCTACTGGCTTGGATCTATTTATTGAGGCTATCGGCAGAGGTATTCACATTACCTCCAAGAGCAAGGGCTTGGTCCAGGCCCTATCTGAGTTCTGGTGGGACACCACCCATAGCTTTCACCTTAGCTGGGGGGAGCTTACGGTGACTCCGGCCGATTTCACTGCTATCACGGGCTTACAGTTCACCGGGAGGCCTGTGACTTGGAGGGACCATATCACGGCGGAGGAGTTCAGGGCTTTGGTCGGGTTTGAGCTTATTCCCAAGGGGCTCGAAATGGAGACGAGGAACGTCGAGGTGGCGATCCCGAAGCTGCATGCGGGATTTTCTTTGCTAGTGAGGTGGCCGCCCACCCGGCTTGCTAGAGCCCTTGTGTGGTTGATCTTTGTCGGTCACCATCTTTGCCAGTGCAGGACTCTGGCTATGACTTGCCTCCTCGACTCTCTGGAGGATGTGGATGGGATTGGGACGGTCTTATGGGGTGAGGCCGGATTGGCGGAGCTATACTTCTCCCTGGATGCATGTACGGCGGAATAAAGTTTGCCTCCATGGATTGTTTCTCCTTTGCTCTTGAGGTAGTCTCACTTTCCTTTCTCTTTTACTTTCTGTCTTTGAGACATTTTATGAGAGAAAATAACCTTTTTGATGTTTTGAACATGCAGGTCTGGTTTTGTGAGGTGATCAGGTTCTTTCCGTGGAACCAACAGAGCGATGCTACCATCATTCCCGCTATGGTCCGCTGGAGGGGAGATGCGAGAGATAAGTTCACCGGGAAGACCCGGATCACCTTTGATTACAAGATGGTGAGGCCAGTTATCAACAGGGATGGGCATGACGGAGTAGACTTTTATCCTTAGGGGAGGTACCCGAAGATTCTTCTAGGAGAGGCCGTGGAGGTGACTAGGCAGAGGCGGTGGTTGACCGGGCTGACATGCGATGTCATCTATCTGGGGGATTGATTTTCTAGGCAGCATGGCCATATCCCTCCACTGGATGCCATTACCCCTCATGATCCTCCAGCACGGATGCTGCAGCCCCGGGATTGGCAGGCGGATGAGATAGAGAGATATCAGGCAGGCGTGGCCGCTGAGGAGTATTTTGATCTGGATACCCCATATGCTGTGTTTGTGGAGCAGCGACTGAGGACACCACAGAAGCTAGTGAAGCTAGCTGTCACTCAGGGATATGGGGAGGTCGAGCCTTCTGATCCGCCGATGCCTCCTGCTCACCTTTCTTACGTGGTGAATGGGGTACCAAGGAGGTTCAGGATACCTGTCCCCGACACTAGGGAGCCCCAGTATACTCTGCCGCCGGACAGCACTGTAAGTACACTTTTAGGGTCTTTTCCCTTCTCTTTCAGATTTCTTTGCAATTCTGAGATTTTTCTGAGATTTTCTTTTCTTTTTTCTCAGGTTCCAGCTCGGACTTATGACAGCTTGGTCAGGCAGAATAGGGGCTGGAAGGACGTGTGCCGGTCCCTTCTGAGGAAGATGGCCTGCGCTTCCAAGGCCACAGCAAACGTGCAGGAGCCCGGGCGCAAGAGAAGGCACGTCGGGAGCACGGCATCCACCTCTTCAGCCTCAGAGTACTCTTCTAGTGCCATTCCTCGGGGGCAAGGACCCAATGCTGGCATCTTGGAGCAGCTGGCTGAGTACGAGCACGAGAATGTCCATCTATCTGACGTGAGTGACACGGAGGACTTGATGAGGGAGGCTAACGTTTATGAGATGAGTAGCGATGAAGAAGGATCGGAGGCCTAGGGGGTCTCTAGAGTTGACTTAGGAAGAAAAACAAACAATGAGCAAGTTTTATGCACATTTTGTTTATTTTTTGCTTTATCTGGGCGCCGATGGGGCGAAAACAATGTACTACTGTTTTATTTACTTTTCTATTTTATGCTCTATTAATTTGCATATTACTTGAGCCTCGGGGCAGTTTTTTGCTTGGAATTGGGGCTGAAACTGGGCCAAAATGACATATAATGATATATAACTGCATGGATGGTCTTTGGACATGTTTTTGTACAGGTTTTGATTGGAAAAGTGGGGTGAAAAACTCCCTTTGGGCAGCAACTTGGTTGCTGCAGATTGTCTTTTACATCAGGCAAATGAAGTCGTGCGGTCTGGTCTCTGGAGCAAATGAAGCCGTGCGGCTCACAGTTCTGTCTGGACTGGTTATTTTTAGAATAAAACCAAGGCTTGGCCATTTCATTTCATTTTCAACTTAGACTTGTCCCAACTGTTCCCAGAGCACATATTGGACCTAAAGACACCATCTTTGATCATTTTTCAATGGAGAATCCCGCTAGATTGCAAAGGGGGAAGAGAGACCGTTTTCTGTCCGATCTTCAGTCTTGGGTGAGATACAACTTTCAATCTCACAAGGGATTGTTTGATTCTTCATTCAAGATCAAATCTTTATGGCATTTGAGGAATCTCCCGCCTGATTGGGACCTTTTGAGAGCAGCAACAAGGTTTTGGGACGTCCGGAGACACGTTTACTGCTTTTCTTACAATGAGATTGTCCCAACGCATGAAGACTTCCGAGCCTTGATTGGGGGTCCCGAAATTGAGGCTATATCGATTTCGTCAATCGAAGACGTGCCAGTGGCGACAAAGTTGGCATCTTTTCTGCAGATTCCTCTGGGAGAGGCTGAGAGGATGATGATTGCTCCGGATAGGATTGACCTTTCTGATATCCCGGGCAGGTTTGGGTCTCCGGATATGGCTACGACCATGGTGGCTATGGATGCCTTTATCCTCTGCGTATTCTCGGCTCTGTTCACTGCTGAGTCCGTGGGGATCTGTCATGGTGGTCTCTTGGACATGGTCAGAGATTGCAGGGCTGGGAAGGACATTGTCCCACTGGTTTTGGGTGAGACCCTTCATGGCATTGATAGGATGGCTAGAGGAGACCGTTTCATGAGGTCTCGGAGTCCGGCTGTGCTAACTTTATGGCTGCAGGAGAGGCTCGGGGCTTTGCCAGGGGCTTTGCCGACTCAGTGCCCTTGGGTGATTTCTCGGAGAGGTTTGCCTAGGCAGCAGGGCCAGGATGATTGGGAGCTGATGATGGCTAGGCTATCCACTTCAGACATTCGCTGGTGGGTACCTCACTGGAGGTTGCAGACCAGGAGGATATTTCAGGAGTCCTATATAGTGAGGGTTCCAGGGTTCTGCTGGTCATCCTTCTACATACCCTGCTTGGTGTCCAGGCAGTTCGGGGCCTTACAGGAGCCGTTGGGCGATTGGGAGGACATCCGTACTATGGAGGTGGTGCCATTAGCTATGAGGGATCCAACCAGCTTCTCATTCTTCTCGAGGGCTTGGACATACACTTCTTTCCCACCCAGGGCTATCTTTAGGAGCAGGAAGAGTACCATCTTGACCACTGTCTACTTGAACTGGTACGAGAGAGAGATGGGAGCGACTCAGGTCATCTTGGGAGAGAGACATCAGGCTTTATTGGGAGCTGACTGCGACTCGAGTAGGACTCTGAGGGAGACTGAAGCTAAGGCGAGTCGCCATAACCAGTCGGGTGACCTTATTAAAGATATGGAGGCTCGATATAAGAGGCTTTCTGAAGTCGCTCCCTTGACTGAGGCTCAGAGGGAGGAAGTGCGGACTCGTGCCCGAGTAGAGAGGGCACTTATTGACACAGGTTTGATGGAGGCTCCAGTGAGGATACCGGAGATCGGAATGAGGGAGACCGACATCATAGAGAAGAAGAGAAAGAAAACTCGACGGGGTCGAGGAAAAGGGAAGAAGACCAAAGAAGACTCAGCGAATGATGACTGACAGATCTTTTTTTAGGATTCCCTTATTGCCATTTTGCAAACACAGTAGTTTATTAGGCATTTTATTGTATTTTAGATCTTTGTAGCAGGTTAGCAGAGTCAAGATTAGACCGTGCTTGAACTCATCAAGAAGTTTTTAACTTTTAATGAACAAGGGATATTATCTTAGAAATTAATCAAGACACAATTTCATGGAAACTTCAAATGTCTTATTGAGTAGGACCCGTTTTATGAAAACTTGAATATCCTTTATTATTGTTTAGGACGCATCTCATGGAAACTTAATCGCCCTTTTTATTGTTTAGACCGAACCATAAATGGCTGCCTACGTTCCCCTTTTACAAGAAAGACTAAGGGGCTCAGGTCTTAGTAGTTCATTCTGGTGAACTTTTTCTTTTTTTTTTATGTGCAGCCCTGTTTTTTGCCTAGACCGCCCTTTTTTGGGTTTTCAGCCTAGCTGGGCATTACTCTTTTTGCACTAAGATCTTTTTTTTTTTCTCTTTTTTTTTTTATGTGCAACCCTGTTTTTTGCCTAGACCGCCCTTTTTGGGTTTTCAGCCTAGCTGGGTATTACTCTTTTGCACTAAGATTTTTTTTCTTTTCTTTATTTTTATTTTCTTATTTTTTTATATATATATATTTTTTAGACATAGTACCTTCGGAGTTTATCACCGTTGACTGGGTGGACAAAGGGATTGCCGTCCAGGTCTGCAAGTTTCATGGCTCCTCCCGATAGTATCTTCTGCACCACATACGGGCCGATCCAAACGGGTTCCCATTTTCCCAGGGGGTTGTCTCTGGTAGGGGGCTTCACTTTCAGCACTAAGTCACCCTCTTTGATGTCCCTGGCCTTGACCTTTTTGTCAAATGCTCTGGCCATTCGCCTCTGGTAGGCTCGGGTGTGTTCCATGGCCTTTAGTCTTCTTTCATCGAGCAGGGCAAACTCATCATGCCGGCTGCGTAGCCATTCTACTTCGTTGACACTGTTTTTCAGGAGGACCCTTAATGACGGGATTTCCAACTCTACTGGTAACACTGCTTCCATCCCGTAGGTTAGGGCAAAAGGAGTTTCTCCTGTGGCTATTCTGACAGACGTCCTGTAGCCCCAGAGTGCTAGGTGCAGCTTTTCGGGCCAGTCACGACCACGGGTGGCCATTTTCCGGATGATCCGTTCGAGCGTCTTATTAGCAGCTTCCACGGCTCCGTTAGTCTGAGGTCTGTATGGGGATGACTTGTGGCGAGTGATTCTGAATTCTGACAATAACCTATCGCAGTCTCCTTCAAAGTGCGACCCATTATCAGAAATGATCTCATTGGGCACCCCATATCTACATATTATGTTTTCCTTGATAAACTGGGCCACCTTCTTGGAAGTGAGGGCCTTGTAGGACTTGACCTCTACCCACTTGGTGAAGTAGTCGACAGCTACTAACACAAATTCATGCCCATTGCTTCCTGCTGGGGCTATCTTCCATATCACGTCAATACCCCAAGTTGCAAACGGCCAAGGAGTCGTCATGCAGTACAGGTCATGAGGCGGGAGATGGTTGAGGTTGGCAAACCATTGGCATTTGGCGCACGCTCGGACATGCTGGACACAGTCTGTCTCCATGGAAATCCAGTAGTAACCCATTCTGAGGATCACTTGCATCAGGGCTCTAGCATTCATATAAGGACCGCAGGGACCATTGTGGACTTCAGTCATCAACTCTTTGGCCCTTTCTTGAGTGACGCATAAGAGGAGTGATCCTTGGTACCGCTTCTTGTACAGGTTGCCTCCTAGAATGACATAATGGGAGGTCAACCTTTTCATGGCTTGCAAGCTCTTGGCTTTGACACCTTCTTTTGGTCTACCTTCTTCGTCTCTGAAAGTTTACTCTCCATCTTTGAGGAACTGGTAAATTTGATTTTACCAGGGTTCCTTGATAGGCTCGGGTCCCAAGTCTACTTCACAACAGAAGGCTGGGCTTCTCTTCTACCCACTCTGAAGGGTTTTATGGCTTTTCCCTCGGGGATCTCTACCAGTGAGGCTAGAGTAGCTAGGGCATCTGCGAATCTGTTCTTTTCCCTTGGCAAGTAATGGAAAGTCACTTCTACGAACCGTCCGATCCAACTCCTCCATATGGGCATGATACCGCTGAAGATTAGGGTCCACAGTCTTCCATTTGTTGGAGACCTGGTTGATGATCAGGGCTGAGTCTCCATAAACTTCGAGCTCCTTGACATTCCTCTCTAGGGCAGCTTCTAAACCAGCAATGCAGGCTTCGTACTTGGCAACATTGTTCGTGGTAGGTAAGTTCAACTTAAGGGCTATGGGAGTGTGCTCATCTTTCGGATCGACCAGTAGCATCCCTACGCCATTTCCTCTTTTGTTAGCAGCTCCATCAAAGAATAGCTGCCATCGGCTTTCGGGCTCGACTGCGAAGATCCCTTTCTGGTCACGTAGTTGATGTTGTACTCTGCTAAGAAGAAGGACCACTTTGCTAGACGCATCGAAAGGGAAGGTTTATCAAAGATGTACTTGATGGGGTCCATTTTTGAGACCAAAATTCACAGGGTGGGCTTGCATATAATGCTTCAACTTGCCGACTACCTGCACTCCGCTCCCGCACAAGTCTTTTCACATGCTGAGTAATTGAGCTCACTTCCCGTAGCTTCCTACCGACAAAGTAAATGGCATTCTCTACCCGAGAGTCTTTCTTCTCTGAGCAAGCATAGCCCCAACCGCCGTATCGGTGACGGTGGGATAGAGCGGAAGAGGTTTACGTCTATGTGGGGCATAAGATTGGAGGATGTACTAAGTATGATTTGATCTGGTCAAAGGCATCCCGGCATTCTTCGGTCCACTCTGTATCTACATTCTTCTTCATGAGCTTGAAGATGGGCTCGCACATAGTGGTCAACCGGTTGGCAAACGCAGTGATGTCTTGCGGTTTGCCCATAAAAGTTTTGACTTTTGTCTGGGTTTGAGGTGGCCTCATGTCCATAATGGCTTTGATCTTTCGGGGGTCGACTTCGATACCTCGCTCCATGACCATATACCCAAGCACTTTTCCCCTTGTCACTCCGAAAGTGCATTTAGGAGGGTTTAGTCTCATGGAATGTTGTCTCAGCCTTTCAAAGAACTTTCGCAGGTCAACAAAGTGCTTCCCATCCTCGCCTTTGGAGTAGATTATCATGTCATCTACGTAGACCTCAATCTCCTTGTGGATCATGTCATGAAAAAGCGCGGTCGCTGCCCTTTGATAAGTAGCCCCGGCGTTCTTGAGCCCGAATGGCATTACTGTATAGCAGTAAGTTCCCCACGGTGTGGTGAAGGCTGTCTTTTCTTGGTCTTCTTCGGCCATCTTGATCTGGTTGTAGCCTGCAAATCCATCAACGAAGGATTTGACTTCGTAGTTGGCAGTGGAGTCCACCAGGATGTCTATGTTTGGCAAGGGATAATCGTCTTTGGGGCTGGCCTTGTTCAGATCCCGGAAATCTACACAGCAGCGCACCTTCACATTGGCGTTGGTGACGGTCACAATATTGGACAACCATGTCGGATATTCGATGACTCTGATGAATCCTACCCGCAGTAGCTTCTCAATTTCTTCTTTGACCTATAGAGACCACTCTGGCTTGATTTTTCTCGCTCGCTTTACCGGATTAGCATACGGTGCTAGAGGGATTCTGTGCTCCACTATTGAACCTGTCTAGCCCCGGCATATCCTTGTATGACCATGCAAAGACGTCCATGTATTCTACGAGCGAGATTAACCGGTCTGCCCGTTCAACCCCTGGAAGAAGCTTCCGATCTGTGTCTCTTTAGGTTCCTCGACGCACCCAAGTTAACACTTGTCAAAACCTCCTCGGCAGGTTTGGGCCCGGTTTTCCTCTTTTTACGTAACTCCGCTTAAAGATTTCTTTAATGTATTGTTCGTTTAGTGTGTTTGCATCTTGTTCAAATGATTCATTATTAACTGTTGTTAAGTTTTGAGTTAATTTATCATTTGTTAAGTTGGCAATAAGGGGATAATCAGAAAGATCTGTCATTTCATTCAAAGCAAGAGGAAAGATGACATCGATTACATATTCATAATCCTCAGGCGTGAGGCCTTCGGATGACTTCAGAGGACTGGAATTCAAAGATTCCTGACTCTTGAACCTACTGACTCTGGACCCTACACTACTTATTGACTCGAAGTGTTTGACGCGGGTTAGACTGGGGTTCACTCTTTCCTGCTTTTGCCCTGGGGAGTAGCAGTCTTGTCAGCATTCTTCAGAAAGTTGGAGACTTCAAATTGATCAAAAACTTGTCGGAAATCATTGGTAGGCCTGTACCTCGGAAAGATGGTGAGAGGAGCTAGAGTAGCTTGATGCAATCTCTCGGCGAGCTCGTCCGTGACAACTGGACTCATTGACTGAAGAGTCTGACTCATCTTATCAATGCACTGCTGATAACTCATTTTCTCTTTACTGATCTTGGACACTACGACCTTGTCAGTATAGCCAACAGGAGGGTTGGCCTGAATAATGCTGATGAAGTCTTCTTCAGAAGGGATCTTGATTCTTCCTTGATTGGCTACGTATTCTATGGGTTTCCTGTATTCTGCTTCTAGATCTGCTAGCTTCTCATTGAACTTTATGATGGCAACGAATTCGGAATTCTCTGCTTCAAGAGGGTCACTGATCACAGGGATGTCAGGCTGGACTGTGCTTTGAATGACGGGTTCCTTGGCGGGCTCCTTGGCATAACTGACGTAGTAGTCAAACTTGCCTGAAGGCTCCCCTATAGTTCCCACGCTCTTGTCCCCGGCTTCATACCTTTCCTTTAATTTCTGATGCGTGGACTTCCTCTTCTTCTTCTTCCTTGAAGGGGCGTCTTCATTGATCCATTCTTGATACTCATATTCCAGACAGTCTTCACAATCACATACATCATACCAGATGTGGGGCCTGGGCTGGATTGGAATGGCCTCTCCGACTGCTTGGTCATTACCATTGTTGATCACCATGTTGGCCATTTAGACACTGGAAAGCTAAGGCTTGAAGACTTTAATGGGTTACTTGAGATTTTTATGCCGACAAACTGCTGTACCGGTGCTCTCACTCACTTCTTTCTCGCTGCGGGAAAGGGATAGGAAAGGTTTAGACTCGGGGTAGGTGTTTAGGCTGAAGGCTCAAGCAATATGCAAATTAGGAATCTTCCAGTTTACTTAAAACAGTGTCTTTTATTAATTTCTATTTGGTTGGAAAAGGGGTTCTGCCCTTCTTTTTCGCAACTACTCTAGATCCTGGATCAGTGGGTTCCGTCACTACATCTATAAGCCCCTCGTATTCCACCTGTATTTTGACCTCCCAGGGTGGACAGCCTCGGGCGAGGGTCCTATAGGGCACGCGGATCCCACCGACCGAGAGAGAAGAACGCTCCTAACAGGTCTAGCGGGTCATAGGAACTTTTAACGCATGAGCGATGCGAATTATAGCCAAGGCAAAACCGGGAAAGTCTCGTCTTTAAGCCTTAACAGAAATTCGGCAGAATTTCGCTTGCGCGATTGACGTTTTGACTTTTCGGTAATGTTCGAGAAGATAATAGGCATGGGTCGGGCGGTAAAATCCGGATGACACAGTGTCACATTGAACTTCGTTGCATACGCCGTGCGTGAGTCAAAATCGAAGTCAATGCCGGGTCAAGATCTTGCCAATTTTTCCTTGTCGGAATTTTGGCAGAGCTTCGCTTGAGTGAAAGATCTTTTGGATTTTCGGCAAGGACTCGATCTCGACTCTTAAGCATTCCGTGCGGGTCAAGGTCAAAGTCAATGTCGGAGTCAAGATTCTACCGATTTTTTTCCTTGTCGGAATTTCGGCAGAGTTTCGCTTGAGCGAAAGATCTTGACTTCCGTTATGAACTAAGGCTTGACCTTTACGGGGATATGCAACTGGGCTATATGACACGGACTAGACCAAAAACCAACCAAAAGTCACGGTTTTTTGAAACGTGTGACACGGACTGTGCATTGGTCGACACTGGCTGCCATGGGGAGTTTGGGGTGATTCCGTGCGCGCCCGGGAGCATCGTAAGGCTGTCCGTGACTGCAGCTGAAAAACCACCCCGGGTTTAAAGGGACGTGCGTGCAAAGTGTACAAGATATATAAGGTGCGCGTAGTGTGCGGTCTCCTAAAAATGTTCCTTTTTGAGTTAAAATAGAGATTTTCATAAATGTGTTTTAAAGGAATGATTTTTGGGACGGGGAAAATTCAGCAAATAAGCACGTAAATTTTCTGGGAGCCCCAGTCAGTCTTGGAACTGCATAGCCCCAAGCTGCCAAGGCTGCCAGATTAATCTCAATTTTTCCTGGTGGAATTGCCACTGAGGCCGCCCGGTCAGAATCCAAGGAGGATTGAGCCGTACGACTGCATGGATCAATTTTCCAGGTTCCACTCCTTTGCTATTTCAGGTTGTTTCCCGAATATTTTAGGCACCTTTTAGCCTTGAGAAGGCTTCCTGTTCAAAGTATGCACAAATCCCAAGATGCAAATGATGCAATGCAAGGCAAAGAAAGCAAGCAAGATAAATGGAATCCGCGATGGGAGTCTAACCCGCTCAAAGGGAAAAGCTTTCTTTTACTCTTTTTTTTTTCGAAAAGTGATACCGGTACGTGGGATTGTTAAACCACCGTTTATCCCAAGCCCCGGGTTAGGGAGCGATACAGGAAGGTTAGTGGTTTCCACCTATATACCGGGTATCGTTTATTTTAAAAATAAAATTTTCTCCTTTGGGATGTCCCCAGCGGAGTCGCCAAACTGTGAATGTGTGCCCAAATTCTAAATTTTGTGTTTTTTAGATCGGATTCACGCGAGTTTGAAAACATCCAGTTTAATTTGAAAACGGAGTCGCCACGCCATTTTGATTTCCTCAAAACTTTGAAAAAAGGGTTTTTATAGGTTCGGAGGTTAAGTTACCCCTTGGGAAGAACGGATCGTCGTTCACCCAAGGTGCCTTGCCGTAGCAAGTCTCCCTAGATTCCGTTTATCGTGCTTGCTTGCGTGCTTTCTTGTGTGCATGTGTTTGAATAAAAGGGGAGGGAATGTCCCAAGTTGTCTTCCGGACGTACAAACCATTTATTGGTTGTCGCTCGGGATTTCTTGAATTTTATGTATTCGGGATTTTGATCCCGTCCTCATCTTGGACTTGTGATCATCGCTTTTTTAACCTCGGGACTTGCGTGATCAAGAGAAAGAATCTCTTTTATAGTCCAAAATGAGGTTCTTTAGGAAAGGAGTGACCTTAGCCCATCAATCCTACACCTTAAGACGATTGAGCTTATATATGTGCTTCACGCTCGTCTTAAGTGATAATCGGAGATATAGGTTCAAGGTTTATCCCTTTCTAAAGAGATTGTGGCACCTTTATTGGAAGAAACGATGTAAAGATAGGATCTTTACACCGGTCCGTTCCAAGGTTGCTAATGGGGACATGGGGGAATGCATGTAAAAATGACATTTTTAGTGAAAAGATGACATTTTTGGGTTGCAAAGGATGCATTTAATTTGCAAAGGATGCATTTTTATATAAAGACATGATTTTTATGCAAAGGATGCATTTTTATGGGGAAAATAGTATTTACTATGCAAAGGATGCACAAAGATTACATTTTGAAAGCAAGGGATGCTAATTTGATGATAAAAAGATGATCTTTGATGCAAAGGATGCATGAAGATGGGTTTTAGAAGCAAAGGATGCACCTTTATGGTAAAGACATGATTTTTATGTGCAAAAGATGCATTTTTGATGTAAAATGGGGGCTTTTAGGTGCAAAGGATGCACCTTTAACATAAAGATTACATTTTTTATGAGCAAAGGATGCTAAAGATCACATTTTTATGAGCAAATGATGCATATTTCATGCAAAGGATGCAAAAGGGGGAGGAGGATATGATAAAGATAGGATCTTTAATGATAAATGCCAAGTCTCAAGCAAGATAATGACAATATATGAATGCAATGAGCAATTAAATCACATAGACAAGCATCATGCAAGGTAAGGGAGTGAGAGGTTACCAATGGTGGTGACCTCTTCTTCTTGGAGTTTTGCCTAGCGGAGGGACCAACTTTTGGAGGCTTCAAGGAGGAGGGGGGTGGCTTCTTGGCACCTTCAACTTCCTGATCTTCGTGGAGTATTTAGAGAGAGTTTTTAGGCTGGTAATTCTCTGATTGTGTTGTTGTTGGTGTCTAAAATGGGAAGAGGAGGGCTCTATTTATAGGCAGTCTGGATAAGGCTAATGAGGCTGTGCGGCTAGAGGTCCTTGGCTAATGCAGCCGTGCGACATTATCCTGTGTGACTCAGCATGTTTCTAGAATCATGCAAGCTGGCAATTCTAGAAGGTTTTTTGGATTAAGAAAAATGTGTTTCTTAATTACCAAGCATTCCCTTCAGCCCTTAAATGTTTTGGAACAGTTCCGAAACAATTCCGGAACTCTAGGAAAGTCCGGGGAATTACCGAGAAACTTTACCGAAAGGCATGAGCCAGATTTGGGTACTTACAATGAGTCCTAATAAGTCACCTGCCCTTTCACCGGTTTTGGTAAATGGGTCCTTTGTCATCTTGCCAAGTAAACAAGATTCACATGTCTCATATGATTCATAATCATGTGAGTCCAAAAATACATCTTTGTGGAGTTTGGAAATGCGTTTCTCATTTATATGGCCAAGACGACAATGCCATAAGTAAGTGTGGTTTACATCATTGGGTTTAGATTTCTTGTTAATGTTATAGACATCATTATCACGATTTTCAACATCAAGGATATAAAGGCCATTGAATGAAATAGCAGTACAATAATTCATATCACTCTTGTAAATAGAAAATTTCTTATCACATATAAGAAAATTAAAACCTTCATTATCCAAACATGAAATCGAAATAATATTCCCACTCAAAGCTGGAACGTAATAACAATTGTTCAAAACAAGTATTAGTCCACTAGGTAAAGTAACTTCATAAGTTCCTACGGCTAATGCAGCAACTCTTGCTCCATTCCCCACACGTAGGTCCACTTCACCTTCCTCAAGCATCCTTCTGTTCTTTAGACCCTGGACATTTAGACAAATGTGAGTTTCACATCCGGTATCCTATACCCAAGAACTAGAAGTAGATAGGAATATATCTAACAAAGATACCTGAAGTCGAAGCAACTCCTTTGCTCTTCTTCAGCGCTTCCTTGTATTTTGTGCAGTTTCTCCTCCAATGACCAATCTCATTGCAATGGAAGCAGACTGCGTCCTCTTGGGATTTGGGCTTAGCCTCTTTGGGTTTGGCACCCTCTTTGGGTTTGGCAGTATTTGCCTTAGGATTGGCAACTTTTGCCTTTACTTTACCCTTCAAACCCTTCCCCTTATTGACCATCAACACTTGATCAGCGGTTTTCCTTTTGACAATATTAGTTTCTGCAGTGTTCAACATTTGAACTAACTTGGAAAGATTTCTATTCATGTTCCCCATGTTATAGTTCATTATAAAATTACTAAAACCTTCGGGTAATGAATTCAATATCAAGTCAGTAGCCAACTCTTGGCTAATCGGAAAACCGAGCCTTTCAAGATGCTCGATGTGGCCCTTCATCTTTAAAGCATGAGGACCAACAGCTTGCCCTTCACTCATCTTGGATAAGGTTAGGGCCTTAACTGTGTTGTACCTTTCATGCCTAGCTTGAACTTGGAACATTTCCATCAGTCGATTGTTGAGATCAACTGTCCCCAAGTGCTCAAGATCCTTCTGAAGGCTCTTGCACATGGCGGAGAGCATGAGGCAACCAACATCAGTAGAATCACGCTTGTGCTTCAGATATTGGTCCCTCACTGCCCTAGTAGCATTGGCAGCAGGTTCAGGTGGAATAGGTTCCTCGAGAACGTACAATTTCTCCTCTTGCCAGAAAACAATTCTTACGCTACGAATCCAATCCATATAGTTTGTATCGTTCTCTTCCAACTTTTCCTTCTCAAGGACAGATCGCAGTGACAGAGGATTATTGTTTGATGCCATTTATTCTACAAAAAGATACGCATAAAATATGAGCACATCTAAGTAACACATATTATATGAAAAGTATAATGCATTTATAACAAATAAATGCTCACACTAAATTATACACCTTCCAATGCAAATAAGCATAATATACATTTAATGGGCTAAGATCCAACTTTGATTTAATTTCAAGTTTGCTATGGCAAACCGCTCAAAATTAAATTAATTAGGTAGAAACATCAATCATATCACATATATGACTCTTAGATCTTTTATGAGATTTTATTCAAGACATCATATGTCTAAGCATATTTTAATCTCATCTTATGCCTTGGGTCCAAAACCATTTTGATAACCCAATTAAGTTCATTCATTTTAAACGTATAGGAACCACCATTTCCTCATCTTGCTCGCAGACGAATAGAATCAAAGTACCTTGCTATGGCAAGCCCACCCAAAACTACCCGAATGGTCTCAAGTGTTTTAATCATGAATTGGCATAAAGACCTTAAAAGTTAAATGAAGGTTCTTTAAAGTAGATTATAAGCGTATCAGCAAAGATAATCATAATCGTGCACCAGGTAAGTTCCCAGGAAGATAGGTGAGCCACAAGGACTACTTAAGTACCAAATCTCTCCTTCGACAGAACTTTCCTAGACATGCACAATCAGAAATCAGCTCCGATTTGCAACATAATCAACACCTTTTATAAAAAATTAATTTCCTTTTAAATCTTGCGTAAAATGACTTGTTTCTCATAAACAATCATAAAACCTAAATTTCAATGTTTAAATCTAAACATATTAGGAAACTACAATGCAATATTTCAACTAAACATAAAACAGGATTCTTAACATGTAAGAACATATAATACATGCATCGCAACAATTAATAAAATCATATTTTAAACAATTAAGCATGCACACATCTTGAATTAATCTAGCATAAGCCTATAAACTTAATTCCATTAATTTATAGCATCCAGATCAATACATAAACATATCAGGTTGTAAAACACATTCACAGATTAGCAAAATTGTCTAACAAACTGATTCTGCCCAGATTAGACATGTTTTGTCGCGTGACAGAGACTCCCAGAGTCACGATATGTCGCACGACCTAGAGAGGCCATTAGTCATGGTTTGTCGCGTGACACAGACCTACTATGTCGCGTGACACCATAAGGCCAGTTTTGCAGATTTGCAGAATTCAATCAATTATAAATCACAGAGCAATTAAATCATGCAAACGACCTTTAACAGATTTAATTCAATATCAATAGAACACGATTTAGGCATATTGTTTCAAAAACAATTAATCTATCACATACAAAACATGCAAGGAACATATATAAACAATTTATATCACTTTTCTTAGCATGTTAATTCAAACTTAATTATACGAACGGGGCTCTGATATCACTGTTGGGTTTTACGGGTCCATGCGCAGCGGAATAAAGCATCAAATAACATAAAGCCCAAGGACCCTAGGATCCGTTCTATACAATTAAATTGAATCATATGAGATAGATGTAACCAACCTTGAACGATTTCCGTTCTTGAGCTATCGAACGATTCAATAACGTGATTTCAAGTCACAAACTTCGTTCTTCAGATTGCTTGAACTCTAGGCCTTGATCAATGAATGAGCGAAGACCCTCTTTCGGTATCCACACCTTTGAATGAATCCAAGAACTTTTCTTGAAGATTGCTAGATCTCTAAACCTTGGAAGAATATTGAGAATATAGTGTTTTTCTTTTGAGAATTTCGGCTAGGGTTAAAAGGGTTGCAGACTGTTATATTTATACTACTTTAGTACAAAATATGTTTCCTAATCAAATTAGGAAACCAGCTCTGTAAACCGCCTTAGGACTTCTTGTGTCGCACGACCACACGGGTCACATGGCCTTGATGTGTCGCACGACCAGACAAGGTCACTGAGGAGTTCTCAATCATTCTTCCCTTGGTTTATCAAATTCATTCTAATTGTGTGTGACCCAATAGAATTATATTATGTTGGCAATGAGCTCGATCATATCGACCTTCATAAGACATAAGCGGATTCTAGCAAGCCATTATGTCTACCCAAATAATATAACGTAAGATTTCACATTTCCAATGGTACACTTCTATTTCTCACTTTGTCTCACGATGTTATATTGAACACAAGTCATGGTCCATGTCAACTTGTACCATGTTCAATGCTTTCTCGATCTTAAGTATAATGATAATCCAATCGCATTGAGGTATAGCCATACACTTTCATCATTATCACTCATCGAGGGGCCCAAGCAAAACATCTCTCTTTCGAGGGACAAATTCCATCTTGACTTATCATCCTTCCCATCATGAATCCGATCATGCCAAAGATAGCCTTTATAGATATCGTGTTAAGATACCGTTTGACTAAAATCAAACATGACTTTCATCATATGTAAGGCCATGATAATCTCAGGTCTCGGGACTAAATGAAGTGACCATATGAGATTTAATTATGACATCTGACCATGGCATAAATCTCATACGGATCAAGTCCAGTCACTTGTTCTCTAACAAGTACCCATAAATTTAATGTGCATCTCTATGCATATAATCATCATATGATTATCCATTAACATTTATATTAATTATTCACATAATAATTAGGGACAGAGATTATTATAAATAAACATGCAAAACATATAATAATCAAATGATAAACATTTCATATAATAATAAATAATGTCAACACATAAGTCTATCAACCATAGGCCTAGGGCATAACACCAACAGAAATCATCTAGTAGAGGAAGCTACTTGGGAGTCGGAAGAAATGATGAAGAAAAATTACCCACATTTGTTTGAAAAATCAGGTATTTGACTTCATGGGCTGAATTTTTTTTAAGTAGGGGAGAATGTGACACCCCAATTATTTAGTCCATTTTAATTATATATTTGTGTTTTAAAACAGCGTTATTGTTTTAAAAATAATAATAATGATAAATAGTGTACGGTTTAGAAATAATAATAGTAAAACTAAAGTAGTAATTTTTGGGTAAGTAGCATTTTATTATGAGAGGAGTTAGTAATAATAATAATAATAATAATAATAATAATAATAATAATAATAATAATAATAATAATAATAATAATAATAATAATAATAATAATAATAATAATAATAATAATAATAATAATAATAATAATAATAATAACAAAAAATATATGGGACAGATTGTTTGAGAAATTGATTTTGGTTTAAGATGTGGGGCCACGAGGTATATTACTTGTTTGGAAGAATTTGGTTTGGTTGACACCAACTAGGCCATCACGTGGTCTAAGCAGGAGTTGTGGCAATTTATTTATGATTGATGGGTGACTGATAAATGGCTATTTTATAGTCATTTATAGCATTTTATTTGTATCATACTTAGATTTTATTACTATTTAGTTTTATTTTTAGCTTCTTTTTCTATATATCTTCGATTTTGAGCTTGGATGGTACTTTGAGTATTTACACATGTTTTAGGATCATTTGTATGAATATAAGGAGCTTAAGGATCAAAACTAAGGAAGGGACAACATTCAAAATGATCATCCAGGCCTAATCTCAGCTGGAGCGGCCGTGTCATCAAAACAAGAGTGGCCGTGCAAATCTGGAGCGGCCGAGCAGCAAAAGTGGAGCGGCTGTGCATTCAAGCTCGTTGAAAAGAGAATTTGGTGCCAAGGCTTGCACGGCCGTGCAAGTTATAACGCACGGCCGTGCACTTACTGTTATCAGATTGAAAAGGCACCTTTTGAAGACAATTTTTTGTAGAGTTGCATCCCTAGCTTAGATTTGCCTATTTAAAGGCCCCTTTGTATCAATTTTTAGTATCCGAAGGGATCTGAAAACATCCAAGACGGATCAGAATTTATCTAGATTCAATAGTAAAACACTCTAGCAACATATTTATTTTCAGTTCTTCAAGAAATATCAACTGTTCTTAGAGTTCTTGTACACATTTGAAGATTGTGAACACAATACAATTTGAAAGATTTCTCTCCAGCCGTTGTCTCTCTTTTATAAGAATAAGTATTCTCTTCCCTAGTTAATATTAGGTGCTTCTGGGGTGGGGATTTTAAGGGAATTTCAGTGAGTTGATGGACTTATTAGTGAATTGACTTAAAAAAAGGGCTTGCCTTGAGGTGGGCAAGCCTCAAAAAAAAAAAAGTATTCTCTTCCCTTATTTATATTACTTCTTTTGTTATAATAATTTCAATGCCTAGTGAGTAATCCTCCAGATTATTGGGGTTGGAAACTCGGCAATCGTGTGATCATCTTTATAATTCATGCTTCTCCTCCATGTCAAATCAATTCTCTTCATATCATTCTTAATACTTACAATAGGGATACGTCCTTGGTTGTATACTCTTAGTTAATCAAGAGAAGAATCTTGGTTAGCGGAATCCTATGAATTGAACTAGGCTTCATTAATCACAAGTGTAGTTTAATGACCTAGGAATGATCCTTTAGTGGAGAATACGTGAGAATAACTTGAACTTAACGGATTTTGACTTATACGGAACCCTCGAAGGATAAGTCGGGTCGCCCGCTCGTGACAGGTGGGAGTACCTTAAACGGAATCACGAGAGATAGGCTGTGTTAGTCTTAAAATACATGTGCTAGGCCTTCACCCATAAGTAGTTTGCACAACTTAGCGTATCATCCTTGATTTATGACATTTTCATCTTAAAACAATTTCTTCATATCATTCTTAAACGCCTACAAATATAAAGACATTTGTATTTGTATGAACCCTAGTTAATCGAGAGAAGGACGTAGCTGTGAATCTCGGTTAGCCGAACCATATGAAGTAAACTAGGTTTCATTAATCACGAGAGTAGTTTAATGGCCTAGGGATGTTCTTTGAATGGAAAGTACGTGGACTTTACAAAGCAATAATGGACTCTTACTAATTATGGGTCATCGAGAGATAGGGCATAATTAGTGAAGAATACAAATGTTACTTGCTTGATCGTGAAAAGTAGCATAGGCTGAATGTACCATCCTTGATATTTTGATGAAAACCTTTATTTAAAGCATGATTATTTGATGAATATATGTTGTTTGAATCCAAATCCCGAGAACACTTTTATTATAAGTTAGAGTAGTTTGTGTATGTTTTTAGTATTTTCTCAAACCAATTCATATCTCCCCAATCATTTTATTTATATATTTATATAAAAACAAGTATCATACAAAGTAAACACTGTCTCTGTGGGATCGACCCATACTTGCATTAGCTATACTATTATAACCCGTGCACTTGCGGTAATTAAAAGAACCGTTAGGTTTGAAACGAACATTGACTCATCCATTCATATTAGATATGTATACTTGATCTTGGTATTAGCTTTCTTAAGAAGGAAATTTATGGAAAGCATCTCAGAGAGAGCTAAGTGTCCATTTTTATATGTTTAAGCTCTTGCCGTAAGAAAATGGCTTGGGGTTCGATCGAGCAATTATTTGACGGTCTGTTTTAGTAGGTAAGAGAGACTATGCAGGGTCGATTTTGTGTAAGTTTTATTATTCTTTTTATACTCATATTATCATCGTAATTCATTTTATTGATACATATTTTGATTGTTCGATCGTATTTGATACTTGCTTTGACATTGAATTTATTCTGTTAATAGTACAGTTTGATTGAAAGCATGCTAGATAAGTTATTATTGCTAAAAATGAGTTTACGAATATCCTATTTGGTTCATGTATCTGTAACAATACCATTTTGTTCCCTGTGGTTGTAAAATATTTTCAGATTGGTCCATGTCAGGTTAACAAAACTTGTTAAACTATAATAACTCATAACTTCTTCATTTTAAATCGGAATTGAGTTATTTTTTAATTTAAAGTGATTAACTTTATGTGTACTTTTCATTTATTAAAATCTCACGATCAAATTATATATTTAAATGAAGTTAATTTGATATAGTTAAGGGTATTGAAAATATTTGTTATCGAATATTATTTACTGAATCACTTTCTTCTTTTCATGTGTTAGACTAAGGTTTGTTAGCGGTTGTAGCGTTGGTTTTGGATCAGTTCGGAGCTAAGGTAAGGGGTCTTGTTAACCTAGTACCCTTTCATTCTTTGTCATCGAAAACATTTGATTAGTTTTCTTTGTTATTCGTGATCGTTTATTGGATCAATTTATTTGGATTCGATTAATAAGTTTTGCTACTCTGTCATTTACACTTTGAGTATTTGAACTTTGAATTCCTCAACAAGAGATGACTTTTAACACCGGTTGTTATATTTGCGGCTTCTAATCATAGTGTTATATGCACGTGATACTATGATGAAGTGTCGACTATAAATTTGGGCATTTGGCCAACTCAAGTGTAATTGAATTTTGACTTCGAAACTTTGATTTGGAACTTGATTCATTTGTAATCATTTCACTCCTCTATTATATAATGGGTGGTTGGGTTCAGTATGATTGTTAGTGCTTGCCTGGGTTATGTATACATTGCCGCCCCCATGTGTTAGCGAGTCTCTTATTGAGAAATTTGTGCTCACCCTTTTCGTTCCCATTTTCCCTCCCTGGTGGATAGTAGTAGACACTGAGAAGGTTTTGCTGGAGAGTTTTGAAGCTAGAGTCGGAGTGTATGTCTTTTGGAAATTATGAACTTTGGTGTTGTATGTATAACTTGTGTAAAATGTTTAAGGTTTCATTGTTTGTTAGTGTTTAGGCTGGTTTCAGCTTTGAATTTTGGTCAGAGGATAATAACTCTTATGTACTCGTTTCAAGATTTGTATATGTAGTTTTGGTTTGTTATTATGTGAGTAAAAAAAAATAGGTCTCTGTTTGGGATTCAAATATGTTATCATTTTGTTCGTCACTCCTCGAAGATCGGTCAATTGCGGATTTCTGGGTGTGACACGTACCTTGTGATGACCCACTCGTAAATCCTTGTAGTTGTGTTTGATCTTCATTGTGTCCAACTTGGTCGGGGTGCTTAGCTGCTAAGTGCCTTTTAAACGATCCATAACCACCTCCATGGGTAAAGACAAATGTTGAAGTGCAATAGTTGCAATACACAGTGAATTTATTGGTACCTTCAATTGGCACTTTTGTAAAGTGCACGATTATGATACTGGATCTCCCCATTGTTCGACCTCCTCGACCTCGGATTTGACCACCACCTCGGGCTTGTGCTTCATTTTGAGTTTGACTCTCTTCGGTATGACCACACATTTGATTTGTTGTATCAAATTCGTCATCGCTCAATTCGAGCGTTTCATGCGCTTGTATATTTTGCCAAATACTATCATCGACGGGAAAAATTGGATGCGGATTTGGAGTTGAATTACTAGTGGTTGACTTCTTCTTGCCCTTATCGGCTCGAGTTGAAGACATTTTTTGTGAAGTGGTGTAATGTGGTATAATAAATTTAAATTTAAAGTTGAAGTATAAACCTAAAATTTAATTAAAAAGCTTAAATGTTGAAACTAAAATTTGAATTAAAAGCTTAAAAGTTACTAATTAAATTTAAAATTACTAATTTAAATTTAAAGTTGAATTGTGTAATTAAATTTAAAATAAAAATAAAAACGAATTTAATCAATTATTTATAAAAATAAAACGAATTAAGTTGAAACTTGAAATTAAATTTTTATTGGGCTAATTAATAATTTAGAAGTTGGAAATAGGTAATTAAAAATTAAAATAAAAACGAATTTAATCAATTATGTATAAAATAAAAACGAATCAAACAAGAGTAAGTTTTAGGGGAAATCTGTTTCTCCATAAGTTATAAAAAATCCACTTTGATCCTTAAAAATATCAAGTTTAGACCTTAAAATATTGACTTTAGGCCTTAAAATACCTAAAAAATAAAATAGTGAGTTTAAGCGTTAAAACTGTGAGTTTAAGTTAGAAAATAAAATAGCGAGTTTAGACCTTAAAACAGTGAGTTTAGGCTTTAAAACACCAAGTCGATATATTTAAAAACATTTTTTTTATAAATTATGCAGAAACGGGTTTCCCCCAAAATTTTCTGATCAAACAAAAGCTTACTTGAAATTGGCCAATTTGAAGTTGAACACTTGAAGAACTTGAGCAATGAAATTATGAAAGATGGTTCCGGTTCAACGATTTCGATTTCCTGTCGGTTCTTGGCCTGTCCGGTTCCGATTCGAATCGCCGGTTCAGGACGGGATGAGCATCTGTACTAACAACATTTATTCACTCACACTTAATTTTTATGTCCATAATAAGAGTTTAATTCTCGTATCTAAAACAAAGTACTCCCTCCGTCCCTAAATGTTTGTCCCATTTCCCCTTTTCCTTTGTCCCAAAAAGTTAGTCTCATTTCCAAAATTAAAGCTTCAAAATCACTAAATTTTCAAAACTTGTAACATTTAGGGATGGAGTATTACATAACGGCGGTGTATATTATCAATAATTTTCAAAGCGTTCGTAAAAATAACCAAAATTAAAGCTTCAAAATCACTAAATTAAAATGTTTGAAAAGTCAAATGGGACAAACATTTAGGGACGGAGGGAGTATATTTTTTAGTTGGGCGAAAGAAATATAATTGTATTTATAAAGTAAAATTTAGTTGGATAAAAAAAAAAACAAAAAAGTCAATCGAGGGCAGTAGTAGCCCCTTGCCGCTTGCTAGGTTCGCCCATGAATATTGGCCCATGAATATTGACGTTAAAGTAGTTCCTTTATCACAATTATTAAGAAGTGTTACAAGTTAGTTTTAAAATATTTTATTATAATAAATTTTTATTTTTAAGTTATCAACGTAATATTTTTTATTTTATTTCATACTCCCTCCGTCCCGCTAATATTAGCACACTTTCCTTTTTGGGCGTCCCGCTAATATCCGCACACTCCCAAAAAGAAAACTTTATATTAATAAAATATTCACCCAATCCCACTCATTCTCTCTCCTACATTATTTTAATACTCACAACACCATTATAATTTATTACACCCTCCACTCATTCTCTCTCCACTCATTCTTTTACACTCACAACATTTTATTAAAATATCATATTCCTTAATTCCCGCGCAAACAGTGTTTGTGCTAATATTAGCGGGACGGAGGGAGTAGTTCCTCCGTCTTATTCGAATTATGATATTTTGTCATTTTGAATGTTCTAATCGAAATAGGACAAACCTAAAAAATGAAAATATTTTATTAATAATACACACTTGTCATACTTATAACAATTGTTCATTTACTATTTTTTACCTCACTTTCAATTTCATACATCACATTTTATACTTACAACACATGTTACGCTAACACTTTCTTAATCCCTATGTCATTCCAAAAAATTCTATTTCGAACAGAACGAAAGGTAAGTATCACGCTATTTTGTTTAATCATTTTTTTTTTCAAAAATCTGTTTGTTTAATTCTAAAATAAGTAAAATGAATAGAGACAAGTGGCGTAGGGCAAATGGCACGTATAAACCGACGCTGCAAAAATTTTACTTTATGGAGATTGGTGAGCTCTCGTGCAATTTCCAGCCATAAGGCTCATTCGAGGCCAATGTGGGCTTACGTTCAACAAAACAGGCCGGACTCAGTGAAGGTCATGACACTAAATTTTATAAAATTGCTCGATTGGCTTAGTTGAATACATTGTATTAGAGGCCCACTCAGTTCAGGTCAGACCGAGCCCAACCATCTCAATTACTCCCTCTATCCCAAAATAAATGTCAACATTTTAATGTTAAATAATTTATCTTAATAAGATTTAAAATTATTATGAATATTATTTCTATCAGTGTATCAATAATCATTTTCAAAATAGTAAAGACAATCAAATATTAATAATTTTTTTTGATCTAAGTTCAATTTATGATTTTTTTTTTAATTTTTTTTTAATTTTTTTTTATTTTTTTTTTTTTTTTGATTACCCAGGTTCCCAGCTTCGCCGAGTTAGTCCTGGACCACTAGCTATCGGCCCCACAGTGTCCTAGCGGAGGTAAATCGCGGATATGTCCAAATCAGCCAGGGTGGCAGCACCCCTTATACTCCTGGCCCCAAGGGAGCCCTCCTACAACGCGGTAGTTGAACTCCCCACACTGAGGTTGCAAGCCCAGCAATGCCGCTTCCTTAACTGAATGGATGTGCCCGGGGGGCTCCTAAGGACCCTGAAACCCAAGGAAGAAATTAATCCACAACGATTCCCCTTGGGGGGAAACGAACCGGTGACCTCCCCTACGAAAAGCCACCCAAGATACCATTGGGCGTGACCCATTAGGTCTAAGTTCAATTTATTTAACCATATGAAACGAAACGAAGTTAATCATATACTCCCTCCGTCCCAGCGAAAGAGTCACTAAATTAGTCGGGCACGCAAAATAAGAAATGTGATGTAGGAAAGAGAAAAAGTTTAAATGTTGTGAGTATGAAAAATTAAATAGGAGAGAGAATGAGTGGGAGGTGATGTAAGAAAGAGAATGTTGTGAGTGTAAAAGTAAAGTAGGAGAGAGAATGAGTGGAGAGAATAGTGATTTAAGGTTTCCTTTTTGGGAAAGTGATTTTTTAAATGGGACGCCCAAAAAGGAAATAAATGACTTTTTCGTTGGGACGGAGGGAGTATTAGACATTTATTTAGAGAAATAAGGAATACTATTTAAAGGGATTTGGGGACTTTCACTCCCATAAATAAGATACTCCCTCCCTCCCAGTTTAATTTTCTTTAACTTGGCATAAAAATTAAGAAAAAGTAAAATGGGAAAGAGAAAGTGTGTTGATAGTTTTTGTTTTGAAAATGATAAGTGGGTCTCATTATCTATTTTAAATAATAAAGCAACTAAAAACCTTAAATTAACACAACACAGACTAAGGTCTCGTTTGTTTCACCGTAAAACATTTTTCGGAAAATGTTTTACGTAAAATAACTCGTTTTTCGTTGTTTGGTTATTTTTCGGAAAATCGTAAAATATTTTCCGTTGTTTGGTTGTTTTTCGGAAAAAGTTTTCCGTAAAATAACTCATTTTTCGGTGTTTGGTTGTTTTCCGGAAAGTGTTTTCCGTAAAATAACTCGTTTTCCGGTGTTTGGTTGTTTTCCGGAAAATTGAGAAAACATTTTACGCCCTTCCTAAGTAAAACGACTTACTGACCTTGTCCTAAGTAAAATATTTTTCGAAAAATGGTGCCTTTCATGTACAACT